>JAOVVA010000028.1:15278090-15291113 GCA_028565275.1 Leiocassis micropogon | reverse complement strand
TTTCCTGTACATAGCCTACGGAGGTTTTGCGATGCTTTGCGCATGCGCGCCCAGTAGAAAATGAACGAATCACTCTCTGAGACGACTCGTTCTTCTGAGTCACGTTAAAGATTCGTTCAAAAAGAACGAATCGTTCATGAACGGCCCATCACTAGAAGACTCGAAGTTATATCGCGCAGAAACACAGTTGCGCACTTCATTGAGAACTCATTTGGATTATGATTAAATTAGCATGTTTGTTTTGCCGTCAATCCAGATTTAACCATATTTGGGTCCGTATGCGGACCGGAGTCCGCCTATTGAGTACCCCGGGACTATATTATCACACTATTAAAGACTGTATTTATTTTTGATGGATTTGTCATGTCCTACTAATTAATTTAACAAAATAAAGATTTTAATCAGTCGTTACAAATTCAGCCTTCAAAATGATAAAAATGTATTTAAATATAAAACTCTAATTATACGCCTACCCAGCCAGTATTCTCCATCCTTGTCTCCAAACCCTTTCTTGTAGTGCTCCCATGGTCTGTAGAAATTCACACTGCCGTCCATTCTCCTCTGAAACACCTGGTGTAAAGGTAACATCAGGCTGATCAAACAGAACAACGGCTCTAAGCTAGATTCTATTTAAATTAAAAATAGATTTAATATGTTTTCAAAAAGTGTGACTTTCTAGTTCTAAAACATACTAATTCTCAACTTCTGTTAGATTTTCCCGACATCCCATGTCACAGTACACCTGAACAGGTGTTTCCCCTGTAGGGTAGATTGTGTACACTCCACTGAGTGTGTGTCCATTAACGAAGACATCAGAGCAATCTGTTGGGAACAGTTCCTGAGAACCAGGAGTACTTTCAACCAGCAGGGGGAGCAGGAGAGTCCAGACCACTGAAAACTTTGAAAACATCATGTTCTGGAAAAAGAGGTACAACACACAGTGATTCAGTGCATGTGTATGAAACATTACACAACATAGTGATAGATTTCAGGAGGCAGAACTATAGAAAACTCCTCCAGATTAAAAGAGAAGATTCTCCACTCCCCGAAGGACAACACAGAGAGACTGAGAAGCTTCTTCATGCAGCCTTTACAGACTCTTAACCGGAACTCCACATAGTATTCAACTGATTAGATTTGCTATGTTTCCTTGCACACTGCATAGGACACTATTGATGGACAATACCACTGCTGTTCATCATTTCATTTTACACTCTATCACCATCCATACTGCTTCTGTTTGCACATTACACATTTCATATACTTTATACACTTTATTTATGCAGTACATTTTTATTGTATACTATATTTTATTGTAACAGAATTATTTATTATTGTAGCTTTTATATTTTACACTCTTTTCTATTGGTATTTGACGCTCTTATTTTCTTTTCCAGGTCACAAAGTCCTGTTAGCATTTCCCTGCATATCACACTGATCAGTAACATGTGACATATTGTGTATGTGACAAATAAAATTTTGTGACAGATAAAGTTTTGTCCAGGATGTGTTATTACTTAATACAGTATCACCCAAAGAATATAAAAACAACATAATTATAAAATAATATACAAAGCACATTCGATTGGATCCCTGCTATACGTTATCACCCAGATAAGGATGGGTTCCCTGTTGAGTCTGGTTCCTCTTAAGGTTTCTTCCTCTTACCATCTCAGCAGGTTTTCCTTTCTTTGTACAATTTTATCATTTTGATTCATACACATTCACATTTCATACAAACTTAAATAATTCTTTTGATTGTGTAAAGCTGCTTTGCGACAACGTCAATTGTTTAAACGCTATACAAATAAAAGTGAATTGAATTAACTCACACTACTATAATTTACAATAATTTTAGCCTCCGCCAGTTGTTCACAAAACACAGCTGGATTCTGAAGCAGAGGTTCAGTTTCTAAACCTAACCCATCAATTTGAACAGCTTTAACATTTTGAAAATTAATTTGAAAAGTTTGAATTTAGGAAAGAACTACAAATTATTTCACTTTCAGGATAACAAACATGATCCCAAAAATGTAACTTACTTCCTGTTTCTCTGATCCTCTGGTCATCCTCTCACACTTTTAAACCCTGTTGGACTTCAGAACACCTTCTAATTTACGTGTGTGTGTGTGTGTCTGAGTATGCATGAAAATTCCAGAAGCAATTCTTAACAAGAATTTATAATCAGATAAGTCTGATAATACTGTACTTTGTATTCAAAGCTATAATTAATGATTACTGGAAACCCCATAAACTTATTTCCCTGTCCTACCCAATGTCTACTCTCAATGTCTGATTGAGAATTTTGGAACAAAGTCAGCAGATTGACTGTAAGGAATGTGTGATGAAGGACTAAAGGCTGATAACACAGACGATAATATCAATAGCAACTAGTTATTATGAGAGAACATCAGCATGTTTGCTAACTAGCTTCACAGAACTGAAACAGAGCACATGCCCAGATTAACTTTTCTTCCAGTTTCCCCAGCATATGTGCTCCATCCATTAAAGCGGCTGGGATCAATGCCCTGGAGTCCGCCCTCACCACTTTGGAAAAGGTGCAAAGTAGCCACCCAGGTCTCCACCAGCTACCATTCTGAATCTTCAACTGGGTTGCAAACCAAGGGACAACAACCTGAGCAGTCACCTATGATACTGCCAAGGAAATCCTGGTGTATATCCTGTGTATACTTTGCCCCAGGGATGTTAAATCGGACAACCATAAATGCGAAAGTAGACACTGAGTGCATGTTTTTTTTTACTTTGAAATGCCTGTCATGTTGGCACTAGAATATCTGGACAAGAGTTTCCATTAGCTGGTAACATTAGTGTTTTTTTTCTGTGGCATGTGTGTTTTGACAGCAAAACAGCTTATTCCTACTACAGTAGCATTTCAGGAATATGCCACTGAAAAGGTCACTGCCTTGGCAGCTGTTGCAAAGCATGCACAACAAGATGGAGTGGCATAATCAAAGTGAAGCCCACTGACAGGACAATGAAGATGTGGTAGCTAAAATGGTGAAGGCCAGAATCTGGTCCAGCCTAATTGTAGTGGTGCTAATGGGTCTCCCAGCTTTGTAAAGATATTTGTCAGCTAAGTCAGATAACCAAGAATTACTGCTACCTCCCTGTCAATTACTGACAACCTTGTACAACATCCAGGACCAACCTGCTTTGTTTCTGTCCTCAACCGTACCAAAGGTGACTGGTAAGTGGTCCTGGCTACTGAGGCAAACAAAGTGGTAGTACCAGGATATGCCTTTCAGGCTCCACAGGGCCCCAGACACTTTTCAGTTGCTAATGGACATTGTGCTGTGGCCTTATCACACCATGCAGATTATGCTGTTTTTCATTTAATAATCTGGACCACTTATGCAGGGCTTACCATCAGCCCACAATATGCTACTCATGGTCAATAGAGGCCTAATTTATGGGGTACCACATTATAAGAGGCCAGCTCAAGCCTATATTCATTATCACTAGTTCATCTGTTTCCTGGGAAAATATGTTGGAATCTGTATATTATACATTTATTTTCTTACAATATTAAGAAAGACATGAGCACCAATAAGTAGAGAAATATGCACATATTTATGAACGTCTGCTAAATAATATGGTAGAAAAAAATACAGTAATGATATGAAAACATGGGAAGACAGTATTCAACAAATATCACTGTGTCAAATGGGCCTATAATTCTACAACACACTTAACCTGAGAGAGAGAATGAAAGAAACCACCACCACTTCCAACAACAACACTGATGTTAATAACAGAAACGCATCATTGTGCTGCAGGCACAGGTCTGATCTTCATAGTGATGAACTTTAAACCATAATCATAGGCTTTCCAATGATACCACACATTACCAATGGCAAAGTGTGTCGCGTCACGTCCCCACAGGTATATCCCGTTAGGGTTCGCATGGTGGCACTTGTTGTACCAGAAAGCCCCGAGGTAGGATTTAGCACAGTTTCCTTCCTCATTAGTGTCCTGGTCTTTGTCAAAGGTAGAGAATTTCTGCCCATTGCTTGTTTCAAGAGATTCTCCTGTGGATAAAAAGCCATCAATATGGACAGAGTTTTCCAGGTTTAATTAAAAAGTCTTACACCATCATCTTAAAAATGAATAATTATCATTACAGGAAGGTAATTTTAAGAATTATAAAGGTATCTATTAGTACGGCATTTTAAGCCTGTTTCAGCAGCATTATCATGAGATTTACAAATTCTATCCATGCATTCACTCCTCCTCACCTGCGCCTCCATTGATAAAGCCGCTAACGTGGAGTCTGTAGCCTTCAGCTTCAGATTCGACAGAGAAATATGAATACTGAGCATAAACTGAAACTCCATCAAAATCCTGAAGGTCCACTCTCAGCTCATACTTCCTGTTCCGTGTAAGTTGGTAGAGATTCTCCAAACCTGTCAAGGTGTTACATTACATACATAACATACAGTTATACAACATAAGACTATAAGAACATAAGACTTATGCATATTTTTCCAGTACAACGAATGTGAAACTGACATCACACTATATTTTGAACGATGTTGTGTTTAGAGGCCTTTCTGTTAGGAAGTCGGAGGCTGTTTAGGTTTTCTGATAGGAATGTTGGGTTTGATAAATGTTTTTGAAAAAAGTGTGTGTGTGAACATGCCTTCCGGGTTTTCCACCAAGTCACTCAAAAGCTCTTTTTTCTAAACTCTCAACACAAAGGCCATACGCTCAGTCCAAAAAGCAGAATAATGTATATTGCCTGGGGATCTGAGCAGAGAGTAGAGTGTGTGATCCAGACTTGGGCTGTAAGTATGGATCTGTCTTATTTATCCTTAATAGTTTGTCAAAATACTATAACTTGGAATTGCAATCTTATTTCTCCTGGTCCCTTCTCTTTTCTCTTTCTCCAATTTCCCATCTTCTCCCTTCTCCATTTTAGATAAAGGCACAGGAAGCAGCATTTTTGCACTGCAAAAAATGTCATCTTGGCAATTTAAATATTCTTGAATCCAGCTAAACCTATTGGTAATTTCTTAAAATACGAGTTACAACAAACTTAAAGATTATTAAGCTTATTTCTAGTTGAATGTTACTAAAATTGCAAAAGAAAAATATCTTCTTCTGTTGGCAGAATTTTTTTTTTTCGTTCAAAAAATAAATTCCTAAAAACTGGAAAAATTATTGCACTTGCAATTTTAGCTTCATAAACAAGTCCAAAACAATCCCAATATTATTATAGCATGTTACGGGCACAAAATTAACATTAACCTGTTAACAATATATACACTATAACTACTAAGATTTATAGAACTAAAAACACTCGCTCTCTCATTCATCGTCTATACTGCTTTATCCTGTATTCAGGGTTGCGGGGACCTGGAGCCTATCCCAGGGCACAAACACATACACTCACACACTCATTCACACACTCCGGGCAATTTCGGAATGCCAATCAACCTAACCTACATGTCTTTGGACTGTGGGAGGAAACCGGAGTACATACTGACATACTGAACTGAAAAAAAAGTTCACCATTTCCAATTTGCTGAGTCTTTGTTATATTTTTGGACCATTTTGTTCACAGCATTCCTAGGAGATTGATCTTGAACTATGTGATTTCAATGAATTTGGAGAAAAGTAAACCACAAATGTAAAAAAAGTTGCGTGTCATATTTCATTATCAGGCAAACATATATTTTTTAAACAAACCCAAAAAATGCGCCCTGTAATCTTTCAAGTGATTTCAAAGTAAATGAAGTCACGAATTATAAGCAGAATTGGCAACTATTGTACACAGTGCATGTACCTCACAAGATGACACCCTTGTCCCAACAAGCAACACAGTGTGAGGAAGCTTCCCATTCTCTGTGAGTGTCAAATTTATCAGACCAATTGCTTCCTGAATTGAAATTGAAAATGTATATTTCTTTTTTTATAAAAATGGTTGAAAAAATTGTTCCAACATTAATTTATATATTTATGTAGTTTCATTTAATTTTTTTTTTTAATTGAATTTTTACAGGTTTAATAATTGTACTTAATGACTTGTTAGGTTTAATGTATCAAATACATGAAGGCTGTTTAAATTCTAGCCTATAACTTGCTAGCAATATAAAGGAAAATCACGGTAATTATGATCATTTACAATGCATCTAATCCTTTTATTTGTATTCTATTTTCAAATTTAGTGTTCATTTTATTTATGCAAAAATTCAGCTCAGAATACACTGTGTCTATTCATTATTTCTCACCCAGCCAGTATTCTCCATATTTGTTCCCAAACCCTTTCTTGTACTGCTCCCATGGTCTGTAGAAATTCACACTGCCGTCCATTCTCCTCTGAAACACCTGGTGTAAAGGTAACATTTAACACTTTAGCAGGACCAAAGGCAAAACAAGGACCTCTCACTAATGTTTTTGTCTCTGTCATACCGTCCACTTTGCATCCTCTGTTTTGCTTTCCCGACATCCCATGTCACAGTACACCTGGACCGGTGCGTCTGCTGTAGGGTAGATTGTGTACACTCCGCTGAGCGTTTGTCTGTTAGTGTAGACATCAGAGCAATCTGTTGGAAATAGTTCTGTAGACATAGGGGTACCCCGAACCAGCAGGGGGAGCAGGAGAGTCCAGACCACTGAACACACTGAGAACATCATGTTCTGGGTAAAGAGATACAACACACAGTGATACAGTGCACATGTGTGAAACATTACACAACATAGTGATATACTTTAGGAAGAAGAACTCCTTCTAGATTAAAAGAGCGGAACAGTTTTATCTAAAAAAGAAGACAGTGACACAAATAACAATTAAATTGGATTAGCTTACACTACTATGACTTACTCTTAATTTGGGCTTCTCCAGTTGTTCCAAAACACAGCTGGATTCTGAAGCAGAGGTTCAGCTTCTAAACCTAAACCATCAATTTAAACAGCTTTAATATCTGTTCCTTGTCAAGACATGTGCAACACGGCTGTTTTATGGCTCACAGCAGAAGCAGATATATTTTGCATAGGAAATTTATTAATGTCATAAGTTATATTTTATTTCATTCAAATTCTGGACTTTATAGGTTTGTAATAAATTGGAAAATAGAAAGGTTGACCTTACCAGCTTTGGTTCTCTGATCCTCTGTTCATCTTCGCACTCTTTTAAACCCTGTTGGACCCCAGAACTCCTCCTAAATTACAGTAAGTGTGTGTGGAAATTCCTATGGGACATCCTGTACCAGGGCACAACCGTACTATTTTGGTGGACAATTAGAAACATTCCGGGATTTCTTCATGTGTGTTTATCTTCTCAAACTACACATATACCTTTGGATAATCTAATGTATTTCCTTTGTGGCACTCCAACACTGAACTGTTGAACAACACTTTAATAAATGATGGGAAGAATAAAAAGAGAAAAAGCGAAAAGCACTCTGAGTTTACCGGAAACCCTGGCTACTCATCACCCTGTCTTACTCAGTGTATTTACTTTGTGATTGCAAATGTTGAATCAGCAGATTGACTGCCAGGAGTACAGAGTGAAAGCTGATAACACACACACACACACACACTAAAATCACCAGTATTACAACATCAGCATGCTCTTTTCTAAAAAAAATTAAAAATCATTACAATCTTGTTTTTAAACAGATGAGCAACTGGTTCGATGTTTCTTAATCCAATCACGTAGAGCACTAACATTCAGTCCTGATGACTCCTGATCTAGTCATGTTTGTTTTCGGTCTCATTGATCTCAACTAGTGTTTAAAATGAGGCTAATTGTAGCGGTTAGCAGTAATACTATAATGCTGCAAAATTATCTTTCCTGTGGCCAGTGCTAAGAAGTACAAAGGCTGTATCGAAAGAAATGCAAAAGTGGGTGTACTTTTTGTACATACTGACATAGATGTGCCATCTTCTTCTATACATAGATATAATAATAATAATAATAATAATAATAATAATAATATAATCTGTAATATAACTCAAAATGCACTATATGGACTAAAAGTATTTGTCCAAACCTGCAATGACAATACATCCAAATACATACACTTCAATATGGAGTTGGTCCCACTATCCTTTTTGCAGCTATAACAGCTTCCAGTCTTCTTGGAAGGTCGTCCACAAGCTGTTGGTGTTTCTGTGGGAGTTCGTGTCTATTTATTCTGTAGAGCGTTTATGAGGTCAGACACTGATGTTGGATGAGAAGACCTGTCTCTCCATTTCTGCTCCAGTTCATTCCAAAGGTGCTCGATGGGGTTGAGGTCAGGGCTCTGTGTTCGGGCCAGTCGAGTTCAAACCCCTCACACCGTGTCTTTACAGTCCTCACTTTGTGCACTTGGCCAGAATCATGTTGGAATAGAAAAGGGCCCTCGCCAATCTGTTGCCACAAATAGAAGCATAAAACCTTAGTATTGTCCAAGATGTCTTGGTATGCTGAAGCATTAAGATTTCTTTCCACTAGGGATAAGAGGCCTGACAGAAACACCTGAATTCAATAATTTACAGGTTTGGACAAATACTTTTGTCTGCATAGTGTAGTCTCCTTCACAAACTATGCATCTGCACCATTGTCGAACACAAGCTGTTACATAACTGCACAGTGAAATTCTTTCTTCACATATCCCAGTGTAACTGGGGTCAGAGCACAGGGTCAGCCATGATACAGCAGAAAGGGTTAAGGGCCTTACTTAAAGATCCAACAATGGCAACCTGGTGGACCTGGGGCTCGAACCACTGACCTTCTGATCAGTAACTCAGTGCCCTAGCCCTCCGAGCTACCACTGCCCATAACGCTTTATCACAGTTGATGGTCTTTAAACCTTAAGAGTCTGATTATAGCAGGGCTTGCTTCTACTTTCCATAAGGAAAACATACTGGAAACTATTGCTATAACCTCAGGTTTTACATTTGAACTCATCCGTGTTCCTGAACACTTAACAGAACATGGCCAATGTGGTTCTTGGTTTTATTTCTCTCAGCTTGAGGTTGAGATATTAGGATACTATACATGCATGATCTGATTAAAATGGAAAAATAAAATAGACTCATAAATCATCACCATGAACAACAGCTCATTTGTCTTTTTGGCTGTAAAGCAATGGCTACTATCTGTCTCCTTCATTTCCCTGAGTGCCTGCTGAGATCAGACTGAATCCAAGGAAAGCAACGATAAAGAAACAGATAATTTAATGTTTTTTTTTAAATAATTAAAAATCTAAATTTCCTTCTTTTTAAAAAAAGGACTGAACATTTATTGATGAAAGTAGTCTGTATAAAGGAGAAAATCTTACTCACGTTACAGATATACAAGTGCTGTGAAAAAGTATTTGCCGCCTTCCTGATACATGATACACTGTACAATTATTTTCTTTTTTTATCTGTTTTTGAATTTCTTTATATCCCAGCATCATGTGTTGCTTTTTGAGATATTTTAGCGTGCTTCCTTTTGATCCAGGTGCTAGTTCATGCCTGGCACTGAAATATTGGTGGCAAACAACAGCAAACTTCAACATGGTTTTGCAAACAGTTCTTCAGGCTTTATTATTACTAGAAAGCATTTGAGCTGCCCATTGCATATTGAGTGCATTTTTTTTTAAGATGATGGTCACAAAATTTTAGTTGGCTGTGATAATCCTGCCCTCCAGACCCTGACACAAGTGGCTCTTTGTTCTAGCCCAGCAGTCGTTGGTGCTTTAGCTGTCTGAAAACGAGGAACTGGTTTGAAATCAGGCACTGACTCCGGAACTGCTTTGTTGTAAAAGGGGTACCGTATTTGTCAGACGGGTTCTATTTAAGAGATTTCTTGATTCAACAGGTCTGGCAGTAATCACACCTGGGTGTGGCAAGTGAACTTTAACTCAGCTTTCCAAAAAATGTGGTTCATGATTTAGCAGGGGGGCTACATTACTTTTTTCACATAGGGTCGGGTTGGTTTGGACAGCTTTCTTCCCCTAATAAATGAAATCATTTAAAAACTGTGATTTGTATTAACTCAATCTATCTTTCTTTAATATTAACATTTGTTTGATGATCTCAATTATTTATAAAATAATACTTTTTTTCACAGCACTATATGATAAACCAGCAGTGTGTTAAACTAAGGCTGAGAGACAGATTTGTTCATCATGTGATCATATTTATTGATCATTATCCATCGCTGCAGGTTTGACAAGGCATCAGGGATGCATCATGATAAAGGTGATGATGGACAGAAGATGAAAGATGTGATGACGGAGCAGGAGAAGAACCAATCAGAAGCCTGATACCTGGCGAGGTCGGACTCGTCACTTTAACTCTATTATTTTTATTAAAGATGACTTTTTTTTGTAAACTGTGTGTGTGTGTGTGTGTGTGTGTGTGTGTGTGTGTGTGTGTGTGTGTGTGCAAGATCTGGATTAAAGTCCATGGACTTTTATGTACAGTATAATAAAAGACAGGGATGAAGGGATGAAGGGGTGAAGGGATGAGATTTATCCTGTACGCAGGATGATGTGAACCCCGGAGTCGGTGAACACCGGACCGCTCATGTCCCCGATCTTCAGCGCAAACGAGGCCTCTTCAAACGGCTTCTGCATCTGACCTATTACACACACACACACACACACACACAGAGTCAGGTTAACGCAGCAGATCAATCTACACATTGTGTGTAGGTATGTTTTCACTTTCTATTACACACCCCTAAAACAATACCTCTCCTTTAGATTAAGTTTTAGTGATTTTTAATACCGTATACAACACTAGCGCCACCTGCTGGACTGTTAATAAAGTGTCCACCCATCAGACATCAACCCAACTGCCAGAATAACATTGCTTACAAGTTACGAGTTCTGTTCTTGGAGCACAATCATAAGTCGGACAAAGTGAGTCTTTAATACAAATATACAATGTAAATCATACCAATCCACTTGACTAAATCTTTGTCCCCTTTCCTGCGATCATGTGGCCAAAAACCGCAACCCCGCCGAAGGAAATTAATCTCACACAGTGTTGTCTCTGTGGCTTTAAATCGCCAAGGGGAATCCCGGATCCCTATCGCCGGTATCTCAGAGCTGTTTTCCACTGCATTGGACTGTGAACACTGATTTTACGAAATTAGCATTATTCACCATCCGGACAGCTTTACAGGACAGATATTTTCTTTCATCGTCCTCCCAGACTGATTCTTTGAAACTGGTGAGGCTGAATCATTTCTCCCGCACGCCCCCCTTGAAACCCAGTAGACATTTAGATCTCGTTGAGCTGAACTGAAGAACTTACTCACTATGCATGTCATGGGTTCAACTTAACAAGATGTCAGTTATTTTGTGTTTTTTACAAAATGCACCCAATAGATTTTGATATACTCCTCCTAGGGGATTTATATTTCAAACGGATCAGCCGTGACGATGCCGAAAATTGGTAAATAACTTTCTGTGAGACATTATATTGAGCAACATCACAATGTAATGCTTTTTTTTCTCAGCATCTGGGGCTTTTTTGGAGGTCTATACCTAAAATTCACCCTTTTCTAAAATTGTCATTTGGGTATCTACCGTTTGAATGCATTTGCCCGGTGTGCCCACTGTCTTTATGGTGCACCCAGGAGGTGTTGGTGCAGGGTGCTTGGGCCCGCTCATCGCTGCTTGCAAATATATTTTAAAATTTAAAGCGTCTCACTTGACTTGAATCAAACTTAGCAAATGACTCACTCTGACCACATGGGCCGCTGTTCTGTCTGCCAGTGTGTGGATAGTTTACACTGCGCCACCTGTAGGATTATAGAGGAACTGGAACATTTTACCAACTTGAATGAAAACGGACGCCTGAACACAGAAATGTGGTGTGCGTGTGTGTGTGTGTGTGTGTGTGTGTGTATTTACCCCTGCCGAACATGCCGAGATCTCCTCCATTGCGTGCGGAGCTGCAGTCGCTGAACTGAGATGCCAACGTCTCGAAGTCCTCCTCACCAGACTTTATCTGATCTATATACTCTACATATACACACACACACACACAAAGTGGGTCAAGTTCCTGCAGAAAATCAGCCCTAGTGGGAACTAACCAACAATGCCCGTGGGCGGGGCTGGGAGCACAGCTCAATGCTGATTGGTTATGCACTGTCGCAATGACACTCTAATTAATAACTCATATTCATCAGACACTCGTTAATATTCATTAGATACTCACTGTGTATGAGCTGCAGCGCTTCCTCTTTGGTACGTGTGATGTTCTCCTGTCTCCA
The DNA here is from genome assembly GCA_028565275.1 of Leiocassis micropogon. Classification (NCBI taxonomy): domain Eukaryota; kingdom Metazoa; phylum Chordata; class Actinopteri; order Siluriformes; family Bagridae; genus Leiocassis; species Leiocassis micropogon. The sequence continues at coordinate 15,278,893 of JAOVVA010000028.1, read as the reverse complement.
TGACGACGGTCTGCGTGACTGGTTGTGTTTGACCAGCAGGTGAGAGCAGCGCACCTTGTCCACCGCCGGCCCCCCGCCCCCGCTCGGCCGCTCCCACTGACTGGCGTTCGTGCTGTGGTTAAAGTAGTACACCCTGCCTGGAAAAGGGGCGGGGCATAGAGAGAGAAAGGTTAAAGCCTTTCATGACTTAGTCGAGTGTTTCTGTAGAAACCCTGCGTCCACGTTCTCGTCCTGATGATCTGAGAACAGAAAACTCATCAGATGTTATCTCAGGAACATGGAGATATCTGAGGAGCGTAGAGGAACTCTTTACACACAGAGCCGATAACATCTGACTCTCTGACCTCTGACTCACGAGGCAGCAGTGAGGAGTGTTTATGATGATCTGTGTGTGTGTCAGGGCCTGGGATTCACTGTGCTCTTATCTGTGGTCTTTTACACAGAAAACTTCAGAGGAAGCTAACAAGAAATCCAGATTAACCTAACAGGAACTGAACAGGGACTTTAGAGAAACCCTCACAGAAACTTCACAGCAATCAGAACAGGAACTTCAGATGAACCTACCAGGAACTGAACAGAAATCTAACAAGGACTTCAGAGGAACCCTCACAGGAACCTGAAAAGAACCCTCACAGGAACATCACAGGAACCTCAAAAGAACCCTCACAGGAACGTCAGATGAGCCTTACAGAAACCCTCACAGGAACGTCAGATGAACCTTACAGGAACCCTCACAGGAACGTCAGATGAACCTTACAGGAACCCTCACAGGAACGTCAGATGAACCTTACAGGAACCCTCAC
>JAOVVA010000028.1:15263808-15273905 GCA_028565275.1 Leiocassis micropogon | reverse complement strand
TTATTTGGATTTTTACAACATTATTGTTGAAATACACAGTCCTGAAAAAGGGGCGTTTCTTTTTTTGCTGAGTATATCTGTATTGTTTTTGAATACAGGAAAAAAAAGGTTTAGAGCCAGTACAATTTTGTTTATGGATATGATATTTAGCTAGTAGTAAACACAAATTAATTATGTTTCTTTAAATCCAGATTCTTTCCATGCAGTCGCCCAAGAAGTCTCTTCATTCTGTTTCCTTTGTGTTTTGTGCCTTGGAAAGGCTTTGCCTGTATTTTTACCTTTCCTCAGCGTTTGTGTAAATGTGTGTGTACATTTGAATGTGAATTTCATAAGTTAGAATTTCAAACAAATTTTTCTACAGTAATATAAGCAATACTAAGCGGAGCTAAATGTAGCTTTTGTTTTGCATGTTTATAGAACATTGCAGATTCATTTGCATTGTTTGTGAATATTCTGTAACAAGACATTTGTAATATCTGTATGTTGCAGTTTGTTTTACAATTAGAATAAGATAAAGAAAAGAAAGGGGAAAGAACATAACAGTAAAACTTTACACCTACGTCTACCTCCCCCTTTTTTTGACTTCTAACTGTTACCACTCTATCAGTGCTGCGTAGACACAATGCGTATCTAGGACAGAATAAAGCTTGAAGATTCATATATTTAATATCATTATAGAGGACGACATCATATTACAGCTTAACCTTGGATTGTGAGAATAATTTGTTCCGAAAGCGTGCTTGTATATCAAAACATTCGTATATCAAAGCCTGCACTCTGAAAAGAATCCTGACAAAACAGTGTTTCTGTTAATGTGTGTGTATGTGTGCGTGTGTGTATGTATGTGTAAAGCTAAAGTAGGACGAGGAGAGGAGGAGGTAGGGAGTTACTGTGTAGGACGACTTTCACACACACACACACACACACACACGCACACATGTGGGCACCAACACACACACACCCCCCCACGGGGAATATTGTTCTGTTGGGAAACTTCTTTAACAAGGAACCTGTCTGACACTTGCTTTTGCTTTACACACACACACACACACACACACACACACACACACACACACACACAGTCACAGTGTTATAATAAACAGTACACGCGTGCACGGATGTTGACTATACGAGTGACGCATGTGAACTGAGACTAAGCATGGGAGATGATCTCCCACAATCTCCCACAATCTCCCACAATCTCCCAGCATGAGACAGAAAAGAACCATTGGTTTAGTTGTGATCATGTGACGCTCAGCAGACAAAGCGCATGCGTACTACTCATATGTCAAGACCTCACTTGTTTATCAAGTTAAAATTTTATTAAAAAGTGCAATCAAGTTAGACCAAGTTACTTGCAACCCAAGATTCCACTGTACTATGATGCAATGATTTTACATTTAATTTTATCAATAAATCATTAGTATTATATCAGTCATTCGTGAGAAATTTATTTTATTTAATAAAGTCCTCACTAGAGCTGAAAAAGTCCTTGTCCAGAACAAAAGTTCACATTTTCAAATTGCTAAAAAACTGATTTAAATATATATGAAAAAAATCACTTATTATGTGTTTAATAACTAAGTACTTGTTAATTAATTAATGGCTGTTAAAAGTAATTTCATTGCATTTTTTTTTACTCAAATTTTAAATTTGTGTTTCCTATCTTGTAACCTGTGTTTTGCATTTTATATTATGTGCCCAAACTACTCTCTAAATTCTGCAGATCCCAAACCAATCGAGTCCCATGGGATGCACCAGACAAACAAGTCTGATCCATGGAATCCCACCATCGAAATCCACAGCATCCAAAGGATCTGCTGCCAACTTCCACACAGCAAACCCCCGAGGCCCTGAAAAGACCAACGCCCTGAGGGCCCATAGCCCTTGCACAGAAATATTACCATATCTACCCTATCCTTATTAACATACCTACTGCACCATCTGTACATAAGACACTCAGATCACTGTACATTATGTATGAACCCATAACCTTATTTTAGGCCACTTATGCACTTCTGAATAGATGCTAACTCCATTTCATTGGTTTAGTAAATGTACTTTGCACAAGGAGAATGATGTTGAATCTAATTTAATCTAATCTAAAAAAAAAAGTATACATTCTCAAATATCAGGTTAGATTTTTTCTTAAATGGGTATGTTGATTTTTTTTTTTTAAATTTCTATTCAATTCAATTCAATTTTATTTGTATTGCGCTTTGAACAATTGTCATTGTTGCAAAGCAGCTTTAAATAATCAAAAGATATTATGGAAGTTAGCGTAATGCTCTAATATTTTAATGATAAACTCATGATGTCTAATGAGTAACATCCCTCTGATTTCGTTTTTAGAGCTGTATTATCAGTTTGTAAACTAAACCAGGTCAGATGGGGTCAGTGGGAGCGCTGGGGTCATGTGGTGGTTATAATGGAGAAAGGTCATTAGGCAACACCTGCACCCAGCTGCTGGTTATGAAGACGAGATAAAAAATACACACACACAAATACCTAAATATCACAGGTAACAGATTACACGGGTCATTTTAGTCCAATATCCAGTCTAGTATATATCATGCCTATATGTTTTTGACTGGTTTTCTGTTTATCATGTAAATCTGTATTAATGTCCATTTAGATAATAACTAAGTGTAGTCAGATGATTTCAAGGAATTATGAAGTACATCAAAGTGTGTGTGTGTGTGTGTGTGTGTGTGGTAAGATAGACTGAGAGCCACAGAAATGCAGATCAGAAACCAAAATAAACTTTAAGAAAAACCACAGTTTCACAAACACTGTACAATTTTATACTCTATTAAAACTCTACTGGATATAACGACAATAAAAAGTAAATAAGAGAAGGCAAATAAACATTCCACCATAAAATACACTCTGTAAAACTCTCACCTAATATCTGCAAGCTTTAAAATGAACTTGAAAGCCAAAAAAAAAAAGATTCAAAGAGTCATTTTCTAAATGAATCAATAAACTGATCAGGGCGTTTAATACAGATGTGAAACAGAGAATCAGAGAAGTCATAAAACAAACAAACAAACAAACAAAAATATTTTGTCCAGCTGTGGTTGAAGGAAGGGAAATAAAAACCCAGACATTCAAAGAATCATTTAGTGTCTAAATGATTCAGTGAATCATATTCAAGAAGATGAATTTGAGGAGTCACTTAATGACTCAATTATTAGGTCACAGTTACTGAATTCTCAGTAGCTAAACGATTCAGCAAATCATTGAACTGGATCTAGAGATTAAAGAGTCAGTCTGTGGATCAGCAGTAATCTGAATGTTCTTCTTCTACATAGTTCGCAGGAAACAGTCCGACCTGAGGACACACACACACACACACACACACACACACACACATACACAGAAAGAGAGAATTCATTGTCATTCAATTCAATGTCATTTCTAGTTTTAATTACTGTGTGTGTGTGTGTGTGTGTATTAGTTACCCGGCCATAGACCTCTCCTTTCCACCAGCCATTGTGTGCTTTCTTCGAGATGATCTTCACCGTGTCCCCCTCTCTGAGAGACAGCTCGGTCCGATCCCTCGCTGAGAAATCGTAGCGCACTTTAGCTGTGCCAAAATAACGCTCACTCATACCTACACACACACACACACACACAAACACACATAAAAGGTATAACATCTGGAACATTTCAGCACTACACCACTAGGGTGCACCCTCTCTTGAATTTTAGTACTTCTCCTTTTTGTTCCTTCTTATTTTCTGTTTCATAGATATTTAAAGCTCATGGACTCACACATATACACACACACACACACACACACACACACACACAAAGTGTGAAGCTTTGCAGTTTGTTCTCAATCATGTGCCTTGATCTCTTTATGTGGCCTCGCATTGTACGTTTAGGAGAGACTTGAGTTAAACCAGACGCGCGATTGCCAGTGATATAGCGCTCAGCCAGGTTTAATCAAACATTTCTCGGTGAAATCTTTTATAGAATTGGTTTACTTTGTCTCAAGCAACTGATCAGTTCCTGATAACCGGTCACATCCACGCCCCTGCCTGTGAACGCAGTGCCAGTGAGACGCAACCGCAGCTCAAACCTTATCAAAGTCCTACTAGTTTCAGCTAAAAGAGCGTGCGTGCCCTGATGATTCCTTGTTCCTTAACCAGTTCATCCACAGCCCATTCACACAGATAATCTGATTAGATCACGCTCACTGTGTGCCATTATTCCCACACCGCCCCGTTTGTCTGAAAGCAGACCTGAGATTGAAAAGAAGGAAGTCAGACATGTTAGCCTAGGGCTTAAGGAAAAGGAACATCGCAGGCAACATGGCCATGTCTATAGAGCTCTCGGTCTGTGAGGTTAAGCCTGATTTCAAAACAGACCACAGAGATTTGTAGTTGTCTGCCATCCAATGAGGCTAATCCTGGTTAAAGACGAGCCCCTGCTGGTGTCACTGGTGGTTAGGAGTGACCATTTTATCTCAGGTAGCACCATGAAATACAGTCCAGGCCGTAAAATTTGGTTAAATGGTCTTTATTTTTCCCATTTACCATCTGTACAGCACAACTCAACATGTGAGCAAAGTCAAGACTTTCAGCTTTAATTCTAGGGATTTGACAAAATTTTGTGGAATCAGCTATTTAGGAATTACAGCCATGTTCATACGCACACAATCCCATTAGTATGGGTCATAAAAAATGAACAAACTAAGATATTACAAACACAAGCACGGCCTGTAATACTTGGATGAAAATCCTTTTCAGCCAACAACTGCCTGAAGTCTGGAACCCATGGACTTGAACAAATTCTGAGTTTCTTCCCTCGAGATGCTTTGCTAGGGCTTTACTGCAGATGCTGCCTGTTTGTGGTTCTTTCTGCCTTCAGTCTTGTCTTCAAGTTAGACTTCAAGACTAAGTTAAAAGCATGCTCGAGTGGGTTGAGATCAGGTGACTGACTTGGCCAGTGAAGAATATCACATTTCTTTGACTTGGGTAGCTTTAACTGTACATGTATGTTTTGGGTCATTATTCGTCTGTAGTATGAACCAGTTTGGGCTGAATCTGAGCAGAGATTCACCTTAGAATTCATCCTGCTACAGTACTTTCATCAGCAGTCAGGTCATCAATAAACACCAGTGACCGTGTCTGACAGATAATGTGGTGCTCTGGATCATGAGCTGTTCCTTCCTTTCTCCATGCTTTTCTCTTCCCTTCATTCTGGTACGAGTTAATCTTGTTTTCCAAATAACCTGAAGAAGTCTAATCTGGCTTTTCTGTTCTTAAGTATTCCTAGTGGGTTACACCTTGTGGCGAAGCATCTGCATTTAGTTCATAAAGTCGTCCCTTGACTGTAAACTGACAATGGCACACCAACCTCCTCCAATGACTTCTTGATTTGGCTAGATGTTGTAATGGGGTTCTTCTTCACCATGGACAGAATTCTGTGCTCATCCACCTTTATCTTCCATGGTCTTCCAGGCCTTTTGCTGTTGCTGAGCTCACCAAGTAATTCCTTTTTATTTAGAATGTTCTAAACTGTTGTATTGGCCACTCCCAATGTTTTTGCTCTCTCTTTAATTAGAAATTTTTTTTTAGCCTAATTATGGCTTGTTGCATTTGCACAGTCACTATTTGGACCTCGTGTGGGGAGTTCAAGTGTACTGCTACCAAATGCAAATCTAACACTCAAAAGCACCTCCAGTCTTCTTATCGGCTTCATTAATCATTGAGTAATGAGAGAACAGACCACACCTGGCCATGTAACTGCTTGTCAGCTATTTGTTCCGTTATTTATGAGCCCTCCAAAAATAGTTGTGTGTGTATGAACATGGCTGTAATCCCCAAATGGTTAATATCACATTTCTGTCAAACCCCTTGAGTTAAAGCTGAAAGTCATGACTTTGTTCCAAAATGTTTGGCCCTGGCTACCAATGTTTGTTTACTATATAAACATCAGATAAACATCTGTAACATCCAATTACTTAAAGTTTCTCAACACACATACATGTTATCTGGTCTCTCATCATGTCCTCAATGAACTTAGTGGGGATAAATTTAGTTATTATGATTTGGCTTGGCAGCGTTAAATCTTGTAAGAGCGTTCTTCTTTACCATCGACAGAGTTTTACAGTCATCCACTTTAGTTTTCTTCTGTGGTCTTTCAGGCCTTTTGCTGTTGCTGAGCTTACTGGTTAATTCCTTCTTTGTATAAAGGTTTCAGACTTGTATTGGCCACTCTTAATGTTTTGCTCTCTCTTTCTGATGGGTCTATTTCGGTTTTTCAGCCTAATAACAGCCTCCTTAACGTTCATAAACCCCTTTTTGAACCTCACAGTCAGGCTTCAAGAGAACAGCTACCAAATGACAACCTCCAGGCCTTTTATGTGCCTGATTAGTCAGGCAGTAACAAGGGAACAGGGCACTCCTCCCCCCACCCTGAAAAATGGTGTGTGCATGAAAATGGCTGTAATTTCTCAATGGTTAATGGTTAAAGTTGAAAGTCTTGATTTCATTCACATCTTAAGTGTTTCATTTCAAACTGGTGGTATACAGAGGACAAATGGCAAAAAAATAATTTATATGACTTTAGCCATCAAGATTTGGCTTGGCAGACATGATCGCCAGACAAAATGATGGATGTTTTGATACTGGATGCAATGACTGTAAGAAAGTGCATACAGTGGAACTTTGGATTACGAGCATAATTCATTCCGGAAGCGAGCTTGTATTCCAAAACACTCGTAAACCAAAGCAAATTGTCCCATAAGAAATAATGGAAAATCAAATTATTCGTTCTACAGCCCAAAAAACAAATACATCAAAATAATTAACACAAAATATAAAATTAAAATAAAACAAATTAACCTGCACTTTACCTTTAAAAAAAGTAACAGATAAGTGTTTCCGTTTATGCACGCAGGCGCTGTGTGTGTGTTTGTGTATGTATGTGTGTGAAGTAAGAGGAGGAATCAGCCTCAGTGTCAAATTACGCGCGTGCACACACATGACAGAGAGGGAGAAAATGGATCTTTACCCTCTAATGAGACTTTCTTTTGCTTTACACGCATGCACACACGTGTGTTATAAGAAACAGTACACGCGCGCTGTACACACACGCATACAAACACAAAATAAAATATGTTTTACACACACACACGTGGTCACAGTTTTACAGTAAACATTACACGCGTGCATGGATGTTGATTATACCAGTAAGGATGTTTGTGTGTTACCTCTGGTAGGCGCGTGTGTGTATCCATGTGAGTGTGAGGACATGCTCTGCTCTGGCTGTTTGAACGGAATCTGCAGTCGAGTGTCCACGTCTTTAAAGCACTCCTTCAGGGAATTCTCCTGGTAATAATTAACCAGTTCCTGTCAAAGAGAGGCAAAATGAATCTAATTCACTATTCATTTAGCGTCCAAACCTTTCAGTGAATAGTTACATTGGTACATGGTCGTGGAGAGTGAGTGAGGAAGAGGAGAGATGTAAGGAGTTTAAATGGAGCATGGAGCCATAGTCGATACAATGCAGAGTGAATCTTTAAAAGACTCAGTCAATCATTTATTTAATTGACATAGTGGATTTGGTACACGTTTCCTAAATGAATCATCAATTAGTTAAATTAGTCACTGCGTCCATTTTGATTAAAAGTTGAGAAATTTGAAGAGTAATTTGGTGTAAAAGAATACAAAGTGTGTGCAGTTTCAGCAGGAATACGGTCGTTAGTCAATCAGAAACCAGAGATGTAGGAATAACACCGATTCTAAATGACTCAGTGAGTCTTTAAATTAGGTATAGAGTGCATCTGGGGTCAGAATTATTAGATTCAAAGAAATACTTAACGTGTAAACAGTTCTTTTGAGAGAAAATGTTTCTACTGGAGTAAAAAACAACTGATTCCCAGAGTTATGAAGTGTATAAATGACTCGTCTACATGAAAAACAAGAGATTCAAAGAGTAATTTTGTGTCTCACTGAGTCGGATTCAGTCGGTCATGAGTTGTGCTCAGAATCTCTGAAGTGTTGAGTTGGAGTCAGGGCGAACAGATTCAAAGAGTCACTCTATTCAAACTTGATTCAGCAGATCTGTTTGGATCTACAGACACTAACGTGTTTTAACCTCACGACTGAAGTGTTACACACTAAACTGATGGGAAATGGGAAGTACTGATCAAAACAAACACTCTGTAATCATTCACAAGGTTAAATCAGAGCAGGGAAGAGAAGAAAAAGTGCACACTACTAAGTGAAGTAGTGTTTACTTACAATGAGCCCTTTAAAGGCTTTCTTGTCATTGATTCTGTAGAGACCTTCAGCCAGAGTGATCTTAATGTGCCGGATGTCCATGTTGAACCTATAGGAGACAAGAGACGGCGTGTATTTTCAGAAAAAAATACTATCAAAAACATTTGTTTGAGTGTGTGTGTGTGTGTGTGTGTGTGTTACTTGAGGCTGATGGCGAACTCCCCTCCATCCTTTTGCCTAATCAGGAAAGTCCCATCAGATCGAGAGATCAGTAGACCCTTGGCCTCAGTACGGTCCATGGTACCCGCAAACCTGAGACACACACACACACACACACACACACACACACACACACACACAGTGGGTTAGTGGGTGAAAGGTTAGATACAGTTAATCTGGTGTGTGTGTGTGTGTGTGTGTGTTACCAGAGGAATCCTGTAAGGTCTGGAGGTGCTCTCTGTGAATACAGAAAATAAAAACAAGCAGTCGATATTATAAAATCTCTTCAGCACCTAAATTAAATTAAAGTTAGTGATTTAGTGAATCAGTGAATCACTGAATTGACCATTTGGGGTCAGAATTCAGTGTGAAATCAATAATTAGACTTTTGACCTCTTAAACTCTGGTTGACTCACCGGTAAAAAGGGTTGAACTTTACTGCAGGGGAACCAGCCAACCTCACCTACTGTCAGATTCCTGCCCTAAAACACGCACACACGTACACACGCACACACATTATTCGAATTTACCCGTGACTGATGTACTCTATCTGTATTTCGAGACATGAACTACATCTGAGACACAGATGTGTCAGTGTGGGAATGGGGTCTGCAGCAGGTTTGTGGTCGTCTCTGAGAGTTCATGCGGCTAAAAGTCACAGTGTTTTACATGAAAACACGTGTATTTGTGTACCCTGGAAGCAGCATCTTCTCACATCAGGCTAATCTAGTCACATCTGTCTAATATCCAGTAATAACTTCATGAATGCGAATAGTGGAGAGCACTAACAGCACCTTTACCGTAGCATACTGTAGTTAGTTGTGTATAATAAACTGCAGGTCAACCCGTCATATTGCAGTCAGAACTGTATGGTTTAAAGAGTCATTCTGCCATCTATGACTCAATGAATCAGTGAATTTACCACAAATTGAATTCAGAGATTCAGTGTCTGAAAATGAAAATGGCATGAAAATTAAAAGATTCAAAGTGTCACTCCATGGGTAATTGATTTATCAGATCACTGGTTTGGCCAGAGATCTGATGTGTCACTCAATGTCTGATTGATTCATTGAATTAATGAATTGCTCCCAGGCTCTCCTTAAAGACAGAGTGAGAAGAATCAGTCAGTCACTTTATATGATAAATAACTTACTGAATCACTGAATCAGCCATAGTCTTGATAAAAGCAGAAGTGAGTGAATGGGAGTCAAGTGTATTAATGACTCACCGAAACACTCATAGAACCTTCATTTTTCAAATTCCAACAGCTAAATGCTCTTTGAAACTAGTGAAGGTTTGTTATGAGTGTAAACAAGCACTTATCTGAAAATGCTAGATTTTAAAATAAATGGCCTCCAGTTAAAAAGAATCAAATAAAATTATTGTTTATGATGAAGGTTAGGTGGTTAAACAAACTTCTAGCTAATGTTAGTTTGGATACATAGTAAGCTAAATGAATTTTTAGCTAGCGCTAGTTTGGTTACATAGTTATCCTAATGGGGTCCTAGCTAATGCTAATTTGGTTATGTAGTTATCTGACTGGATTTTGAGTTAGCTAGTTTGGTAGCTAATGTTACATTGGTTACAGTTAGTTTAATGAAGTTCTATGCTTATTCTAGTTTAGTAACATAGTTACCTAAA
>JAOVVA010000028.1:15054967-15069434 GCA_028565275.1 Leiocassis micropogon | reverse complement strand
AAAGGTGTTCCTTCAGTTAAAAACAACTAGTTTGAGATTTATATCTCAAAAGATTATATTAATCTTTTTTGAACTACGCTAGAATGCCTCATCCCATTCCCACTGTTAAAAAAAAAAAAAAAAAGTAACTCTGTAACTTTGCAATGGTAACTTTACTTGTACTTCAGTAAAATTTTACTGAAGTAACAGTACTTGTACTTGAGTACAAAATTTTATTACTCTTTCCACCTCTGCTCAAAAGATTATGTGAAAGTGTGGAAATCTGGCATCTGGGTGGACACAGACAATGTTTGTACCTCTGCTCAATAAGGGTGACCCACTTTAGTTGACCAACAATCTCGCCATAGACATATGAACAGTGGATTGGAATCATGAACATTTGACATGGTGTTGTGTCGTCAAAAAAAAAAAAAGTGCACACATCGAGTACTATGGACTTCTAGGGGCAGTTGTAGCACAAAGGGTTAAAGGTCTGGGTAACTGACCGAAGGGTGGAAACTCTCAGTTCCACCAGGTTGTCATTGTGGGCCCTTGAGCAAGGCCCCTAACCCTGACTGCTCCAGGGGTGCCGTATCACGGCTGTGCTCTTACCCCAGCCCCAAAGCGGGAATATGCAAAAAAAAGAATTTTACTGTGCAGTGATGTATATAGTGAGGTCAATAAGTATTTGATCACCCTGTGATTTTGCAAGTTCTCTTACTTAGAAATCATGGAGGGGTCAAAAATTTTCAGCATAGGTGCATTTACACAGTGTGAGACAGAATCTAAGAGGAAAAATCCGGAAATCACGTTGTATGATTTTTTTTAACAAGTAGAGTAGATAGGAGGACTTTTAAGAGGCCTAAGAGTTTCTATAGCAGAGAACAAAATGGTGGAAAGAAGAAATATTCTCCAAACACTAAAAGTAAACACTGCCCTTTGTCCAATTTGGGGTTCTTATTCCTTTACTTCCTTTAATATCTCTTGGATTGTTGACTACATACCATCCAAAAGTGCAACTTAAACGGACTGTCCTGCAATCATGTAAATTAGTAAAATATGAGCCATTTTGCTCCTATCAACCTGAAATGGATTACAAGTAATAAAATCTGGTAAAGTATGGTAAATAAATGTAAGAACTTAAATACAGTAACTACTGTGTGGAAATTAGTTACTTCAAAAAGTAAACACATTTTAGCTGTTTTTAGCTTTAAGATATTTAGCCTATAACAGAGACTTTGCATGAATTAGCCTGCATTCATGATTATACAATTTCTTTATATAGAGACACTAAGATTTCACTGTCTATTGTAACATATATCCTATGTTTTACAAAGAGTCTATTTTAAGATCTTTACAGATTTTTTTTTTTTTATCAACGAATCACAGTCCTTGAATTGCTGCACCATCCCTAGCAATGAGGTCAACCACACCTCCTCAATAAGATAAAGGTTTTTGTACTTCCCTTACTCAGAGTTTCTTTGAGAAGTTTCCTAAATCACTTTTAGCCTAGGACTCCCAGCTAAAACTTTTTAACCAAAGATAGGAGCTCTCTGAGAGAATTCTAAGAAGCTTTGTGAATACAGGCCCAGGAATATATATTTCAAGTCAGTCTCTTTCAGTCTCATTCAGGGTTCTGTTTATACCTTTTGTGATATTTTTTCCAGGGGTTTAATTTAAAACTCAGGTGATCTTGAGCCATCTAAATGGGATTTGTAGTTCTCCTCCACCATGTTTGTACAGTAGGTGGCACAATTCCATCTGCCATTTGTGGATAATCCCTGACAAAGGCCCCAGAAGATCTACCTGCAGGAGGAATATTACTTGATAGGTCAGTGACAGGTGTGTGCCTAAATCTTTTTTTCAAACCCTCGTTTACTTCTAATGGGTCACATGGTAGATGGCCTCCCCTTCTGCAGATGTGTGAAAGGATGGGGCCACTAGATCAGGCATCGCTGGCGAAAGATAATTGTTATTGGATCTCATTCTGGCTTTGCTCTGTAAAAATGAGACATGAAACTCAGCTCAAGATCCAAAGTTTCAGAGGAGAGAAGAATGCATTGTGGACATTAAACTAAAGAGTGCCATGCAAGCAGGCACTGCCATGTTCACCAGAGACTTCAAAAGGGGGGTGGACGTGCACCATCGTTTGATTGCTGCACAGACAGCTGCTAAAGGATGAAGAGGAAAAGGCCACTGCATTCAACGTTAAGGGCCCCTTCTCCAGTTTGGATTGCAGCTGGGATTAATGGAGGAGCAACAGCTGAATTTGCGTTAGACTACCGCCTGCAGGAGCTGCTGCCCATGCGGGTCTAAATTTTCAGAGTTTCCTCCTTCTACATCTAGAACTTAAAATGGTTCTTACTCAATAAACTTCAGTTAATCTATACCCCACAGAGTCCCGGGCTATGTGTGACAAATTCCGTAATTTTTTTGTGGACAATATAAGGGATATTAGGCTAGATATTCCCTCTTCTTGTCAACATCCCTTGGTCCCTCCACTCATCACTAACGTCTTGAGTGAGTTTGAGCCAGTAACTTTGTCTGCCTTACAAGATATTGTAAGCCAGCTAAAACCCTCTGGATCTCTTTATGACATTCTTCCTCCTCGCTTTTTTATACAAAATTTCGAGGTGATTGGGCCCATTGTTCTTAGGATTATGAACAGTTGTGTTGAAATGGCAATGGTTCCAGGTGACATGAAGCATGCCATTGTACATCCACTTTTAAAAAAGCCTAATTTAGATCCATCAGTGCTGACTAATTTTAGGCCAGTCTCAAACCTCTCTTTTATCTCTTTTTTTTTTAGAGAAAATTGTGTTTCACCAACTACAGGGTTTTCTGCTTAACAACAATATCTTTGAGGTGTTCCAATCAGGTTTTAGAAAAAATCATTCAACAGAAACAGCATTGCTTAAAGTTCTGAACAATATTTTATTGACTCTTGATGCTGCCAAATCTGCTGTTTTAGTACTGTTAGATCTGAAGGCGGCATTTGACACAATTGACCACTCTATTTAAATTTCTCGTTTGGAGCACTGGGTGGGCATCCAGAGGAATGCACTAAAATGGTTTCAATCATATTTTAATAATAGAAGTTTTTCCGTCAAGATTGGTGAATTTACCTCCGATGCAATTCCCCTTGAGTGTGGTGTCCCTCAAGGCTCTATTGTTGCTCCAATCTTATTCTCTCTGTACATGCTCCCCCTAAGGTCAATATTTAGGAAACATGGTGTCTCCTTTCATTGTTATGCAGATGATACTCAAATCTACCTGCCCCTGGAATTGAATAACAAAGGTTTGGATACTCTGCTGGCATGCATAGCTGATGTTAAGGCCTGGATGTCCCTAAACTTTCTTCACTTGAATGAAGGCAAAACTGAGATTGTAGTCTTTGAATCATCAGATGCTGCTAGTCCCTCAGGCTTTAATCTTGGCCAGTTGTCTTCCTGTGTGAAACCAGTAGTGAGGAATCTGTGGGTTTATTGCGATAGTGCTCATAAATTTAGGCATTTGGCAGACACTCTTATCCAGAGCGACTTACATTTTTTATCATCTTACTCATTATACATTTGAGCAGTTGAGGGTTAAGGGCCTTGCTCAAGGGTCCAACAGTGGCAACTTGGTGGTTGTGGGGTTTGAACCTGGTATCTTCTGAACCGTAGTCCAATGCCTTAACCACTGAGCTACCCCTTATCAGATTATATGCATTGCAAATATACAATTTTGTGAAGATAGTGGCCTCCCAGAGATGTTCCAATGCTGTAGCCACCAACAGCAGAAGAGCATGGTATTTAACACGAACCTTGTTAAATTTATGATAATCGACACCTGGTCTGAGTCTGCCCCTTTTTTTTTCACAAAGAAGAAACTGGCTGAGACAAGACATGTGAAATTTCTCATGTATCCTTTTTGAAGTGCCTCAGGACATACTCCTCCATAGCTTATTTATTTTTGTTTTATTGAGATAAGGGATATATTCTGCTTTGCGTGGGTGTGACTGCCTCAAGGAGTTCTATTGCACCCTCATATGTTCTGTAGACTGCTGGCATTAGTCTTGCTGAATACATCCTTAAACTGATCATTTCAGTCTTGGTCTACCCTTACTTTATGAGGATAGACTAATGATATACACTGACCAGTGATACAATCTAATATTTTGTTGAAACTCATTTTGCTTTGATGATGGCATGTATTCACCATGGTATCATTTCTTGAACCACCATTTCTTGAATTCCTGGCATCATCTTGAAATATGCCTGTGTCATCAGGAAAGAAAAAAAATTGATAGAAAAAAAAAACTTGGCCATTCAGTATGTTTAGGTATTCCACTGATTTTGGGCACATAATGTTGCTGAACCTAGACCTGACCAATGGAAGCAACTCCACTACATAATGCTGACCCCACAGTGGGCACTAGACATGATGGGTACATCACATCATCTGCCTCTTCTATTACCCTGATGCATCAATAACTCTGGAACAGGGACTCATCAGATATGACTTTTTTTCCATTGCTCCACAGTTCATTCTTTGTGCTTCCTAGCAAATGTAAGCCTTTTTTCTATTAGCTTCACTGAGAGCCACTGAGCCTCACTAGCATTTTTTAAGGCTACACAACTGTTTAGCCCCGATCCTTGAGTTCTCTTTGATTGTGTGTGTAGAAATGCTATTACATTCATTATTGAACATAGCCACGAGTTTTTCTACTTCTATTTTTTTAATGATTTGATTTCATCAATTTACATGATCTCTGATCATGATCAATCAAACAGTTTTCACCATATTAAGAATTTAGATAAGTTTGGGGGATTTTTCATACAGTAAAAAAGAAAAAAAATGTACATACTGCAGCTTTACAGCAGATTGAGTTAGTAAAATTAATTTTAAAAATTCATCATGAAACATTTTATTACTTTTATTAATATCCCATCTTCAAATAAAAAAAGGAATATTACATTAGTCTGATCTGATTGTGGTTTTGGTTTTAGAAGCTAAAACTTACTGTGATGTTCTGGTAGTCAGAGGATGTGGGGCTGTCAGGAGGACTGGGATGAGGAGTCTGTAATAAAAGACATAGGCTGTTGAATTTACCCATTT
This sequence comes from Leiocassis micropogon, assembly GCA_028565275.1. Taxonomy (NCBI): domain Eukaryota; kingdom Metazoa; phylum Chordata; class Actinopteri; order Siluriformes; family Bagridae; genus Leiocassis; species Leiocassis micropogon. Next base: position 15,064,355 of record JAOVVA010000028.1, on the reverse strand, counting down.
AGGTTTTAGGTGTGTAATTTCAAAGTAACATTACCAACAGGAAAAAAAAAAAAACTTGCACAGTTTTTTTCATGAAACACTTCAGGTTTCTGATATATGTAATCAGAAGTCTGGCCTGTGAGCCTGTCTTTAGCATTGATCCCAATGTTCTGCAGAGAGAAGAGGTGGAGAACATGAAAAGGTTCTGCTGAAGGTCTTCACTGTAAGAGTTTCTTATGAGCAAAGCACACACCTGATGGACATTTCTCTAATAACTCACCTGATAAACAGCTTCATCTGCCATTTTCTTCTGTCTCTTGCATCTGCTCACACAAAGTCAAATATTTATTCATCGTAATCATCTTTAGAGAACTGTAATTGGTAATGAATTTATCAGCACAAATATTCTCACCTTAGGCAAAAGAGTGCAGATAGAAGAGCTGCAAGCCCAAAAAGTCCGATTCCAACAGACACAAACACAATCTCAGAACCACCTGATACCACAGACACACAACACACAGATTTTTAAAACTTGTAAACTTTTGTGTGATGTAAAAAGACCTCAGTCAAACTGGGAGTCTTGGTGAATGAAGGCATAAAAGCAATTAACATTTACAGTATGTAAAATATTTGAAATGGTACAATTGTTTTAAAGAAGGAGGTACATCTGTGAATCTTGGCCAAGGTAGCTCAAAGCACATTGCACTCATTCCCGTGAACATTCAGTGAGTTGAACACCTGATTCTTGTAAACTGATGGAAAAATTATCAACTTGTGGAAGAGAGACATCTGTCTTTGGAACTGTACACACAATCTTTCACCAACATTATTTGCACATTACAGGAACTTGGCTGGGAGTTATTGCCACAACCCCCCATACAGTCCTGACCTTGCTTTAAGCCATTTAATTTTTTGTTTGATGGCATTAAAATAGTTTCTGAGCAATCAAAAGGCATGCTTCGACTTGAATATCTCTTGTATAATGGGCCACTGATCAAACAGTAATGAATAATTATCACTCTCACCATTTAAAGTGATGGACACTGGAGCTGATCTCTTAGAACCATGTTTATTCTGAGCCTTGCAGTAGTACTGTCCACTCTGTAGAGCTCTGTAACTCTGTCCAAATCCGACAGCTGAGAATTCATTCACCTTAAACCAGGTGTAGTTCTCCACAGGTGGGTTAGCATCACTGCTGCAGGTCAAAGTTACTGGACTGTCCTCCACTATCTCACCAGAGGGACTAATGGACACTGACACATTCTTTGGAGCATCTAATGCAAAATAAATTAAAAATGACATTATGAACAGCCCAAAATTATCAAGAGTTCATATGATGAAGTGTTCTTATCTTACATAAAACATTGAGCAGTACACGAAGTGAATTTGCCTCCCCAATAGAATTTCTAGATGTGCAATGATAAATTCCTCTGATCTGATTTCACTAATGGTGTACATTTTCCCCTCCTGCAGTTCTCCACAGGTAAGTTCGCATCACTGCTGCAGCTCAGAGTCACTGAACTGCCCTCCACTACCTCACCAGAGGAGTTTATGGAAACCTTCTTTGGTGGATCCGATTCCCTGATTATATCCCTAATTAAGTGGTATCCAATTCCTCCCCGTCACTAGGGGCGCTCCCACATTAAGCTACTACTACCACTCAGTAGGGAGGGCCGAAGACTATCACGCCAGCCGACCACATATTTTCGAACTGCTTGCTCACGCACTGTTTGGCGTAACACACTCAGAAGACAGCGCTGTCCACTCCTTCCACTTGCATGAGCTCACAGACGCGACTGATTGGCTGTAGAGCCAAGAATAATGTGAGGGCACTAAATACCTCTCATCCCTCCCCTCTGAGAGAGCTCGGCCAAACAGCTCTCTCTAGACGTCTGGCTGCAAGAGGTTACAACATCACCCGGGAATCGAACTCGCAATCTCCAGATGCCACTCGGAGGCCTTTGTGTCCTTTACTTTTAATAAACATTAAGTGATTCATGAGTTATACAATACATAAGGTGAAAGAAAGTAAAGCTCACATTTAACTCTTAGGATTTGAGCAGGAGAAGAGAGATGTTCATATCCTCTTACAGCACAGCTATAACTGCCTGCATCCTCACTGCTGACCGGCTGCAGATGGACTTCATAGCTCTTGGTGGTGTTTGCAATTAAATCATGGCTGTTTTTGTACCATATGAATGTTGGATTAGTCTGCAGACTGCAGGTGGTGTTACAGGTCAGAACGGCTGATTGTCCCTCTGTGACTTCTGCAGGAGCGATCACCTGAAGATCTAATCCACAGAGAGACACATTCAATTTGCTTATGTTTATTTATGATTTGCACAGTATGGCAATAATTATTTCATGTAACAGAACATTCAGGCACCAGAAGCACCAACTTTCACATCCATTAATCACATGTACATTCTCCACACACAAAAAAAGCAAAACCATATATAATATAATACAATATACAATAGATTTGTACAAAATAACAATGTGGCAGAAGGAGGAACAAGTGAAATGTGTGCACCCAGTCTGGATCAAGTCAGGTCATCACTGGTGTAAACTCAAAAACAGTTCTTGACTCTTTCTTCAGCAGTTCAGTTAACAAAAAAATGGGGAGGATGGCCTTGGAAAATTACTTAGATTTTTTTTTTCTGACAATTTTCTTTTCTTTTTTTTTTTACGCACCCAAGTTGTCACAGATCCAGCAGGTCACGAGTCATGAGTAAATTTCAACTACAGTAATAGCAAGGGCCTAGACAATAACTAGTACAGTACCTAATATTGTAATTTTAGTTACTGTACATATTATTTAGGGTTACTTTAAATACATTTACTGTTCTGATTTACGTCTTTTATGCTTTGTAGTATAAGTGTAACTCAGATAGAGAGAGAGTATGGGTGGAAGCAACATGAAAGTAAAGAGTGACAGGGTTGTGTGGAAGTGAAACATTTAATCGTGTACTGTCTTGCTCTGCTGGCATGCATTAAAGAAGGTTGTTGTAAGAAACTGCATCCCACCACACAAGAGAACATCAATAAAATCAAGAAATTAGGGTTGCACAGTAATGCATGAACAGGGAGGGGGGAAATGACTGAGTACACATCTCTGAGCTGCTGTAATCAATGAAGAACATTCTCAAATAGTGGGTGGTCTTTTTCTCTAGGGGTTTAGGCAATATGTGCACTTATCTGTAAAGAATATTTTCTGTTTTCATATACAGTGCCTCGAAAATATTTGCCCCCTCCTATATTGGAGGGTTTTAGAGCATGGATGCCCTGTTTAAGAATTTCAACTTGATGTTTATTTTATTTATTTATTTTTTTTGCAGGTGTTTTTCAGATCATTGCCCTTCTGCATAACCCAAGTGCACTAGAGTTTGAGGAAATAAAGTGATGCCCAGACATTCTCCCTCAGGTTTAATTCCTTCAGGAAAAAAAAACAAATCAGGAGGGGCACATACTTATTCACAGCACTGTATGTTGCAAAAAATGACTTAAGATGCTGGTTATCTGATAAATCCTGCAAGTAGTCTCTGATACTGTGGTATCAATTTCTTTTTTCCAGAAATATCTGATAAGGGTGCAGGATTCCAACTAAGCAAGAGCCACATTCAAATTTCACCTGTTTAATTAATTGATCTTGGCATTTAATAAACTAGGAGGTGTGGCTTCCCCTTTGGTTGACCCTTCCTTGACACCCCTGTTCTATAGCAAATTAATGACATGAAGTTTTATGCATTGAAAATATGATTAATTTATTTTTTATTCACCTGTTACAGTCAGTGTAACTCCAGGTTCACCCAGCCAATTTTCATTTTCTTTATTTGTAATTATTCTGAAGCAGTACCTGTGTTCATCTGTTTTCTTCACATCACTCAGTCTGAGGAAGGAGTGTCTCTGTTCATCTCCTAAATAATCCACTCTGCCTGAGTAACCTGATTCATTAAGCAAATCAGTCTCCTTACCAAAAACTGGGTCTATTAGCCAAAATGTCTTCAACACTGTAAGATCTGTTGGGTGTGTGTACGTGATGTTCAGAAACACTGTAGATCCTTTTAAAGAACAGAGATTTTTCTGCCTGTATGTCACACTCCATTTATTCCCAAGAGCTCCTGAAACATGACACATGGAAGTGGTGATTAGAGGTCATTAATTATCCCGAGTCCCATAAAATAGTGAGTTAACTTACAGAAGTAAGGTTAAGGTTAAGATTTAGAATTAGATCTTAATAAAGATAAAATGATTCATGAAACATCTTAGCTCAGCTAAAACATCTCCTAAGATAAAAAAAAAAGAGTAGAGAGTGATTAAAGAGTAGATTGAATAAAGATTGTGATTAAATTAAAAGCTTAAAGTTAAGGTTAAAGTAAAATTGGATAAATGCATAAAGCCTTAAAATATATCTCTGGTTAAATATACAGTGGAACTTCGGATTGCGAGTACCTTGTTCTGTGAGTGTTTCGCAAGACAAGTAAAAATTTGAGATAAATTTTAACTCTGTAAATGAGTGCGGTCTTGAAATACGAGCAGTATTGTGGGTAATCGTCCCCCGCTCTCGGTCTCAGTGCGCGTATCACACTGGTGTGTGTGTGTGTGTTTGTGTGTGCGCATGTATGTGTGTGCGGGTGTGTAAAAAATCATTCTACACAATAGCCCCCACCTTCCTCCTCCTCTGCTCCCTCTGGTCTCAATCACTACAGCCGCACTTCTTTTCAAAGGTAAAGTGCAGGTTAATTTGTTCTATTTTTTCTTTAATTTTCTTTTAATTATTTTTATATTAATATTTTTGGGCTGTGGAACAAATCATCTAAGTTTCTATTATTTCATATGGAAAAAATTGCTTTGATATATGAGTGCTTTGATATGCAAGTTCACTGCCAAAACAAATTATGCTCGCAATCCAAGGTTCCACTGTATAATGTTATTTAGTATGTAGCTTTGCTCATGTAAATGTTAACTCACCAGTAATCATAAGAAGAATGGTCAGACAAAGTGGGGATGCCATTTTGAACTTCATTGTAAAAAGGCCATCATATGAAAATAAAACAAATGGGGAAAAAACACAAAACACCCACAAGCTATTAAATTATTTATCATATCTTAAATTGTTTATCTATCTGTATGTGCCTGCAACCTACTTCTTCATCTGGCATCTACATGAGAGGGGAGGTTGCATAAAAGAATGTTACATACGTGCAACCACAGCTGTATAAAATGTATCTGACACATGAATAGTACATGTTTGTTTGTTTTTTATTCCTGATGACCTTTCCATACATCTTCACCACCTTGACCAATGACCTCAATGTCTAATCACACATCATCTCCACAGTAGTATCAGATGAATCCCACACTACCTCACTACAGTGCCATGACTCTAATGACCAACAAGTTGAGTATTTTACTCACTTACTCATTTATCTTTTTTTAATTATGCATGATTTTACAAAACTGTACACTGTGGATAGTGATAAATCCTTCACATTTTATACAGCGCTTTGTCCATGCCAAGGCACAGTCATTTACAAGAATTCACTCAAAGTCAACACATAAAATAATGTCCTGCAACTGGAAAGCTGAAAAATGATGTGGACATTTTTATTATCACTGTCTGCTTCATAATTGTACATAAATGTGTGCATCTAAAAAATACACTGCCCACAAAAAAGGCACCACCTCGATTTAACTAATCAAAGAGGTAAAAACATTTCATTGGATAATTACTTCAGTAAGTGATATGGTTCATCTTTAACAAGTTATTGAAACCTTATTGATGCAGATGAGTAGCTTCAGATTTATTTTTAATATTTTAACATACAACCTTTTTCACTCCAAATCAGTTTTTTTTTTTATGAAACACAAATCTAAATCAGAGTATGTTTTATAAAACACAAACAATGCACCAATCTCAGGCATAATTTATCATGGTACTGAGATCATCACTCATTATCACAATTTCCCAGCACTCATAAGCCATCAGTAAAAGTTGTTGACTATACTAAAATAAGTAAAAGAAAATACTATGATGCTCCTTATGTTCAAGAATGTAAATAGATTAATGTGTGAATTTAGTAATGAAAGCAATGATATAGATGAAAATTAATATTTTCTTACCGTTTTAACTTGACTGTCAAGTCCAACAAAGCAAACTGCCGAAACTGAAACTGATTAGAGGAACAATGTGTGGTTAAGACATGTTGCTGATTTGGTGAAAACACTCGCCTGTAGCGCTAGAGCTATTTTTGCCTCATTTTTGAGTAGCATGTGCTGCATGCTTGTATTGTGGTCCAAAGTATGCCCATGCCATTTACAAGAATTCAACCAACTTCAAAATCAAATAAATAACTTTACTTAAAAGGGTAATTATATGACTGTGTGTTCTATTCCTGCAAGTGGAAAGCCAGTAATGATGTGAAATTTTTTATTGTAATGGATGCAAAAATTGCTTGACCAAAAAAAAAAAAAAAAAAAGCAAATAGGTAAGAGCATTTCATTGGATAATTACTGCTGTGAATACTATGGTTCAGTTGTCAACAAGTTGTTTAACCCTAACTGATACAATGAGGAGCTTCTCATGTCTGAAATTGCCATGTCGGAAGACATATCCTGTGGTTGTGGCAGAGATATTAAACTCTTTCATAAGGGTCAAATTATTGTCCTGTTGGTGCAGTTTTACAACCTGGGGTTGCTTCAGTGTCTAGCTTCAGCTATGTTATGAGCCCAAAAAATGGTCAGCTGATCACCTGAATATACTGAATGGCCAAGTTTTCTTCCCTGTTTTTCTTCCGAGTTTTTCTTCCCTGATTGCATGAGCATATTCAGAGATGATGCCAGTATACACCAGACTCAAATTGTGAAAGAGCAGTTCAGTGAGCATAATTTTCACACATGGATTGTGAAAGAGAGAGTCCAGACCCCATTGAGAAGGCATTAACCAGCAGTCTGAATGTCCCATCATCAATATAAGATCTTGGAGAGAAATTAGTGTGACCTTGGACAGAAATACCAGTTGTAACATTGCATAATCTAATCAAAATAATATCAGGGTAAACTAGTGCCGAAAAGAAAAAATGGTCCAATTAAACATTAGATTTTGTGAGGGCTTTTTTGTGTGTGTGTGTGTGTGTTTTGGCAAGGCAGTGTACTACTACTACTACTACTACTAATAATAATAATAATAATAATAATAATAATAATAATAGTTTAATTAAATATTTATTTTTAATATTTAAACAGCTAAACTTTTTGCTTTAATCAAAGTTTAAAAGTGGTTAAGATGTGTAACTGATTTGGTAGGAACACTATAACAATAGAGCTATTTCTGACTAATTTATTGGTAGCATTTGTTGCAGGCTTTATTGGATGCTGTTTACAAAAGTATGTCCATGCCAAGCCCCAAGAATTCACCCAACATTAACATCCAGAATAAATAACTTTTATAATCTGGGGTTGCTTCAGTTGGTCTATCTTAATAATATAACTGCAGAAATAACTGTATTTTCAAAATGATGTCAGGGTAAATGTTTGCTGTAAAATAAAACAAAAATGGTGGTCCAACAAAATGTTAGTGTGTGACTTTTTTTTTGGCCAGGCAGTGTACTACAACAACTAAACGGAACCACAGGGGGGCAAAATCCAGTGTCTTCTTGTGCCAGTCCCAAGTCTGGATAAATGCAGAGGGTTGTGTCAGGAAGGGCATCCGACATGAAACATTTGCCAAATCAATGATGCAAATCACTGGGTTAACAGCAGGAAGTTAGGAGCAGGAAATTCTGAAGTGAGTTAGATGAAATGATGCAGAGCATCCCCAGAGGTGAGAGAGTGGTGATTGGTGCAGATTTTAATGGACATGTTGGGGAAGGGAAAAGAGGTGATGAGAATGTGATGGGCAGGTTTGGTCTTCAGGACAGGAACATAGAAGACAGATGGTGGTGGACTTTGCAAAGAGGATGGAAATGGCAGTAGTAAATACTTTCTTCCAGAAGAGGAACATAGGGTGACATATAAGAGTGGAGGCAGAAGCACTCAGGTGGACTACATCTTGTGTCGACGTTGTAATCTGAAAGAGATCAGTGACTGCAAAGTGTTGGTAGGGGAGAGTGTAGCCAGACAACACAGGATGGTAGTGTGTAAAATGACCCTGGTGGTGAGGAAGGTGAAGAGGATAAAGGCACAGCAGAGGACAAAGTGGTGGAAGTTGAAAAAGGAAGAATGTTGTGCAGTTTTCAGGGCAGAGTTAAGACAGGCTCTGGGTTGTCAGGTGCTTCCAGTTGACTGGACAACTACAGCTAAGGTGATCAGGGAGACAGGTAGGAGGGTACTTGGTGTGTCATCAGGAAAGGGAACAGTTGACAAGGAGACTTGATGGTGGAACGAGGAAGTCCAGGAGTGTATACAGGAAAAAAGTGAGACACCGAGAGGACTGAAGAGAGTAGACAGGAGTACAGGGATATGCAGCTTAAGGTGAAGGTAGAGGTGGCAAAGGCCAAACAAAGAGCATATGAGGCCTTGTATGCCAGGTTGGACAGTAAGAAGGGAGAGGTGGATCTGTACAGGTTGGCAAGGCAGAGAGACAGAGATGGGAAGGATGTGCAGCATGTTAGAGTGATTAAAGATAGAGATGGAAATGTACTGACAGATGCCAGGAGTGTGATGGGAAAATGAAAGGAGTATTTTGAAGAGTTGATGAATGAGGAAAATGAAAGAGAACGAAAAGTAGAAGACGTGACTGTTGTGGAGCAGAAAATAGCAAAAATCAGTAAGAGTGAGGTGAGAAGGGCGTTGAAGAGGATGAAGAGTGGAAAGGCTGTTGGTCCTGATGACATACCTGTGGAGGTATGGAAGTGCTTAGGAGAGGTGGCAGTAGAGTTTCTGACTAGTTTGTTTAACAAGATTTTGGAGAGTGAGAGAATCCCAGAGGAATGGAGGAGAAGTGTATTAGTTCCAATCTTCAAGATCTTCAGAGCTGTGGCAACTACAGAAGAATAAAGTTGATAAGCCATACAATGAAGCTTTGGAATAGAGTAGTGGAAGCTAGGTTAAGGGCAGAGTTGAGCATTTGTGAGCAGCAATATGGTTTCATGCCTAGAACGGATGCAGTATTTGCTTTGAGGATGCTGATGGAGAAGTACAGAGAAGGTAACAGGGAGTTGCATTGTGTCCTTGTAGATTTAGAGAAAGCGTATGACAGGGTGCAGAGAGAGGAGCTTTGATGTTGTATGAGGAAGTCTAGAGTGGCAGAGAAGTATGTTAGAGTGGTGCAGGACATGTAAGAGAGCTGTAAGACAGTGGTGAGATTTGTTGTAGGTGTGACAGAAGAGTTTAAGGTGGAGGTGGGTCTGCATCAAGGATCGGCTCTGAGCCCCTTCTTGTTTGCTATGGTGATGGACAGGATGACAGA
>JAOVVA010000028.1:14999834-15015336 GCA_028565275.1 Leiocassis micropogon | reverse complement strand
TTTTTTTTTTTTTATTTACATCTTCGTATAGATAAAATGTATTTTAATTAAATCACATTTCAACTTATCATCTAAGAACCCAATTCCCCTTGTCTTATTGTAAAAATGATACATTTCAAACCCTTGGCCAATCGCATTACCAGTAACAGTGATTTGAGAAAAGAGAGCGTTTAGCAAAATAAAACTCATTAAAAAAATGCAAATGCAAGTGAGCTCACACCACATTAATGAAAAAGTCTGAAAATGGGTTGCTTTTATACAGTCCATGACTATGAGCATGTAGGAAGTCTTGACAATTTATAGGGGGTTTGAGAAAAAAGTCATTTGACTTTTTTTCATGTAGAAAAGACTCCTTAAAGGAATTTTTCACCCAACACTCATCAGGAGGACAAGTCATAGAATACAACTGCAAAGATGATTATGATAAAAATGATTACACATTACACATGTGGCTAAGATCCTGTTAATTTTATCATTATTATCAGATTAGTAGACAGTCATGTATTCTATACAGTATTTTAATTGTTCAAACAGTCTGACCAATACCAAGTAATGAAATGAAGCTCTCAAGATTGAACTGATAGATGATGAGATAATTTATTTATCTACTTATGATCTGTCCTCATGATTTAATAGTTTAAAGTAATTTCTTGAATCATTGTTTCCCTTTCCTGTTTAATTTATTCTGAATGAAAACCAATATGTAAAGCAATTTGGCTTAATATAGTGGCATCATATTTATTTTTTAATACCTTCTAAACTTTAAAGTCAGCCTCCCAAAACCTAAGTAGTTAGGAGTCTTTGGTACATCATACAATTTGATCTCAAACTGGTGTGACCTCTTGATCATAGAAAAAACAAAGGCCATTCGTAGTTTGTCAGAGTTCAGTACAGCTCTCACCATATTGCTGGAGAAATCGTATATTCCACAGACATAAAAAACATAAGCATGCTTGAAATTTTTACATTCTACTTGTAATAATTGTAGTGTGTTTAAAAAAAAAAAGGATGGGCAATTCCAACATGACCAATATTGGTGACGGCAATTAAAAGGGGTGGCCTTTGTCAATATTGGGGTCCAGGATGTTAGATTTTTAATCGGCCTAGAAACTCTAAGGATGCCCCTGACAGGGGGATCTACTGTAGGTTATCGTTAACATGTGAGCTCACACCACATTAATGCAAAACTCTGAAAATGGGTTGCTTTTATACAGTCCATGACTATGAACATGTAGCAAGTCTTGACAATTTATAGGGGGTTTGAGAAAAATAGTTAGGGTTCTTAAAAATGATTGACAATTCTTAGCAAATCATAAAGTGTTGTAGGTAATCTGTAGGAAAAATGTAAGTTCATAGATGCTTGTGACACTTCAGAATTAGTTTTGCCCAGTTCATAGTATGATCGTTCTATTGTATGAAAAACATGGAAAATATTTAGTACATGAACATTTCTTCAGGTTTAAAAAAAAAAGTTCTGCATGATGCCGCTAGATGGTCAAAAGCAAGGCAAAGCATCGTGGAATGCTCATGAAGAGGGTTTACCTTCTTTATGGCAACACTCCAGCCAATTCAGCTCACAAAATGGTGAAACTTCCTGACGACTTGGGGTAGGAAATTTTGCCCTAATCCTCCCGACCATTACTTGAAGAAACCACTTCTTGGCAGGCATTTGACGATGATGAGGTGATCGTCAGGATATGTAGAGAAGCACTAAGCTCATGACCCCTTTTCATTATGCGATTTATGAGAACAGCATACCAGGCTAATGCATAGTCAATCTGCGATTTAAGACATGTGACATCGCAGAGTCGAGTAACCAAAGGACTGCCAGGAAGCCCTCTTAATGTCCCATAACCATTGTCTTTTACTTAAACCCTCTAATAATTTACATATACTGTCTAATTTTATGCAATGTTTCTGCACACATACTAGAAACAAAGACATAAGTGTTGTGTTAACATGCGCTACTCCCACAATAACAGCTGCTTTCATGTGTCTGACCTGCTGATTTGCTTGCCTCGTAGCATGTTTCACTGGAAAATGTCCATGCAAAAGCTGCTATGCTAGTCCAAATGACATAAGATATCATGCAGCAAAGGTTTATAGAGAAACACACACAAACAGTATTGTGTATCCAGCTACTCTAATGCAAAAGCACTCTGTCATGGTAAAGGAAAATTTACATTGACCACAACAGTGCACAGTGATGAAAATAGCTCCTCTACTGAGGAAACTAGAAGATGGAATAAATATTACAAAATGCTCGGCAGGCATACGAATAGTGTCGGTTTTCAAAATGTACTAAATAAAAGAAACTGTAATTGAAGGGTAGTATTTTTATACATTTTATCTTAAATTGGTTTCTTACTTGGAGATGAAGCTGATGTAGTTTCGAGTTTAAGTACAAGTTCTGATCATCTGAAGAGCATTTCAGTTCATGTAATTTTACAGTAGAGCATGCGGAACATGTTTAAAGGTCTCAAACCATTTACGTTACGATCGATTGTATATTGAAGGGAAAATCAGGTTTTCTAAAGCAACGACGCTTTCTTCAGGAAGAGTTCACTACCCAAAACCTTTTAATTAATACTGCATGCTAGTGACATCTACTGATTGAAAGGGTGAAGTGACAATCTGGGTTGAAAACTGTCCTGTTACCATTTTTTATTAATAAATGCACCTGGAAACACTAGCAAATAATCCTGTTCAAATACACAGATTAGAAAAAACCAAAAGACCACTAACAGGTGAAATGACTCGGCTTATTACAGGGATACTTGTCAGGAGGTAGATATAAGCTGATGTGTGAGCAGCAGGAAATGTGGGCATGTGTAAGGATTTGCACACTTTAGACAAGGGCCAAAACCGTGTTGAGATATCTGGTCAGGTCAACAAATTCCACAATTCTTGTGTGATGTTCTTGGTCTGTAGTGATCAGGACCCACCAAAAGTGGTCCTGATCAACCAAACAACCAATAAACTGGCACTAAGGTCATGGGTGACCAAGGCTCACTGATACTACTACTAAAAGCTAAATTGCTAAAAGAAATCGAATGCTGGTTGAGATATAAAGGAATCAGAACATACAGAACACACACAGGAATCAGCACGCTGTGTACAGTAGACTGCAGAGATGACTGTGAAGAGATGGCACTAGGATGCACCAGGATACAGGTGGAGACAGTGTGATGCTCTGGGCAATGTTCTGATGAGAAACCTTGGGCCCTGCCATTCATGAAGATGTTACTTTGACTAAATACACCCTTTTGTGGAAATGGTGCTTCCTGACAGCAGTGGCTTCTTTGAGTGCACACAGACACAGTACATACATTGTTCAGGAATGGTTTGAGCAAAATGACAAAGAGTTTAAGGTGTTGCCTCCAAACCCTCCAGATCTTAATTGAACATCTGTGGGATGTACACGAAAAACAAGTCAGATCCATGAAGGCCCCACCTCTTAACTTACAGGATCTGCTACTGATGGCTTGGTGCCAGATACCACACACCTCCAGAAGTCTAGTGGAGACCAGGCCTTAAACTGTTTTAGTAGCACCAGGAGGACGTACAGAAGTGTAATTTATTGTGTAACGACCTTCTCGTCCCCAGCATGTGAAATATCCAGGGACTCCAGCCAACTGTCAGAAATACTTAAACTCCGGTGGTAGCCTTAATACACAAAATTCATTAGCAATTATGATATATTAAGAACATGCACACACACACACACACACACACACACACACACACACTCACATGCACATTCCTGTTTCCTCTTTTTCAGATCTCATTAGTGCATGGATGAAAAAACAAACAGCTTTTGAGGTCAATGTGTGGGAATTTTATTTGAGCTCTCTCTCTCTCTCTCTCACACACACACACACACACACACACACACCAAGCTGTACTTTAATACCCTCATCAATGACAGTAATATGAGAATGTAACGTTTAATTGCAATGATAATCTCAGTATGTATATATACATACAACAATGCACCTTCTGTAGGGGTGCCAACAGTTTTGACCCAGGATACAAAACAGTAGATAACAAGAGATAATTTCACACTTTTAGTTTTAAAAATGTTTTATTTACAATGCCTGGGGAAAACACACACACACACGCACACACACACACACACACACCTTTATGCACAAACTATAAAACAAAACACAAAACCCTTAAAACTCAGTCAGAAGAATTGACTGAACTATACAGAAGGCTTTCTAACAAAAGCAGCAACACAAGTCCTCTCTCTGTACAACAGGACTGACATCATTGAACAAACAAACATCCTCAAACATTAGTATCGTCGCTTGTCTTATCGTTGACTTTTAACTGCGCCATGGTATCTGGGTTCAACAGTCCGTTATCAAAAAATCTTTACTTGATCAGTTATCAATACACTTGTTCAGTGATTTAGGATGTACTGTTTAAAATTGAGATTATTTTTTTTCTTATGTTGTGGTCATGAAGGACATGCTGTTCATGGGACAAATAAGGAGGTTCTGAATTGTAGCATTTCAGTGGTAGACTCAGAACCGAGTCGGATTTGTACAGGATGTATGCTATGACAGCCTGGGTATGCACATGTATAAGAGGTCACACACACACACACACACACACACACACTTTTTCTCTGAACAATGTGGAAGGATACAGCTCTAACCGAGGACGTTAAAGTTTGTAAAAAGACACCTATAGATTTAGGATCGAGTGAACGTTCCAACATTTGTTGCCGTTATCAGGATGACTATTTCTTTCCTTCTTTTTAGAGTGGAATTTCTTAAAGCTTCAAAGTGACAATTATAAAGAAAGTTTTCATTTTCATTCAGTAGAAGTGAGATTGTTGGTCAGTCTGAGAGTGGACTGTGCCCAAGACAAATAGCTAGTCATCTTGAAACCTGCTTTCTACTGCTAACAGAATTAACATCAACAGACTCACAAGCTGGTCGACTTCTGGGCTTTCTAAAGAAAACATTTTTATGCCGTCTGAAGAATTGAGAAGGTCTTTAGAACAATCCTCTCATTTTATACTTTGAAGAACTTGTCATGCTGAAAGCTGCTAATTAAGAGACAACAAAGCATTAATAATAACTTGTTCAAAAAAGAAGTTGTTATATTTGGTGAACCAGACTCTACTAGAGCTGTAGCTATCAAACTGGGACCACTAAAACATAATTTTAAAAAAATCTTGTTACCAGGATAAAGTTCATCATTTTGGTAAAGTTCATCATTCGCGGTTTGTCTGCCTCGCTGACGTGGGTGAACTTTAGATCATAAGACTGTGGTTGAGGTGATCGATTTTAAATCTTAGTGATAAGAGTAAGCCGTTTGGTGCCCTGGTGAGGAACTGAAAACTAGTTTTTGTTATGGTACAGCGCACTTGGCATACGATTTGCAAATCAAGCTGTGCCTTAACAAAATACCCAGAGGAAAAAACTTAAAACATACAGGCTCACGCTCAGGCTTTAAGACGTTAAATCCTTCATATGAGCTCTGAATTGCAGCAACATCTACAAACAACACACAATGTGCTGTATACCACCCCCCAAATCCCAGCTCTGTCATTGTAGGAGCCAAAGCCCATGCATTTAGAGGCCATATTTCATTGGTTGACCACAAAACTGAATCCACATGTGATCCTGTCTATGTTCTTAGTTCACGTCCATATGGCAGGGGTTACTTCCTGATTCCACAGCAGACTGGTACATCTGTAAAAAGTCATGATACTGAGGAGCGCAGCCGAGCCATGCCTCGCTGAACCTTATGGCCCCTGTGAATAGAAACTCCTCCAACCCTTCCCACTGTCCCACTCCTGACTCTGGTCCCTGCTCCACCTGGATGGCGCAACTCCGTGGAACAGATACACGTCCTGACCATCGGTTGCGCCCTCGTCCCTCGAAAACACGGCGCTTTTGACGAAATAGACGACTCACTGATACCGACAGGGACACCCGCTGCTCATCATCAGTACTGTCCATTATGGACTCGATGCTGCCTCTCACCACTGGGACGTCAAAAAAATAAGGAGGGAAAATAACAGAATTAGGAAAATGTAAGCACCACTAGTTCAGCAACAAAGTTGAACACAGTTTTTAATATCTGATAGCACCAAGAGGAGCAGGTATCATTATGGATGTGGCAAGGAGTTTGTGTTAGAAGCAATATTCTGGCTGCACAAATGTATAATTTCTTAAAATAACATACAAGCAAAATGTTTTTTTAATGACTAGAAATGACTACAAAAAAGTTTCTGCTCTGGCTTCAGTGGCAACTAAATAAAAAATTATAATTTTAATCACAAAGC
Source organism: Leiocassis micropogon (assembly GCA_028565275.1). Classification (NCBI taxonomy): domain Eukaryota; kingdom Metazoa; phylum Chordata; class Actinopteri; order Siluriformes; family Bagridae; genus Leiocassis; species Leiocassis micropogon. The sequence continues at coordinate 15,009,029 of JAOVVA010000028.1, read as the reverse complement.
ACAAGTTTCATAATTGTCTTAAAGAAAATACCCTGTTTTTGTCAAAGTTAAACATAAAACTGGTTGAAGTTGTCAATTCTATTTTTGCAACAATAATACAATAACTTTAAGTTTAAGTTAAACTGATCTGTTTATATGCGACCACAATCAGTCAACTCTGGGCTGAATGAGAAAACAATTATTTGTTACTCATGAGATAAAAAAATCAAACTGAAAAAGAATTGAGTAAAGTAATGATATCATACCAAAGTCGCTGGTGCAGACAGCTAGAAGAATCTCATCATCAGTGCAGGGTCTACATGGATCTGAAACACAAACACATGTTTGTCTTAATATCCTTGTGAGGTCCTTTGGTTGACTTAATAATGCATCTAATTAATGCTATGCTTTATCTAACTTTAACAGTGACCTTAATCTCAGAAACCAAAAAAAGGCTCTTTTAGTTGTTTTAAGTAACAGCTGCAGTTTACATAACAAGGACCAGCCAAATGCCCCCGCAAGGTCACAACTTTACATAACGGGGACCAGCCAAATGTCCCCACAGGGTCCCCACAGGGTCAAAACTTTACATGGTGGGGATCTGCCAAATGTCACACTGGGACTAGAGCTGTGTATTTTAGATAGACTTTTGATTTGAATACATTTTTGTGCATTGTGATTTGATACAATACAACACCAAGTCTACACAGAGCCTATGCCGGTGGGTTATATGCAAGTGTGATGCTACCAAGTGGATTAATTGCAGTTGTTATGTGTAGTTACATTTCTGAGCAGGTGCACCTCTGGCTACACCACAGGGTTCGCAGATGCATAAATCAGCCTTAATGTTTATTGCCTGACTTCTCTAAAGCACTACATTTCTTATAGGTTTGAAGTATTAAAAACTACAAAGATACAAAAACAGTCAATTGCTGTGTAACTTGTCTTACTTATTGTTTAAATGTCATGTATTGTGCAAATTGTTCATCTTTTTCCCGCTGTTATCTTCTGCTCCATCATCCAATCCAGTAGGTGGTGATGTTGCACCAAGCTTGCATATGAAATTTGAATTTGTGGAATATGGAGTCAGTTTTGATTTTCTGCTATTTCTTTAAAAAAAAATTGTCAATTTTAGAACCTTTAACATTTTCAAGTTTACCTGAATATTTAAAAAAGTTGTTATTCGATTTCGATTTCGATTTGAAAAATACTCATTGATTTAATTGATTAAATCAAGAAAAGATCAATTAAATTGCAAAATTGATGAAAATCACAGTTTTAGTGCGGACCAGCCACGTGTCCAGGACAAAAAAAGTCAGTTTTGGTGACATTTGGTCTGTAGCGAGATACGAAACCCAGCCAACACAGTTTGAGACAGAGTTGAAAATCCACCTCGATTACGTCACTGTGAAAACTGATCACATGACCACTAGTGATAGTTCAGCTAACACAAGTATTACATCATTACATTACATTATATCATTGTAAACAATGCTATATGATTGAATCAGTAAAAGAAAAACATGGCGTTTTATCTTTTTCCTCAGACTGTTTGGGCACAGGGGGATGATGGGTAACCTGTTTGACCTTTAACCTTATCACCATGACTATACAAGGATAATTATTATAAAATGTTACACTACCATCCAAGAAAGCTGATGCTAGTTAAACCCCCAAAAAACTCAGACTTTGTGAAGACTGACATCCAATAACTGAAGTAGAATTCATTTGTATTTAGGTTAAATTATATTTTATATATATTTTAAATTAAAAGTTTTTGATAATAATATATATATATTTTTTTTCCTCCTAGCATTTTTCTCCATCTGTGTTTTGGCCTGAGCTGGGAGACGCCACGTGGCGGTGATTTCCTGCAAAGTCTGTGTTTCCTGTCTCTCTTCTGATCTTTTCAGTCATTCATCCTTCACACACACACACACACACACACACACACACATATATCTGTCCATACTGCTTCTTCATTCTTCCTGCACTTTTACTCCCTCCATCCTGTTTTCAACACCCAACCGCTGTCTGTGTCTGTCTGTCTGTGTGCACGCGCTCGCCCTATCCTGGGGTGTTTACAGGATGAGGGTTAGGAAAGGGGTGTCGTGCTTTTTTGGCCCCCTACAATGTAGTGTTTCTGTGTGTGTGTGTGTGTGTGCGTGTGTGTGTGTGACTGAGGGTTTAAGCATTTACAGTCAGGATAGGGAAAAGGAACTCTGGAAGGGTTTGAAGTACCAAGACTAATGCATGTGAAATGCACACACACACATACACACACACACACACACACACACTGACTCTGTGACAAGGTAAAAGAACTGGGGGATGCGAAGAATATAAGTCTCTGAAGTGTAACTTTATCTGTGTGTGTGTGTGTGTGTGTGCGCGTGTGTATAACCTTTTCCTAAAAACAACAGTGTGTTAGTGTCTGAATCAGTTAGAATTTTACATATTCACAGTTTTACAAATCTCTCTCTCTCTCTCTCTCTCTCTCTCTCTCTCATTGGATCAGACGAACCTTTGAGTTGAAATGAACAGAACTAACAGATGAAGCCAAGGAGCAACCACTTTCTTAGTGTGAGTGTGTGTGTGTGCATGTGTGTAAACCTTGCAGGGTTAATCACTTGATAAAATATAACTTTCTAACCAATTCTACAACAACAAAAAAAACAACAACCATCCCCTGCTGATTGGTCAGATCGAGTTGATTAATTCTCTAAAAACAGCAGCTCAGACAGTAGTGCAGGTTTATAGTAATGCACTCAAGATCAGTCACAGGGGAGTCATCCTCATACAGCACACGCGTATCTGTCAGGGTCTTAAAGTTTTACAACATGACATGTAAGCGGGGCTTCAATAAATACATAAATAAATAATCTATTATTAATTTGTGTATTTATTGTTTTTGTTTTGTTTTTTAAGCAGAAGAGAAGCCGCTGTGCCTCACTGGTGTAATTCCAGTCATGAAGTTAACGTGACATTTTAACCCTGCAGGCTCTGGGGATACAATGCTGCCTTTCATGACATCCGTAACAAGCCGAGCAATCAAAAGCAATCAAACGCACGGTTTAACTGCTCATGTTTAATAAAACAAACTCGCTCGTGCGTAACGTGAAGCCGTGATTGGCAGCCAAAGAGGCCTAAACGAACCCGAGCTGGACCTTCTGATTAGGCTGTTTATTTTTTTATGTCACTGAGGACATGAAAGTGGGAGGTGTGTGTGTGTGTGTGAGTGTGTGTGTGGGGTCATGTTTCAGGGGTCTGTCTAGTCCATGGCTGTAAAAACTCTCCTCTTTCATTCCCCCCTTCTTTCTTTCCAACCCCCCATCTCTCTTTGATCGTTCCTAGCCCTTTTTCTCCCCCCATCTTTCACCTCTCCCACATCAGCCGGGTGTGGAGTTACGCTCCGACGTCTCGAATCTGTGACCGGAGTCGTTATCAGGTCGTAAGACAAAACACAGTGACGCAGACGGCAAGCAATCACACATTGCAGACGACAAGTCTACAACCTTCAGCAAGGTGCAAAAGTGTCGAACCCCCCCCCCACTTCTGCATATTAAATGAAATGAAATGATGGAGATTATGAAATTAAATCAATGGGATTTTTTTTTTTTCTGTTACAGGCTGGGAAGCTCCTAAATGTACAATTTAAAAACTGGTTGTTTATGTAACAACCTCAGCAGCAACCTCATTTCCCCTCTTGTCTTTTCCAACAACTCATCATCTGCTGTATATCAACTATACTAATCACTGGCCTGATCATCTGTCACCATGATTCATAGGTCACTGTGTGGCTTAACAAACAAAAAACATTCCTCTGAAACTGCTAAGACACAGGGACTGGACTGAACATGGGAAACAAAAATGTCTGGAGAACTATTCCTCAAGACTACATTAACAAATCAAAAAAGTCTGGAGCTTCGGAAGCACAATAGAAAGCAATGGGTTGATGGGGATAGCAAGACAGCACTGTATTTATGTTGCATCTCCATCCATCCATCCATCCATCCATCCATCTAGCCTCTGTAGTCCAACTAGGGGCCATGTAGGCCAATGGTGACCATTGTATTTATTCCCATCTTGTATGACTGTGATAGGGCCTCCGGTCAACATTCACACACTACAGGCAATCTGGGAACGCCAATTAGCCTAATCTGCATGTTTTTGGACTGTAGAAAGAAATTTGAATATCCAGAGGAAACCCACCAAAGCACAGGGAGGTCTGTCACATTTGTAACCTTTAATTCCCAACCTCCAACCAGAAATAAGAAAAGATACTGTCTTGAAACTTGAAACTACAACTTGAGGGAACCTTGGGGCTCATTTTGTGCTCCTTACTTGTTTACTGAGTAACATCAAATCTACAACATCAGAATAAACCACATGAAGGCTTTCATGTTTTTTTTTTAATTATTATTCTTTGCACGTACAATGCACCAAGTTTGAAAATCATTCAGAGTTGCAAATTATGATGGAATCTAAATGCACGTTTTGGGATATTTTTAAATCAATATCAGACATTTGAATCAGAAAAGTAGTTTCACAAAAGAAACACTATCATTTTGCTGAAAAGCGTGGAACATCTTGTTAATAAACATGACCAAACCGCAGCTTATTTTTACGCAAAACCCAATTTGATTGGTCAAGCAAAGATTTCACTTATAACCTGTTATTTTCATAAATAAACCAAACCACAAAATCTGGAGTTTACCTGAAGGTGAAAGAGTCTCTCCAGGTGCCGTCGCTCTCTCTCCTCTGATCAGCTCGTACTGAAACGCTGTGACTCTCCTGCTGATGTCTGAGTGGGCCGCCGCCTGAATGAACAGCGCCCCCTCGTCAAGGCTGAAGCAGCGGACCCGGCCGGCTGCCTGCTCTTCCTCGTTCAGCAGCATCCGCATTACTCCAGCTCGCTCCACGAACACGCTGGCTCCACGAGAATCTGCTCTAGGCTTCACGCAAGCACTCAGTCGGGTTTCAGCACCCGCTTCGGGAAAAGTGTTGGGCCTGAGGTTGACGATGATGGCGCCGGTGGGGTAAAGCCACTCGAGGGAACCTTCGGAGCAACGCAGGTACACCTGCTCCACATCGCGGGCATGAGACTCATGGGTCAGACCACTAGCGAGACAAAACGGAGAAGTGAGATGCTGTGAAGGAAAAAATCTCTTTGATGTTTATATTGGCCTGGGATTAAACAAGGCAATTAGATACCCACCCCTTATGTGACCTTATATAAGAAAAGACCATCCCCCAGCTTATCATTCAGCCATGCTGTTCTCTAGGAGGCGTGGCTCAATACTCGCTTGTTTACGTAAATGCTAGTTTAGAGTACACTGCAGGAATATAAGGGAATTACCACATGAAATGCAAACAAAAATGACATTTTTTGATCTATTAAAAAAAAATCTTAGTCAGTGTACAACATTATAAACTGATTAATTGTACTCCATGTTTATTATTAATACTAACAAATGCTTTCTCTAACTACGAACCTTTAAGTATTAGAAGAAATGTTCTTTCTATAGCCTTAAAACGTGGACTTTTTTGAAAACATTACCAAACTCTGGCTTTTAAAGCTTGTGTGACTCTCCATCTTTGAATTGTTCTGTTGTTTCTGGACCATAAAAGAGCGATCAAAGCGGGTGCGGCGGGTTTGATTTATATTTCAGCGTAATTTAGCCCGGGGTGAAGGAGGGTTAGCACGCAGCATTTATGGAAATCAGAGATAAAATATTAACCAGGAAGCTCAAAGTCTCACCTCCGATGCCAACACACACACACACACACACACACTGACTGATTTTATTTATATATTTGTTTTATAATGTCAGGATTCATGACATGAAGGATCTATGCAAACATTTTAAAGTTGTTTATAATAATAAAAATAATAATTAATATTATTATTATTAATGTTAATAATAATATTAATTTAAGTAACTGTATATTAAAACCAAAAAATGCCATTCTTAAAACTAAATTATTAGATAAAAAAAAACATAAATTAACATTTAGTCGAAATATTGCATATACATATATAAATATATGTACTTTTTTCTTAATCCCAAACCATACTAGCTTTGCAAACCATAAGCCCATTTTGATTATGGCTGGGTTTTTTAGATTACAGTTTACATAAATCACAACGTCACCTCTGTATAAGGTTACTTCATGTTGTTTTGTTAATTATTGTTTTTTTTTTTCCAATTATTAAACTTTTCCCACAGGTTTGCTTTCCCGTAGTTTATAATTAAACAACATTTACAACTTCACTATGATGCCTTTTGATTCCAATTGCTCAAATAGTTTCAGAACAGAAATTGGCACAAACTGTTTGTTTCGTAAACGAGTCTCCATCACTAAACACTGGCAAACTTAACAAAGTGGACTTTATATCAACTAAAAGACATTTCCTGTTTTACAACTGCACTTTCAACCTCAGAGCTCACAGTCACAGGATGGATTGATTTATGGCCACACTTATCTGGTATCACCTGAATGAGGATGGGTTCCCTGTTTCTGGTTCCTTTCAAGGTTTCTTCCTCATGTCCGCTGGTTTGTATTTATATCTATAAATGTTATTCTTTTTGAGATGCTTTACAATGTAGTCCATTATTATTAAATGTCCTATGATGTCCTTGTTAATGAAACTAAATGTAATTGAATTTAACCAGCAAATGTAAAGGACACATACTGTACACTATTCACTATAGTTATACATCGAAAGACTGATAATCACCACCATACTTTACGGAACTCTATCTAATATCTACTGTACCTTATTCTCTGTGGTTTCCTTGCATCAGGAAAAAGGAGAATAAATAATATAACACCATGCTTGCACCGCATTCCAGCACTTCCTCATTAGAGGTTTGCTTTTGCTTCTAATCATAGTCATTAAATCATGTCTTTGGAGCCAATTAAACCAATTGATCCCAGAGTGGCCTAATGGACACCAGACTGGTGGGATAAGATCAGAGAGAGTGAGAAGGGGCAGAAGGGGGGAAGTTCAGCTAAAATAAATAAGTAGATATTCTCCCCTTAATTACCATGTTTTTTGGTTTCTACAACATTCCACTGGAAGCTGTACTATACGTCTATAGCCGGAGAATTGCGTTTCAGTGTTTTTGGCCAAACTTCCTTTTTTATTAAATTTTGTGTTGTCACCCTTAAAATTACCCCCTGATGAGCTCTGTATGAAGATAAACGTGAGGTGTTAAGGACAGGAAACAAAACTTCGACACCCTAACCCACTCGCACCGTTTATAACCTCATGAAACATGTGTTAATGAGCAAATGAGATGGAGCACGTGTGAAGGAAGCAGTAAGAACAAAAATAAGTGATTACAGGAGCAGGCCTGCTAAACATTTGTCTCTCCAGTCTCTACATCTTAACATCATCTCTCTCTGTTCTTTTAGATAAAAGGAGTGAGATCTGATTATTGTCATTTTGTGGTGGTGCAGTGTAGTGACTTCAATGACATCACAAGGATGTGAAGGTATTTTTTCACCTGTGTTTCTGGGCATCTTGTTAAGATCAATAACATAATCCTATTGTTCTTATGCAAAAATTGTTGCATCTATCAGCTTCAGTTCTTTTTCAAGTTGATGTTGAAACCTTAAAGGTTACATGCAGAACTCTATCACAGATGGAACCACAAAATGGTTCAAAGTACACTAATCAAAACAAATGTACCAAAGCTTCAATTATTTTTAAAGGGTTCCAAAAAAATATTTATAATAATAACACTTGAAAGATATCTTTGAAGTAACACACCAGCATCAAGATTATGAGACTGCAGGACTTCACAAAGTAAGAGTTATTTTAAATCATACTTATTTTAGAAAAACTATTAAAATTAAACATTTGTACCATTTATCCTGAGTTTTCGGGGGTGGGCGAGCAGGAGTTTATCTCACACTGGATGGGGTGCCAACTCATTGCAGAACACCCCCCAGATACACACAGTCTTATACAACAGAGAAATCTGGAATTGCCAATCAGCCTCCACTGAATGTCTTTGGAATGTAGGTGGAAACGATCCAAACACAGGGAAGAACAAGCAAACTCCACCAGAGGCAAGATATACAACCATACCCAAAACCCTGGGGTGTGAGGCAGTAATACTAACCACTGAGCCATCGTGCTCCCTCCAACAACAATATTGGACCTGGTGAAATCCCACAACTGTACATTGACAAAAATGAATAAATAAATAAATATCACATTTGAGTCACTAGGATAGATTACCACCCCTTCCCTGGAATAGGCTCCAGCCCCCACCCCCCTGTTCACTGTGATGATAGAAAAAGGATTTTACAAAAAGAATTCAAGGTGGACAAATTTCATTCCATTTAGTAATCATCCCACTTGTTAATTAAATAAGCCCCACCTCTAATTTATAATGCAGACTTGCAGTTACATTGAATCCAAATACATATACTTCAATATGGAGGTGGTCCCGGTTCTTGGAAGGCTGTCCTTAGGATTCTTAAGTGTTTTTGTGGAAATTCATGCCCATTCATTCTGAGGTCAGGCACTGATGTTGGATGAAAAGGCCTGGCTTTCAATCTCCAGTCCAGTTCATCCCAAATGCTTGATGGGGTTGAGGTGAGGGCTCTGCATTCAGGCCAGTCAAGTTCTTCCACACCAAACTCATCAAATCACGTCTTTATAGTCATTGCTTTGTGCACTGGGGCACAGTCATGTTGGAATAAAAAAAAGGGCCTTCCCCAAATTGTTGCCACAAAGTTGCATAAAAGCATAGTCATGCCCAAGATGTCTTGGTATGCAGAAGCATTAAGATTGCCATGGTATGGCGGCTGATTGAAACCCCTAAATTAAATCATTATGTTTATTCACCATCATGTGCACAGTAAAAACACCAGTTTAGACAGTACGATGAAATTCTTACTTCGGCTGGCTCTGTGAGCACACATAGGAACATACACAACACACATGAAGACATAAAACAAAACATAGGATATAAAGGAGGATTCAGGTATTTAAGGACTTTAAGGTGGAGCTATTCAGAAGTCTAAAAGCTTGGATAAAAAAATATTTGCAAGTCTTTTTGTCTGTGACTTCACACTTATGGCGGGGGGGGGGGGGTGCTTGGAGCATATCTGGACAAGATGCCAATCCATTGCAGGGCACACACACACACACACACTATGGGCAATTTGGGAACGACTATTAACCTAATCTGCAGG
>JAOVVA010000028.1:14995750-14999734 GCA_028565275.1 Leiocassis micropogon | reverse complement strand
ACCAAAAATTGTTTATAAAAAAATAAAGTAAAAAAAAAAAAAAAAAAAAAAACAGCCCTCACTACACACACAGATCTTTTAGATTTTTAGACTTTTTTCCCCCCCCAGTTAAAAGTGTAACAGATGGTTTATAAATGGCACAAGAGAACAATCAAGCACAGTGAGAATGAGAGTAATATAATAATAATATCTGTAGGTACAGTAAGGTACAGTACCTCCCTCTCCAGCTGCACTGGTCACTGGAGTACTGCGCCACTGCGCTCGAGCACAAACACGCGACCAGGAGCGCGCGCATCACCTTCAGCCTCATCGTGCACGGTTTGAAAAACGTATCCTATAACAATATATATATATATATATATATATTTTTTTTTTTTTTAAATAAGGAATAAAAGTTTCACTCCTCCGATCTGAGCCACGGAAACTCCAAAGTCCGGGGAAAGTTCATCTCGTCTCATCCAGAGCGCGCGAGCCGGGCGCACTGCACTGCGGACACGGCACGAGCGCGCTACTGTGTGTTACTGTGTGTGTGTGTGTGTGTTGGTGAGTGAGTGGGTGGGTGGGGTTCAGTAGCCCCTCCTACCCAAGACAAAAACCACGCCCACGCCACACCTCCAGGACTGAGACGGACAAACCGCTCGGAGGTTTTTGTCTACTCTAATTAGAGCACTGAAATAAAGCGCAGCTGTGTGTGTGTGTGTGTGTGTGTGTGTGTGAGAGAGAGTTTAACACAACAGAACACATGACAGTCGTGACCAAACGTTTTGAAAATGACACAAATATTAATTAATTTTCACATTAACTTAAGTTACTCTGGTGTACTGAAGTATATAATTATAAGGATTTTATAAGAGTCAAAGGCTTTTATTAACAATTACATGAACAGTCCATATTTGCAGTGGTGCTTTTACCAGACCTTTGCAATTCTTGTTTTTGGATGGGTGGGAGAAGCTGCTCTGGGACGATGTTTGTTTGTACCGTTCCTTATTCATGGCTGTGTTCTTAGGCAATTTATTTATTTATTTATTATGATATTTTTTTTTTTTTGGGGGTGAGTGAGCCCACTCCCTTGGTTGAGAAGCGACCCCACACATGAATGATCTCAGGATGCTTTACTGTTGGCATGACACAGAATTGATGGTACCGATCACCTTCATACGTTTCAAGAAGGGCAGGAAATAAGCGACTTCTCTCCAGGAAAAAAAACGAAACAAAAAAACATCAGGGACAGATTGATATCCAGGAAAAGTTACAGGGATTGGAGTGCTGAGGCCCGGGGTAAAGTCATTTTCTCTGATGAATCCTCTTTCTTATTGTTTGGGGCATCTGGGGAAAAGAAAAGCCTGTCTGGAGAAGAAAAGGTGAGCACTACCATCAGTCCTGTGTCAAGCCGACAGTAAAGCAGCCTGAGAGCAGTCATGGGTGGTGTTGATTCCCGGCCAAGGCAGTGGGGCTCACTCACATTTATAATAAAGACTGGTACGAAATCATCCTACAAGAGCAGCTTCTCCCAAACAATGCTTTTTCCCAGCATGATGGAGCACCTCGCCATAAGAGAAAAATTATAACCAAGTGGCTCAGGGAACAAACCATTGAAATTTTGGGTCCATGGCCAGAAAACTCCCTAGATCTTAATCTGATTGAGAACGTGTGGCCAATCCTCAAGAGGCGGGTGGGCAAACAAAAACCCACAAAAAGATCCAAAAACACTGAAAGCAGCAGACTTTGTAAAACAAAATGCACACACTGCATAACCTCATTTAAAATGCAATTAATAAAATGTATAAAAATATTTTACTTTACTAAAATAAATGTAAAAAAACTGTAAAACAATGAAATATAACAATCAGCTAGGATTAATTTTCTTAATAAGTGCAGTATCTACACTACACAAGTATGTGTACCCCTGACCATCACACCCTTATGTGGCCATGCAGCAAAGTCACAGTTTGGTGTTTTTTCAGCTTCAAGGACACCTGATTTAACTAAAAGACTAATTAGCAGCTTTATCTGAACCGAAGTTTTGTGTGCAAGGAAAACTCTACAATGTGCAGGGCAGGCGGTCACCCAGGGCCACAGATCTAGAATATCTCTGTGTGCTGTAGCATTAGCGCTTCCCTTCACTGGAACTATAAAGTCCAAGCCCTTATCCAGCATGACAATGGCCCTGTGAGATCCATAAAGCCAGCTCCATGAAGGCATGGCGTGTTAAGTTTGTGAAGTGTCCTGACTGAACTTGACTCCACCGAACCACCATGTTTGGGATGAACCGGAACGATGAAATGATGAGACTGGCGTATAAATTTGTTTGGATTAACTGCTGAAAAAGCATTAACGCATTAATTTCATGACAGCTCCTGTTTAATTCAGTGTTTATCATCATTTACCATACATGTATATGTACTGAGCATAAACAGTGTATTAGCAGACATTTGTTTCATTTTCTGTTTTTTTTTGGTTTCTACATCTCAGCTCCATTTAATACAGCAAGCCATCCTCCACGTCTCTCAGATACGTTCCTCGATTGCGTTTAATACGCTCTTTACTTCTCAGTTTATGTGAGATGTTTCAGCCTGAAAATCTCACCATTCTCTTGTGTATTTATTATGTTCTAACAGGCTTTGTTTGAGTGATTAAACAAGTCTATGTTAAAATGGCTCCTTTAGAGGGGACCTATTGTTTTCCCCTTCAGTGCCCTTCAGAGTGATGCACTCATGAATAACCTTATATGTTTTTGTTCTCCCCGTACTTGGGTTTCCTCTGAGTACTCCGGTTTCCTCCCACAGTCCAAAGACATATACAGGGGGTTGATTCCAAATCACTTGTAGTGTATGATTGGGTGTGTGCTGTGATGCATTCGCACCCCATCCATGATGTACCCCACCTTCAGTCCTATGTTTCCTGGGATTGGCTCCAGGCCCCCTACACAGCACAAGCAGTAAAGATAATAGAAATAAATAATATGGGATAAATTAATGGATTAAACAAAAAAATTGTTGGTTGAGGAGGAAAAAAAAAACCCATGGTTTTACATAAAAATAGAGATGAAATAACACCTGATAAGCAAAGACAAGTACATACAGGGGGCGTTCAAGTCAAACCAGGAAATTTCTGATCAATACATTTTTATTTTTTATTTTTATTATTATCTTTATATATATATTTTTTTATTTTATTAGATTACTATGTTATTTTATTATTTATGTGAAGCACTTTGGGGCATTCTTGTTGTTAAAATGCTATACAAATAAAGATGAGTTGAGTTGAGAATAAAGGCGTAAAAGCGAATGACATTTACAGAAGACTTTTAGCACAGCACGGTGATGAGACTCTTAGCCGCAGTAAAACATTTGAACGGTGCAAACGTTTTAAAGAAGGTCGTACGTCGAAAGACGATCTCGGCCGAGGTGGCTCGGAGCCCACTGCAGTCGTTTCCGTGAACGTTCAGCGAGTGGAACGCCTGATTCTCGAAAATCAACAGACTTGCTGTCAACTGTACCTACACTCATTCACCAACTCCGCTTGCACACGACGGGAATTCGGTTGCGAGTCATTGTCACATTCCTCGAACAGTCCTGACCTCGCTCCAAGATGTCTGGATTAATAAAGGAGTTCCTGGAAGGCCTACGTTTCAGAGGTAAAGCATGGCTTCGGCGTAGTGAGAAAACTTTCTACCTTGATGGTGTCCAAGCACTAGTGACACACTGGGATAAGTGGACTAGTGCATCAGGGGATTAGATAGAGAGATAAAGGGCGTGTTTACGCTCAGAAATGGGTTCTGTTATTCTGCGTAACAGAAAATCCCGGTTTGACTTGAACGCCCCAATCTACTATCTAAACAGCTAGTATATGAAACAGATACTCAATACTCGGCTATTTGGATTTTCTAAAAGTATAATGAAATACTTTTATTATAAATATCGGAACAAAGACAATAATTACAGTAAATAAGTAAACATTACTGTACACTTATAAAAGATATAA
>JAOVVA010000028.1:14975750-14990750 GCA_028565275.1 Leiocassis micropogon | reverse complement strand
TTTGACCCAAGGTTACCCAGTTACTCGGTTAGACGCAGATAATAAGATGACCGGGGAAACATCACCAGGTGTGCTGAGCAGTAAGTTTCTTTATGAAAGCTTTTAGAAGGAAGTTTGGGTGAAACCAAAGTTGTATCCTCGAGCTACCTATTTTTACAAAATGTAAATGTAAGACATGGGAGTGGTGGCTTAGGCGGCTACGGTTCTGGGTTATTGATTTTCGGATATAAAGATCCATCCCCCACTCCCCCCCCCCCTATACTACCCAGCCGCTGGTCCCATTCAAGAGATTTTAATAAAAAATTTGGTAAATGTTAATGTTTGAGATACTATAAAACTGCTCAAAATCTGTTTCCTCTAACCATTTATTTACTCCAACATTGCACGTTCATAAGTCAAGTACTTGATTGACAGCACTAAATTTACATATAACAAGCTGAGGGTAGGCAGTCAAATGTGCTTGCCTTTTAAAAGCCATTCAATTATATTGTAAAGTATATTTATAATGTTAAATAACGTAATGTGTTTTTACTGTATTACTGTGTACGGGTGAAATCCTATGTTGGATGTTCAAATTTTACCCCACCAGATCTTCTACAACAGGAATCTACCTCACAGATAAACGCATAGCTAATTGAACCTCAGTCGGACTCCTGACAGGACACTAAGCGCACTCAGAGAGGAAGATAAAGAGAAAAGGAAATAACGGAGAGAAGGAAAAGGAGGATCTCTCATCCAAGTTATTTAAAGAAGTGCACAACTTCCTTTACGCAAGTCTTTCATCCAAGAGAGTCATCAGACCTTGGAACAGAGCGCAAGAGGACTACACGAGCGCGCGCACACACACGACACACACACACACACACCTACATTACGGGGGGATTTTTAACACTTGTCCTCCAAATGCCACAGATTCTGCATGTAGGAGTAAAGATTCCAGTCATGCCAAGAAGATTCCTGATATTCCAAAATAAAAAAAAAATAAAATAAACAAGAATGGTATAGTTCCTCATGACTGATGATGGTTTATGACACAAAAAATGTATTGAATTTCCAGTCAAAACAAGGACATTATGCTATGTTTTATGTGGTTTTGATTTCTGCACAGAAAAAAAAAATCACATTGTCAAAAATGTCAGTTTTTGTATTTAAATCTATTGATCTATTTGCTATTGAGGTACATAAGAAAAAAAAACATTGTAGTACTTCGTAATAATACTTAATACTTAGTAGTTATGGAGCATGTATGTACACGTGTGTGTGTGTGTGTGTGTTTGTGCCCTGCAATGGATTGGCACCCCATCCAGGGTGTACCCTGCTTCCTGCCCCAGGTCTCCTGGCATAGACTCCAGGACCCCCGCGACACTGTGAGTGAGTGGGTAATACTGAAAATCAGACTTTTTTATCACCACCTTCTATATAATCATTTTATTAAAAAAAAAAAAAAAAAAAAAAAGCTGGAGTTGGTCCTACATCCTATGTATCAGGGATCTCCAACAAAGATTATAAGTTGATTCATTCTTTTTCTTTTAAATTTGGAAGCTAAGACAACGGCTGTCTAAAGGAACTGAAATACTACCCACCCTCCAAAAAAGACTCAATGTCAGTATCGCGATTGCAATAAGCTGATTATGGACACGTCAACTGAACTGAAGCCTGATTACTGGGTTCCTTGCTTTCCCCCCCCTTTTATTGTATCCTTACTGACTTAAGTTTAATTAGTTTGTTGCAAGAACATAAAAGGAAGCATACGGCATCAGTTAAACCTAATCATCTGCAGAGAAACAGATGCTTTATGCTCTCTATTTGAACACAGACACACACACAGAGAGAGAACAATACAACTGATTGTTAAAGTGTTTGTTTCTGTCCAGCATTAGTGACTCATCATGCAGGACCAGACTTTTACTTTCTCTTCCTTCGTTTCCTCTCTCTCATACAGGGATCGTTTTTCAGGTTCTGAAACTTCGATGCACTGTGGTTCATTAATAATCAGTGTGAAAACCTTGCTGTTGTACCAAAATGAGAAATATAGAGACAGAGAGAAAGAGAGAGAACATGTGGTATGTGGATGAGGTGAAGCTGAGTACCATGATGTTATGCAACTAATAAATCGGAACTCATCAGGAAGGAGGTGTTTATGTAACATGTACACCAATCAGTCATAACATTAAATCCCTTAATATATAAACTGCCTAAATCTTGTGCCATCGAGGCAGCTCTGGTCGCTCGGGTGTGGCTCCACTGGACCTCTGGAGTGTGCTATTGGTGTCTGGCACTGGAACGTTAGGGTGGGGACTTGTTTGTCTGGCGGATCCCAAGGGGGCTTCATCGGATTGGGATCTGGCCAGTCTGGAGGCTGGTTTAGCCCTTTGCCTACTGGGTCGAATGCACAGTGGGCTGTGGTGTCCGGTGCCTTCCTATCATAGCCAGTGTTGACTTTTTTTCAGCGATTTGTGCCTCACTGGCTTATCTGTAGGATCGGACCAGACAGGCTGGCCTTCAGTCCATTCAATTTAAATCACCCGGTGGGGTGTTAACATTATGAGGATTGGAATGGTGTATAGAAGTATATGTATATGGAATCTCCGCTGTCTGCACTTTTTTTTTCCTTCGGGAAAAAGGACAGCTAAAATTAGTGATGAGTGACCGCTTTGTTGTGTCAAGTGCTATGGGTTTAACCGACTTTAATCATCTGTTCGCTGATTGGTCTACATTAAATTGTACTACAGTCTCAGTTAAACATAGAGTAGTGTTTTATTTACTGTTGATATGTTGTCACTTGAGGTTCAGGACATCATTCTAAGGAGGAACTCCATGTTGGCTGGGTTCTTTTTTTGTTTCTTTCAGTTATAATGCTGGAAAATCCCGGATATGAGCTTTAGTTGCGGACAGCACTATTAAACTGACAACATGTCCCACACTGATATTCAGTATGGCTCATAAAAGGTTGCAGGCTTTGCCTGAGGAGCACACAGCGGCTGCCTGGTAGTCCTAGGATTTTAATTCGCAACCTACCAGTTGGCGAGTGTCAGACATTCCCTGAGGAGGAGGGCAGAAAAATAGAAGCCTCTAGACCGTGAACCTTTTCCAGTTGAGGTCATGGCCGAGGGTTTAAATGTCTCCTTGTGAAGGCATTTGGTCTTAGTGTCAAGCTCCATTTAGCTGTGTGTGTGTGTGTGTGTGCACGCACTTACTCTAGTACAGAATGCGTTGCTGCGTGCTCATGGTAGCGATAAATCAGTAGACACTCGTCCACTCGGATCACTGCCCCACCCCGACGAAGACTCTGGTAGAACCACAACAAATCCTCTGGGACTCCCTGAAGGAAAGGGAAAGAGAACGGGAGGTGCTTGAGCATGGAAAATAAGCTGTGATTGGTCGATGCAGTGTCACTCTTCAAGGCATTCGCATTAAGAATTCGATACGGTCCGTCAAGGGAGAAGCTGTTTTTGGAATCGGAGGGCCGTCTAGAAAACCACAAGTCTGGGGTTTTGCTTTAATTGGTCTCAGGTGTAAGTGCAATATGGACGAAACGGATCAGCTTCTTGCCGCTTTATCTAGGAGGAGGAGCATGAAATAATGTGGTTAACGCTGAAGTCAAGTCGAATGAAGTAAAACACTTTCTTTCACCAGCAGCTGGCTTGATGAGCAAGTTTATATGCCCAGATTGAAGTACATGCCAAGCTGAAGGTCAATTTTCTCTAATGTGTAAAACACACAGAGGGGGCTTTCCGTCATTCCCAAAATAACCAGAAAGATCTCAAGACCGTAGGAAATCCTAGGGAGTTTGGCAGGACATTCATCAAGGTTTGGGACAGATCACTGCATTTTGGAAAATCTGTAAAAACATGTAATTGAAATAAGGTCAATGACAAAAGACAAAACTGTATCACTAAATGCTGTATATGGCTCAGACATGGAGTGTAGCAGACTGTAGGGGTTTATAGCTTAGATTTGTGCCATGGACCATATAGTTTAGACCCTAAACTATAGACCCTAATTTTTTTTAGGCTGTCTAAACACAAATATGATGTTTTTTAAAATATTTTTTTATAACATGAGTCACTTTCGTATGTGGTTCTAGATCAGTTAAATAGACGATACCTGGTCATGTAAGTCAGATCGGATCGCATGAGACTTTTCGCCACTGTGCATGACATCATGAGTCAGCACCAGCGGTGTGGGGATTTCATAGCAGTGCTAGCAACAGCCGCGCAAAAAACAGCTAAAGCAAAGCATTTGGGTTTCTTCCTTTTTCTGGACCTCAAGAAATATAGCCGACTAACTGCTCACACGGAACCTTCTGATCGGTAGTTCAACGCCTTAACCACTGAGCTACCCCTGCCCTTTAACTAGTCCAATCAACACATCCACTCACACTGTGAACAGAATAAAGCATTTTAATGAGTTGACAGCAATGTTAGCTCCAGATCGGTTCATGTCCAGACACTATAGTTAGTGAAACCTAGAATTTCCATGTTATTTAACAAAACACTGTTGTAATCATCAGCACCAGAGGTACCATTAATGTACGGCCTAACTTGGTACTCACTCCAAAATGCTGCATGAATGTTCGATGACGATGTTGACGATGTTACAACTTTACTGTCCCGAAACATGCGTGTGCCTATTTCGCTTTAACATGGTTTAATCCAGAGATGAAATATTAAACCAATGTAAATATTTCCTGCTCGTTTTATCAGTATAAAAAGTTATTTTTTCACTCTTTGTACTGCTGTAATCATGGACTGGCTTCAGGATATAGATGCTATCTCACTGCTGTGTCTTTCATCTTGCACTGATTTCAGCGAGGCTTGACCGGAGCCAAACGTTCAGCCACCACCCAGTGACGAATTCATATCGTATGTGTTCATTTGAGAAATTCCGTCTCACACACACTGGTTTTCACAATCATCGGTGCTGAATTCCTGCCTGAGGTCGCATGCAAGATGCTGTGGAGCTCACCATCATGGGGCCAGAAAGTGGTGCGTCTTGTGTCTTTCCCACATACGATTTTGAGGTCTGCATGAAAGTTATCAGTGTGTGAGGCGATCCTGAGTCAGAGTTACAGAAAGTCTTCAAAACCTCAGACTCACCTTGCCTCCTTCATCAAAAGGTCCGACTTTCTGGAACCAGTGGCGAGAGCAAAACCACGTTGGCATGACGACCGTTGGTCCGTGAGAGGTATAGACCTGAAAGTCATATAAATTTCCTCTTACACACATACACACAAGTGAAATATCCTCTAGACACACAAAGCTTGCGTAAGATATGAAGCGATGACTAATACTCCAAGCCATAAAATATCCATAACTAATATTTTTCAGATGAATGTTGACCACTGTGCAATTCAGCTTATTACAGGCATACGGCGTATCGTATTTCTCACCACATGTGAATCTGCATGTGTGTAGGCAGGTTTTAGTCTTCTGCCAAAACCAAATGTGTCTTCAGGATTTCATTTAAGAAGAATCATGCAAGTATGAGAGATGGAGAAGAGGACTGAGAGTTTAATTTCGGAGCAAGTCAAAAACAAAGAAAAAAAAAAGTCAAAAGACTGCAAAGGTTGAGGTTTTATTAACGTAGCCCTGTAGTTCTGAAACTGCTGATGGGTGAAAGCTGTTGACCTTTGGAAACACTGCCTGTGTGTGTGTGTGTGTGTTGGGTGGAGGGATGGAATGATGGAATGTGTAAACACACCCTATTGACATCCAAAACTGTTTTTAATCAGAAAAAGGACAGAGTTAAACCGTTGCACACGTCCTTGCCCAATACTTCAATTTTCATCTGAGCAACTTGTTGAGACTTTGCATAAAGTTAAAACGGTGGTGGAGAACCTGCCGCGAAGGTCCTGTGGATCTCCATCGAAACGTCGGCTAATTCCTCAGGATCAGCGGTCTGAGGAAACCAAAACTGAACTCTTTGGCCTGAGTGCCAAGAATTACATCTGGAGGAAACCAAGATTATTTCCAGGGCAGATTTATTGTTTTAGAAGGTTTGTCAGAATCACTAGAAAAATTTAGGTATTGAAGAATAGCATGCAGAAGTTCAGCTCAGGAGAGTCGATTATTAAAAATCTAATCAAGGCTCATGTGGCTCATTTAAGTTCTCTTAAATTCCGCTTAAATTTTTTCCTGTTAAGAGGAAAAAAAAAAGTCAATGTAAATTACATTTTGGTAGATGCACCATGCAAGCATCAGAGAGTTTTTATACTAATAGGTGGGATCAACTGGCTAAGAGTATCTCTTTAGCCTATGAATTAAATGTTCCAATCATTAAGATACCTCTAAAAACATATAATAATCTAAATGTGATTGTATGGCACATTTAAAACTATGTTCTTGTGCATCAGATAATTTGCGGACTAGGAAAACGGGAGGTTTCTTTTTTCTTTTTTTTTTCTTATCTTGGCAAGAATGCTCTCGACCACTTGTAAATTTTCTCTTACCTCACGTGGCCCACAAGTGCTTAAATGTCCTTGAGGTGCCCTTGGGCCTCCATAGAGACCAACCTGACAGAGCTTATAAGATTCTGCAGACAGGAATAGGACAGGATCTATAAATCCAGATGTGATCCAGGTGTAGCATCAAATGCAAACACCTAAAGATTATTTTGCAACCTTTATAATTTTTTTTTTTTTTATACCAAAAGGTAATATGTTAATAATTGAACATATTAAGACAGAAATGCAAGTCTTTTTGTTTTATCCGAATCATTTTTGGAAATGGTAAACCTATATGGTATGAATATAGAATTTTAAAATAATAAAATTTATATAACCTCATGAAATAATAATAAAATAAACGATGATGATTATTATTATTATGGCATTGTGTCTTATGTTGGTTGATTAAATAATTAGTTTTATTATAGTTGAGGGGAGGGGAGTCTACTAGTGATGGGTTGTTCATGAACGATTCGTTCCTTTTGAACGAGTCTTTAATGTGACTCACAAGCACGAGACGTATATAGACGTGTTGGGGGTCTGTTTATTGAAAATGTAACATTTTATTTTATTTCTGATCAAAAGAACGGAATGAACTAAAGGAATCCAAAAAGATTTGTTAATTGTGATGAACGAGATTCAAAGAACCGAGTCACTAAAATGATCCAAACTTTCCATCACTAGAGCCTATCGCACTGATTGAAGCTAATAACTTAGTTCATGTTTATTTAAATGATTCTGTTTGCAGAATACTTTCTTTATTTAACTCGTTTCTTTGTATCGAATTCATATCTCGTGGTAGTGTTTCCCGTCCCCTGTTTATTTAGTAAGGTTAGCCTTTGTCTATACACACACACACACACACACACACACACACACCCTCTGTGGGTTTCTTAAAGTCGGTCAGTTTTTTTTTCTTTAGTCTTGAGCTGCTGTATGTTCAGTTGATCTTATTGTGGTCCAATGAAAGAAGTTTCCTTTTTGATTTGATTTCCTTGTATTTTAAGTTTGTTACTTACCTTTAAGCTGTTTATAAATTATTCTTTTTTTTTTTTACTGCTTGGTCCCTGACACAACATACAGTATAAAGCCTGCAGTTTATTAGACTCTCTCTCTCTCTCTCTCTCTCTCTCCTCTCAGATGGTTCTTTCAGTTTGCTGCAGGCTGTGTCACGTCTGTGTGTCTGATGGTCAGAACTCTGCCCTAGATTCTGACCTGAATTCCGGTCATGCTGCTGCTCGTCTCACACACTACATTCATAAGAAATGTCTAATGAAGTGTGTGATAAAACCCTCAGAGTTCAATCCTTATCGACCCGTTGAACTCAACAGCTGTTTTCAGGACCTTTGAGTCGTTGGAACACGAGCGAGAGCGAAGGCCAGAGAGAGAGAGAGCGCGAGAGTGAGAGCGATGGCGCGAGTGGCGAGTTTTAGTTCATCTCAGACTCACATTCTGAACGCAGCTCTCCGTCTGGGCTTCCAAACTTGAAAAACAACTTTATAAAAAAATCCATTACAAAATTATTACAAACAAAGTGAAAGTGTTTGGAAAAAAGTGTGGAACAGTTCCACTGATCTCTGACCTACAGTCCCCTCTCAACCAGATTCCACTGCTCTGATTGTGTGTGTGTGTGTCTGTGTGTGTGTGTGTGTGTGTGTGTCTCTGTGGAAACTGCCGGTCTCCAGATACACGTCCTGTTTTTGATGACCTTTGACCCGATGGCACGCGACCTCTCAAACCATAACATGACGCACCCTTTTCCTGACACACACGCATGCACACACACAGACACATACACACACACATATACACACACACACACGTACGTGATAGCACACGTCCGGATGCAAACACACTCGAATACGGCAAAGGAAGATGTAGGGTGACTGTCGGCACTTCCTTACGGTAACTAGCTGTAAATCACACAACACCCACTCGACAGTTACACAGTTTGTGTGTGTGTGTGCGTGTGTGCGTGTTTTGGTTTCTTATAAATGCATTATAAAAAAGACATTTTTCGACTTTGACTCAATATTTTTTTATTCTATAAATCTGTCAGTAAAAAAAGTGTGTTTAACAGTTTAGTGTGTGCGCGTGTGTGTGTGTGTGTCTGTGTGCTTTACCTGTGTAAGTAGCTGCTCTGGACTGAGTGTGTTGATCCACCTGGTGTAACGCTCAGTGGAACCTTCTGGAATACGTCTCACACGACAACCAACAATCTACAACACACACACACACACACATCAGACGACATCAGACTCCCCCTTCCCCCGAGTTCAAGCTTCTTCACATACCAGAGGAACTTACGTATTGTTTTCTTTCGTGCACCTGTACTTTACTCGCTACATCTTGTACTTTTATTTCAAGCATTTTAAACAGAGACTTTTCAGGCGGCGATCACGTAAACCGATTTCCGAATTTAAACGAAAATGTTCACACCGTCACACACACACCACTAAACAAGTCCACCGATCCTAGTTTACAGGTCATTGTAAAAGCGCACCAAATTGATTGACGGTTACCTGGGCAACCATTCCACCGACTTGGTCTCTGGAATCGTTGATTATTCGGGCTCCTTCTTCAAGCGTCCCGAACAGACGCACTTGTTAGGATAATTAGAAACAAACTAGCTGAATAGCTAAATTATTAAGCAAAAAAGTTTTGTATTTCACACCAAAACGAATTTCAAAAGTTTTGGCGCATCACTTAACCTTATCGGATTCTACATGCTTGCGGTATGGCCATGTTGAGTACTTGAGTAGACTACCTGCGTTATACAGAGTAGCAAAATGGTAGCGACTAGCTAGTTTAACAACTGACGTGTTAAAATCTCTACTAGACTTAAAGATCCACAGTATCGACAGTGACAACTTCAGTTGTGTTCAAAATACTACAGTCATACCTCGGTCAGTTAGATATCTAGAAAAATCTGTTTCTGAACTACATGTTCAGAGAACACACCGCCTACCTGTACTTGAGTTTTGAGTTCATGTACTGAGGCTAAAGATCATACTCATATTCCTACAAGTTTCTTTCTTTTATATTGTGCTCAATGACAAAGTTATGTCAGCTTGTATTATGCCCTGATTACATACATTTAATCTGGACTTTTAATGCTTCTGTACAGACAAAAGCTTTTTAGCTCTAAACTGGCCCACTGAGGAACCAAAGACTGTCTGTATATTAGACGTCCTCTGTTCTTGCACTCTTTGGTACCAGAACTTGTGTACTGCAGAATGAGAGGAAGGCAGTCGCTGGTTATTCCTCTCTCTTCACGCTGCTTTCCTCTTAATTGATGGAATTACAGCTGGAGGTGGTAATGAGCACTATAAAAAAAACCTAAACCACAGCAAGATCCCCAGATTCCAGACACTGCACAGAACTGAGGGGTTTTCATCGAGCCACACTGCTGACGCGGCAGGGATGTGGAGACACACATGAAGAGAAGTTAACTTTAGCTTAAACCTAATAAACTTCCACTAAAATCAGAGTGCTGAATCATTAACACACCATGAATTAACCCTGTAGAACCTGTGAGAATGAACAGGGTTCCTAGCTTCCTTCAGTGGCTACATGTGTCTGAGAGAGAAGACAAAAACGTTCAGAAATGCTACCCCCAGGTGACGGTTTTATTGTTTATTTTTTCCTTTCTAAAAGTCTTTTTATTCATTAAATGATTTGTTTAAACCCCTGACTGGTACTTTGACCCACCTATCCATCCATTTGTCCATCTATTTCTCCACCCATGCATTAACTTATCCATTAACCCGATCATGAATAAAACTGTCAGTCCATCCATCCATTGATCTCTCCACCAATCCATCCATCCGATCTCTCCATCCATTCATTCGCTTATCCATTAAATCGTCCACCCAACCATTCGCTTATCCATTAACCCAATCAACAATCTGTCTGTGCATTCACTCATTAATCTTTCTACCTATCCATTAACTCATCCATCCATCCATCATCCCATTAATCTATCCACCAACCCATACATCTGTCCATCCATCAATCAATCTCTCTATCCATCCATTCCCTCACCCATTAATCCATCCATTCATCCATCCATCCATGTCTGTCCATTCATCCATCCACTCACATATTACTCTTTCCACCCATCAATTCACTCATCCATACATACATACATCCATTCATTCACTCATCAATTATCCCAATCATTAATAAATCAGTCAGTCCATCCACCGATTAATCTATTCACTCAACCATTAATTCATCCATCCATCTATCCACTCATTCATCCATCCTTCCATTAATCTCTCCACCCCTCCATTCACTCATCTATTATCGACCTTTAATCAATCAACCAATCCATCCCTCTGTCCATCCGTCCATTACTCTATCCAACCATCCATTCACTCATCCATTAATCCATTCATCCATCTATCTGTTCATCTGTCTGTCCATCCATCCACACTCCCATTAATGTCGCCATCCATCCACCAATCCATCAATCAATCCATCCGGCAGACTAGCTGCATTTCCATCTAACCAACAACCAACTAATCACCTCTTCCACCCATTACAAAGGTATCACACAGACTCAATAAAGGTCTACAGGCATTATAACACTCTGTATAGGAGTGAACTTCATGTCAACCAACTATAGTGTGTTCAGTGATTTAGTCAGAAGTTTGGACTTGTAACTTGACTTGGACTTGCCTATCTAGCAGTGCTGTCTGTCCATGTGTATATAATCAACAACTTACAGTACTGGGGTTCAGGACAGCAGCCTCATACTGCAGTCTCACTCTCTGGGACATCATGATGTCATCCTGGAAAACACATACATTATCCATTTACCCAATAGAGCAATCTAGGAGAGCGGGACATCCAGTATAACAAAAGTTTAAGTGGTTTGTACACGAGAAATGTGTTGAAGTGAAATACTATCCCTGTATGTAACCATTATATCTCTATATTTCTTTTACATTTAAATAAAAACAAAAGTAGAATTAACTACCTGCCTCTTACAGTATATTACTTACAAACAGGTTACACCTCTTATATAGGTATAATTGTTATTTATATTTTATTATTATCACACCTACTGTTGTTGCATTTGTGAGTTTTTTTTTTAGAAGGCTTAAAGTTCACGACTTTTATCAAGATAACAACATTCGAATTTTGTTAACGTCCAACACTTTTACGATGTCTAACACAAGTGAGAATGTAATATTAGTTCTCAGTGTCGTGTATATTGTGATTAATGTGATTTATATAATAGAACCTAGCTTACACTCTACCCATATTTTAGCAACAACACTTTCACAACTCCAACATGGAAGTCCCACATCATACAATTCAAGACAACACCCTTGCGCTGAGGCAAAATGTTCAGACTTAAAGTTAACTCAACGCTACTATTAACCCTTCCCCTCCAAATATATGTTATAAACTTCACCTTCACAGTTTTCCCCTGATGCTGAGTAAATCTGCAACTTCAAGTCACTAGGATCAGCAACCAATAGCAGTCAAAAACAGAAAGCGCATGTATGTGCATGTTGTGTCTGGGAGCTGTTAAAGAGGTCATAGGTCATGACATTTGCTCACTCATCTAAAGCCCAGACACTTAAAACAACAAGGCTGAACCAATTCAAGAAGACAACCACACTTTGGACATCTGCTTCAGCATGTCAGCTGCTCCATGACTCACACATACACATCAGCTTTTTTTTCCCAATTTCTCTCTGTCTCACAAACACACAGTCAAAGAGGAAGTGAAAGAAAGAAAAAACTAAACTAAATATGATCTTATGCTATAAAAAATAGCAAACTATAAAACTGGGAAAGAGCAACATAACCACTCAAATAGAAAGTGCGGTTAGTGTATAGTTACTACATTAACAATAAATCACCGTTCTCAACCACTGACCCCTGAGTTAACCATAAACACTGTCACATGCTCCAGCTTAAGATCCGTAATAATACACACGTTATTATAAACCTACATCCAGTGAAGCCTGTCCTAACATCTGGTTCCTGCTTGTGCTTGAAACAGACCCAATAAGTGCCTCGCTGGGAGATTTAGCCCGAAGAGAAACAAGTGAAAGATGGACAACATGTCACCCATTGACAAGAACCATTACGCTATCAAAGAAAACAAACTGCGTACCCATGTGCATTGCACAAGAAGGTCAAACAAAGATTCGTTCATTAAACCGAAACAGTTCCACTTCCCTAACACTAGGATCAAGGCACCCAGTAAATGTGTAAAGGTACGGCTGGTACTACCGGCGGTCTCAGGGTCATTTATCACTTGCAGAAGGTATGCCAGGAGGAAGAGGTCTCCAATTTGTTTCACAAATCAGATATTTACGACTGAACATCCACAATTCTTGCTATCCGTTATCACTCAAATGAGGATGGGCCCCCTGTTGAGTCTGGTTCCTCTCAAGATTTCTTTCTATTGCTATCTCAGGGAGTTTTTCCTTACAGCCGTCCCCCTCGGCTTGCTCATCAGGGACAATCTGAGCATCATGATTTATACACATTTCCATAATTTTCTTTTGATTCTGTGAAGCTGCTTTAGGACAATGACCACTGTTAAAAGCAATTTATACAGTAAATAAAATTTAATTGAACTGTTACTTTAAAGGGATCAGAGGGATTTCAGCTCTGTTCACACTGGAATCCCAAATCCGACATATTGTAAACTATCTACATTGGTTGCCTAGGTAAACTGTAGCAAGTGTGTTGTGTTGCATCAAATACTGGGGACTAATAACAACAGACAGATAACAAGAAGCAATTTCAATGTCTAATCCTGGTGGACAACATCTCTTTCGCACCAGACATCAATATTCCCGCTTAACCATGAGCATGGATCCATGTTCATAGCATGTGATCGCATGGACTTGACCTTCCGTGTTGTGTTGCGAGTGATGTAGTGGTCAGGGCTCAAGGCAGAGAGCACCCACCTCCACATGCTCGGTTACACATAAGAGGCAAGTTTGAAACACCAATCAGCCTACACCAAACATTTTTGCACTCTAGGAATAAACTGGAGTACGTGGGGAAACCCACCAAGCATGGGAGAACAAGAAAACTCTACTCAAATGGCACAGCAGACAAGATTTGAACCCCCACCCCTGGAGGTACGAGATGATAGTGCTAAGCACTAAGCTGTCATGTCACCTAAACCTAGTCAATTCGATTAAAACTGAAATGCTGAGATAGATGTGGACAACTGGAAGATGCTCCCTTATGGGCTAATAAAGCAAAAAGACCACCCATTATGTCTGTTTGAATATTCCCTTAAGGATCGGGTATAGTCCACACCTGCCTCTCTGAAGGGGATTTTTTAGAAAATTGCAATGGTTTGCTGACAGTGGCCCTTACATTTTTTTTACATAACCTGATCCAACAGACCAGCAGACTTGATCCCAATTCCCATTCCAGAGGCAAAAGTTTGTGTAACTCCATCCAGTCTGCCACCCATTGCTTCCCAATATAAGAAAAGGGGGGCAGGGATGGAGAATATCAGATTTAGGTTCCAATACTTTCCAAGTACAAGATCTAGTATGAAACTAGTAATGGTTTTTGCATGCCTAAAAAGGTTAATAAAGCAGGAGAAGTGTCAGGTCATCCTTGGTTGGTCATTGATTGCAGATTTTCTGAAGAACTTTTGTGGAGTTTTTCACAGAACTATTAAAAGTCCTGAATGAAAAACAAACCAGAGGACTGGACCATCATCATCTTGGGATTTTTCCCTTTCTCAGGTTCCCCCGGTACCCTTCCTGCCACAATCCATCCACTTTTCTAGGATTGGGACTGGACTGAGGATGCCCTGCATCTCCAGGGTTTTCTATATGGGCATAGGGTTAAGGGCCTTGACAAAGGGCACGCAACCTGGCATTGTTGGGGCTCAAACCCCTAATCCTCTGATCAGCAACCTAGAGATTTAGCTGCCTTAACCACCACAGACCTCTTAGAGGACTGTACCATCAAAAAGACAAATAGCTCAGAAGATCTAGATGAGTGATTCTCAATCCTAATCCTGAAGAAACAATGGCCTGCTCATTTGTTTTTTTCCTGTGATACAACTTATCTCAGGGCATTTTCACATTACGGATCCGGGAGCAAGAACACTTGAACACAAAGTCTGGTTCGTGAAACATGCCTTAGTCTGTTGGAAAAGGTGTTCTCGAGCGTGGTATAACGTACTCATGGACAGATTGAATCAGATATGAAAGCCAATCGTAGTTGAAAACAAAAGTGTACTGCTGCTTAGGAAGGCAGACAAGAGTGTTGCTGTTAACACTTTTTCAGAAACATTAACATTTGGCATAGCGTGCATACTGACTTCCTCGTTCATTTGTTCTCTTACATTTACATTTAGGCATTTAGCAGATGCTCTTATCCAGAGCGACTTACAAAAAGTGCTTTAAAGTTTACATTATTGGATACATACTTACCCTGGGTTAACTAGGCTAATAACTAAGTGCCATTAGTCAAACACAACTGGGAAGAGGGTTTTTTTTTTTTTTTGGAAGGGGGGGGGGGGGGTTAGTCCAAGTACTGCAGAAACA
>JAOVVA010000028.1:14953129-14968129 GCA_028565275.1 Leiocassis micropogon | reverse complement strand
TCATGACCTGCAGGTATATAAACAGAAATAAGGTAATTAGGATGAATAAAAAGGTTATTCCTTCTGTAAATAAAGTTATTATGTATAACACAATCTAGTATATGATTTTAAAAAGGGAAAATACATAAGGATACAACTACAAAATAACCATCGTCGGTGGACTATGAGTAATTTTGCCAATTTAAATCAAAAAGTGAATCTTGCATACAGTATACTCTAGATTCACTACATGTAAATTGAAAAATCTAAATATTTTATGTTTTCTAATTTCAATGATTGCTCCAGTGTTTTAAAATGTTATAGTGTTCCCTAGTATTTCCTTACTAGTATTAGACTAATATACTAGTATTAGACTAATATTAGTCATAGTCGCTCAGATACTCACTGCTGAGTAGATACTCACTGTTATTCACTTCATTGTTTATGACTGAATGGTGTAAACAGTACATACAGTGCATCTCAATAAAAATCCTTTTTGTATAACTTAACTAACAAGAATAAGCTCATGTATTCTAGAATAATTACGCATAAAGTTAAATATTTCAAGTTTTTTTTTTATTTAAATTGAATTGACGAGATTTTTTTTGAAAATCCAGTATTTCAGAATATTTATCTATCTAAGATCAATGAAAAATATATTTACAAAACATAAATTCCGAAAAAGTATGCATTCAATACTTGGAAGGGATTGTTTCTCTATGCATATAGTGCTGCATATACGCGACATGGCATGGATGTGATCAGCCTGTGGCACTGCTCAGGCACTATTGACCAGGCTAAGACTAAGACCAAGTCTTAGTCAATTTTCTGTTGACAATACCCCAAGACTTTCTATAGAGTTTAGGTTAGGTGAGTTGGGTGGCCTATCAAGTACAGATAGTCATGGAACAAGTTGGTGTTTATTTATTTATTAATTAATTAATTTATTTATTTTTGGCACTGTGGGCAGGTGCTAGGTCCTGCTAAAAAAGGAAATTGGCATCTCCATCAAGCTTGTCAGCAGCTGGAATCATAAAGTGGTCTGGAATCTCCTGGGAGACAGATATGCTGACTTATTTAAAAAAAACAGTGTGTACTATCACCATCAGATGACATAAAAAACACCAAATCATCTCTGATTGTAAAAGCTTTAGTCAGACAGAACAAACCACCGGCATATATAATCAATAAAATGAACAAATTTGGGGGCCTTAATTATGCAAAAATCTGATGAGCCAGTGACTCAAATGTGGTCCTGGGCGGCCACCTGATCGGCATATTTTTAGCGTTTTCTCAGCTCCCATCTGTTGTTTTTTTTACATTTAATAATACAAATAGTTCTAATGTCTAATCTTAATTGTTAACTTCATGGCAATAATAATCAAAATAAAACAAAAAAAAAAAAGCTTTAAAATATGTCACTTCACCTACGTGGATGCGACCCAAATTTGAGTACAAACAGCTCATGCAACCTTGTAACAAGTTTTTAATTCTTTAATTTTCTGATTCCTGAAAAACAAAAAAAAAGTAATGTACTGCCAAGCTTGTAAAGAACGTTTTCCACTGGCCATCAAAATAAGGCATCAATACCCCTGTACCCTGTATGAGTACATGACTGGGATGACTAATCAATCAAGTTTCATATTGGCTTATAGTGATGAGTTTGAGTT
Source organism: Leiocassis micropogon (assembly GCA_028565275.1). Taxonomy (NCBI): domain Eukaryota; kingdom Metazoa; phylum Chordata; class Actinopteri; order Siluriformes; family Bagridae; genus Leiocassis; species Leiocassis micropogon. Next base: position 14,966,480 of record JAOVVA010000028.1, on the reverse strand, counting down.
CCTTCTTACCAGCCACACTGATGAACGTGTGTGCAGGAGTGTTTGGAACCTGCCAATTTGGTATTTCACTTTTGCAATGCACAACTTGTATGCCACCTTCAAATAAAAAAAAGAAGAAAACATCACATGGAACTGAAATACTGGTGTGTGTAGACGAAAATGCTTATAAATAAATATGGACCACAAGAAACAAAGTAATAATTAGATATCTAATAGATAAAGCTCACCAGGCTCTTGAGACGGGTTTAGTTCCAAATTTTGTTCTTGGCGTTCAGTTAGCACACCTTCAGACTGGGTAAATAAGATGAACATGTTAATAATAATAATAATAATAGTAATAATAATAATAATAATAATAATGAGAGAGAAAAGGCCCTTGAGACATGTAAGATGCATGCATTTTATTCACCTACTTATAACCAGTTGACCAGTACAGACAAATGCAACCCACTCCTTTGTATCCTGTCTCGAAAGCTGACTAATATATAATCTGCTGATACTCACCACCACCTTCAGGGTTCTCCTCACACCATCATGAAATGTTGCACTTGCAGCCTGCACCTCTATCTGGTGGTTCCCTATTTCCATGGGAATAATCACATATGGGATGGCTCTGGTGGACTTGGCGTCAATGGTAACTATGGTACGGTATTTCTTCTTTTTGCTGGCTGCACTGCAAACATGCTCTGTCTCAAAGAATTCCACACGCACCTGATGGGGACAGGAAGTCAGACAGATGGCTTCAGTGCCAAAAAATTAGGGATTATGTTAACATGTTAAAAAGCAAGTTTTAGTGTGAGATATACAGTGGACTAAGTGGCTGAACTAATTTAATTGATACAGCTTCTGCAACCATTTTATTCTGGACAGTGTGGGGCAGAAATAGACTCAGGGTTTAATCTACCATTATAGTAGATTATGGACATACCCATGCACACTTGGGGAAATTTATCATATCTAGACAACTGACTTGGCATGTGGGTAACCAGTGAGCCTGCATGAACCCAAATTGGATAATAAGCACAAAACTCCAAACAGACAATAACTCTAGCTCGGAATTTAATTTCAAACCTCAGAGCTCTCAGTAAACAAAAAAACTATATGCTGCATCAGTCTGCTCTCATGAACTAACCCATATTTTTGTAATATGGATATTTCTCCAGGCTTCCTGAAGGACTCCTTTGGCTCTCATTATGAGCAAGTTTTAACCTCATTTTCAGTCTGGTTCCTGGACTTGACCAGTTTCAGAGGAATGTTTTTTCTTTGCTAAGCCACACACAGTGACCTATGGATCATTCAAAGATTGATGATCAGGTCGGTGGTTAGTATACTGCTGATGCTGAATGCTGAGTGGTTGGAACAAACAAGGGGGGCAGTGAGGTTGCTGCTGAGATTGTTACATAAACAATAAGGCACTTTGAAAACTGTCACAGTAAAAAAAAAAAAAAAATCCAATTAACTTTTTCATGATATTCAAATTCTTCAAGACACAATATATAGACATAAAACTACTACTACTATTAATAATAATAATAATAATAATAATAATAATAATAATAAGTACCCTTTGTGGCTTATTGGAGAAGTTATGCAGAATAGCCTTGATTTCTAGTTGTTCATTGCGTATTGCTGAGGAAGGTAACTTGAGATCCACAAAGAAGTCTTTTGCCACTGTTATTTCATAGGGATCAGATACACAGATACCTACAGGGAAGGATAAATGTTTTATTTATTTGCCATCATATTCCAGCCCTTGCAGATGATCATTGTGGATTTTTAGACGCTATATGAATATTATTTTTAGATATATAAGGAGGATGTGGCACTGACCATGGGTTTTAGAGAGACTGATGGCAAGAACTTGCCAGGTAGTAATAGATTCTTTTAGATAGGCCCTGTCCAAGGCGAGACTTGTTGTAGCACTAAAATTAAAGGGAAATAACAGATCAGTACTAACATTAATCTCCAGAATGTTACAATAATAAAAATCCTGGATTATTGCATTCACCATGGTCTGTTTCCTGGGCAGCCTGGGAGTTCTATGTTCTGCCACAGCCAACTCTCAGGGAACTGTGTTCTGCTGACAATTTCATCAGAACTTATAAAGGAGTCATCTTCATCATCATCATCATCCTCATAGTTCCCTGGACAAATAGATGTTGATAAATCAGGTGTTGGACCATTGGCAATTATGTCAATAAATAAATCTAATCAAAATAAATACTATTTGAGAAAAACAAATCCTTGATTCTCTGTAAAGTTAAAAAGTAACAATGTATTTGCATAAGTAATTTTCAATTTATATTTTATCTCACTCACTCATCTTCTATACTGCTTTATCCTGTATTCAGGGTCATGGGGACCTGGAGCCTATCAGGCAGGGTACACCCTGGACAGGGTGCCAATCCATTGCAGGGCACACACACATACAACACGGGCAATTTAGGAACGTCAATTAACCTTACCTACATGTCTTTGGACTGTGGGAGGAAACATGAGTACCCAGAGGAAACCCACCAAGCACAGGGAGAACATGTAAACTCCATGTACACAAAGATGAGAATTGAGCCTGGCCGGGAATTGAACCCAGACCCTGGAGGTGCAAGGCGACAGTGCTAACCACTACACCACCGTGCCGCCCTGTATATTTTTATAAACCACAATTTGTTTAAAATTTATGAAAACACCACATTAAATGGCAACTTAATCCCCAACTGCCCATATGTATAATGAGATAAAATGTCTCTCTGAATAAGTGTGACTGCCAAATGCCGTAAATGCAATCTTCTTCTCATTTATAATGCAGTTTGCAGACCAAAGCAAGTCATAGAGACATGGAACTTGGTCAACCGGTAGTACTCCTTTATAACTACTCAGACAATAACGATTTGCTCCTAATTCCTTTAGTTCTCCCAAATAAAAAGCAGCAAAATCCAATTCAATAAAATCTTATTTGTATAGCCAAGTGTCATTGTAGCAAAGAAGCTTTACACAATCAAAAATAAATTATGGAATAAACAAAAGTCATTCACCTCTGCCTACTCAGCTAGAATTATTATTATTATTGTTTTTAATAATAATTTAATTCTTTAATTTGTCTTCACAATTTGGGAATCCAATTACTTAGCAGATTCTGAATCTTAATAATTAACGAAAAAACATGTTTTCATTTCATATGCTCCATGAGCTAAATTGTAAATAGATTTTTTTTTTCATGATTGCATAATTAATTTGTAAATAAACAAATTAACAAAATGAAAATTCCTGTTCAGAGGATGCCAGCAAAGGTTTGGGGCCTGGTTATACATAATGTGCAGTGTTTATGGTCAAACAGGTGCTTTTCTGGAACTGTTAGGCTAATCAAGCTAAAATTGGGTAGGGCTCATTTACATGCTAATCTGGCACAATTTACTTAAATGACCATATTACAACTGAGCAAAATCATCTAATAAAAAAAAAAAACTTTCTAAACAAGGTTGCAGTGCTTTGTAGAACGGACTCACCTCTTTTTTTCCTCTGTGGCGGGGAAGAACACTCAGGAGCTAGCAAAAAAAAAAGGAAAAGAAAAAGAAATAATAACATTAATAAACTGCTGGGTAAAACATTTGGATTCAGTTCAAAAAAATCATCTGACACTAAGCTTGCTCATGCCCTCAGGCTTTTTGTTTACCAATCAAAAAATTCTCAAATCGCATATCATCTTTTATATCCTAAAACTAACACCCGCGACCCGCCAAGATCACCTGTGCACTCCGCTTCCTTGATCAACCCCGCTCCTTTCTTCCCACTGCCTCGGTCTCCATGCACTGTTCTTCATCAGCAATCACTTCTCCTCTCTTTGTAAGCCATGCACTAACTACACCTCCTTGCCAAATTATTGTGTGCCTTTTAAACTGCACACAGAGCTCTTGCGGCAGCTCCCTGCACCCCCGCTTTCCAGTTCAGCTCTCTGGAGCCGGTCGGGTATTTTTCCAACCCGCGGATCCCGCTTTTATGAAATTATTTGGCCCGTCCCAGCCCAAAATAGATACAGCACCACTGTATCTATTTTTACAACCCGCGACCATTAAATAGACATACTAGGCATTGTAATTCAAATAAAAAACCGCCTTTATTTCAGCCTGAAAGTGCTTGGAAACATCGCCCTGCAAACTGGCAACAACATATGATTATGAATATGAACAATAAAAATTTTCATTTATCACACGAAAATGTTCATTTAGCATTTTTACGTTCGCTGTGCAAAAAAAGAATGGCGTCCACTGTACCGGGGTTTAATCTATTTTGCATGGACTCCAGCACCGGGCCACCAGAGCTGAATGTGCGCTCGCTTGATGCGCTTGTGGTCCCAAACATTAGATTTAGCAGCCTGACCTTTTTTTCTTTTAACGATGTAAATTCCCGACCTCAATTTCTCCCGCACCTCGTCTTCCATCTTCCTTTTTATTTCTTTGTTTTTGTTGTGACTGGCAGCGGTAGCTGCTTGGCACTTTCGTGACTTGTCACGTGACGTAACCTTATCAAAGAACTTAAAAAATATGAAAATAGATATTCCCAAATATTTAATAGGCTATAGGGAATTGCACGCAACATACATGGATTTTTTATTTAATTTTGTTTTTAATGACCCGCCCCAACCCACCCCGCAAATAAAGTGACAATTTCTTTACCCGTCCCAACCCGACCCGCGGGTTACCCGCGGGTTACCAGACGACCCGCGCATCACTACTGTGCACACACTGTTTCTCGCCACAGAGCAGCAAGCTCATTAACAAGAACCCTGCGTCAGCCAGCAAACCCGTTTCCAATCTCTCTCCTGCATTCAGATCCATCACAGCCTCACAGATCCCTAACAACGTTTTATCAGAATTACACATGTGGCATTCAATGAGCAAAATTTTAAGAGAATAAAGTTTTTCTACAAGCTATACCTGTTCTTTCAGTGGTGCCTCCTGCTTTATCAGACTGAAACAGTAGACCTGCATCATAGAAAACACCCATACTGTCTTTACCACTGCCAGCTGTACAGCCAGTGTCATGCTTCTCAATAACATCCCAGATCTGTCAGTAGATCGAAAAGAACGCAAGTTATATTGGGTTAAAAACCCAAGTTATATTGGGTCACCCCATTGTGCACAGGTTTGAGCCTTTGCTTGATTTAGTTAACCAAATAAAATAAATAATAATTAAGAATATAAGAATTACTAGACAAATAGAAAATCCTACCAGTTGTTACTAACCTTAGTCTGTGTAAGTCTGTTCTTGTTGAGGTCAAAGACAGCTTTATCCACAGCTACCAGTCCAACCTTGGCTTTTGGATCTCCAGTAACAACGAGATGAAACTCATCACCAGGCTCAAATACCCTTCTGACATCGAAATGCTCCCTTATGTCCAACTTTAGCCACATGACAAAAAAAAAAAAGACGTAAACAGAGGTTCTGACATGTCCTGACATTTATGTATTTTTCTGTTGCTTATGGCCTAAATGGCTTAATTATTGCACAAACTGGACTACAGTGATATGTGAGCAGCATGTATGTACAAGTTTTTATTTGGAAGAAAGTGACAGTTATGCGTGATTATTGAAAACAACTAAAAAATGTGTCACTGACCGCAAAAGGGGATGCAGCACAATCCCATTTCATATTTGTTGGATTTGATGTTCATTTTTATTTATCTTATTATCTTTATTTTTCATTTTCTTTCCTTCTCTCCTTCTTTTGTATCAATAATGATTCTTCTTTCTCCATTTATTATTATTATTATTATTATTATTATTATTATTATTACCTTTACTTTGTGCTTTCCTTCTTAAGTCGCTTTTATGCCTAGTGTCACTTTATGTTTGACTGCACAGTTAAATGCATGTATATATTTTTAATCTATTTATTTCTGTTTTCATTTTGTAACTTTATTCTGAGCTTTGGCAGTTCTCTATGAATCACATGTGTTATCCACTGAATGTTTTCATGATTATAAATAATGATGCACTGTTTTGTGTATGATTAAACTCAATGCAGATATAGAAAATTTCTCTGTCCTCCAAGCATATACAGAACCTGAGCCATGCTGGGTAAGGTGTATGGTGTGAAAAGTATATTTTAGGAATAAAAATGAGATGGTATATTTGTCATCATACTTTATTATGAAATTAGAAATGATCGAACCACAGACATTTTAGATTAAAATATTTCTATTGTGCATGAGACATGAGGATATATCTTTCAATTGTCTTTAATCAGCACTATTTCCCTTAAAAAAATCTATTTGTTGATTTTGTCATTACTTCCATCTACATTTAATACAAGGATTTTTGGCTGCCAAATTCTGTCAAACAGGAAGGGAAACACTAAAAAAACCATAATGACTTTATGAATTACTTTTTTACATTGGGCCAGATTTGGAAGGTTTTTTTTTCCCATAATAAATGAAATCATTTGAAAACTGCATTTTATATTTATTCAGGTGATCTTTGAGTAATATTATAATTTGTTTGATAATCTGAATCATTTAAGTGTGACAAATATGCAAAAAAAAAAAAAACCCATAAGGCAAATACTTTTTCATGGCACTGTATATATAGTTAAAGAATGGACGGATTACCTACCGTTCCCATACATGAGTCCTTCACATCGACCCAGATGGAGTCTGACACAACCTCAGAGGATCCTACGTGGTAATACCCGACCACGCGAAATGAGGGAAGCAGGTCCTTAGTGATAGGTAGAGACAGGGACATCACCCACCTCCCATTTCTCTTAATCCGATCTGCTTTCACAATCTGTCCTTTACTAATGATCTGATACAAAGAGCTTGAAATTAATAAAACAAACAAACAAACAAATAAAAAAAAAGCTTTTCACTACTTAGTAAAGTACAAAGATAGATTTTAGGGTTAAGTATAGGCTTAGCATGATTTTTATTATTTTTTACTTTATGACTACCTCACAATGTCACAAACATATTTAAACCAATGTGTATGTAAGACACCAACCAGATAAGTGAAATCTTGATTTTGGGCACTACTTTTGAAGTTTACAAAGATGTTTATCTGATCACCGATTGCCAGTTCTGCAGCATCTACACTTATATGTAAGTAATTGGTGGAGCCTCCTTTGGTGGTGTAAGCCTGGGCTGTCATCTGGTTCACAGCTTGTCTTTCAGGTAATATGCCTTGATCTGTAGATTTTGCCTGGTTACATAACAAACAAAAGGTCAGAATTGTATTTAATATATTTAATAAGCTTGTGTTTTGTCAGCTGGCCAGACAGGATATACACTCACTCACTCATCTTCTATACCTCTTTATCCTGTATCCAGGGTCGCGGGGGCCTGGAGCCTATCCCTGGAGGCTTAGAGCATGAGCCAATTCATCGCAGGGCACACACACATACACTCACTCACACACTACGGGCAATTTGGGAATGCCAACCAACCTAACCTACATGTCTGTGGGACTGTGGAAGGAAACCGGAGTACCCAGAGAAAACTCCTCAAGCACAGGGAGAACATGCAAACTCCCAGGATATACATATTGATATAAATATTTTAGTTCCCCATATCTTTTTTCACTTAACTCACAGTGATTTGTAAAGTCCTCACTCCTTCCTGCGTGTTGACTAAGACCTTGGCCATGCCGTTATTCCTTGTTCGACCCCTCACATCACCAGGCGTGACCACCACATCTACATTTCCAGCAGGCGACTGGTCTGGATTGGTCACATAAACCTTTTCAAATCAGACACAAAGTGTGTAATGCAAACAAACCAACAGTAATAAGTTAAGCCAATAATCTTTCGCTACACTAATTATTATGCCAGAACTGTAGGCTGTAAGCTGCAATAGAGACTTCATTTCAATAAATGTGTATATTTTAACAATGCAGACAAAAATATTGCATGCAAGGATAGCAGGGCACAATTAAACAATTTCCATGCAAATCAATTACAAAGTACAGAATGTTTTGTGATGGGTGTTTAATGTTCTATACCATGACATCAAATGGCATTCCAGGTTTAAAGAATTTTGGAGTTCTCTTGAACTGAATGTTGTAGAGTGATTTCACAATTTTAATGCCTCTCCTCTCTGCTTCCACCATTTCACTACCTAAAACACATATTAATATTTAAAAATTTAAAATGATGTATATATTCACACATTGCTAACAATGAACGACAATGAGGTAAAATGAGGTACAGTGCTATAAAAAAGTAATTGCACCCTTCCTAAATTTTTATTTATTTTTTTGAATATTTGCAAATAAAGTAATTGGCACCTAAATCCAATAACTTGTTGTGCCAAAAAAAGACAAACAAAAAAAAAAACCTTTCAAAAACCAATCACAGAAGCAGCTTCAGCAAGAAAAGATATCTGATAACATTATACCATCTTAAACAATATGCTATCTCTTTAATAATTCTTGAATTGCTGAACAATTCTGAACTGTCCATGTTCTTTTATTTATGGCTCCAAAGCAAACTAGCTCCTAACACAAGCCCAGAGGTGGAAAGTAATGAATTACATTTACTCGCATTACTGTAATTGAGTAGATTTTTTGTGTTTTGTGTTTTTCGTTGTTAAAATCTGTAATTTTACTTTTACTTAAGAATGTTTTGTTTAAAGTATTGTACTTTACTACATTTTAAATCATATTCACTACTAAGTAAAAAATTAATGAATGAAAATGAGAAAAATATAAAATAATAAAATAATGCAACAGGGAAAGAAAAAAATTGCACCCCAGAAACCACTGCACTGATTTATTGATTGATTGGCGTGGAGAACAAATGCGCTAAATTCACAAGAACGATGGAGACAGACAAAACAGATGCCTGTGATGCAGACACAACTGAAAGTGAATGCCAACGAATTCTTATGATCAAACCCCTGGTCATATTTAAGAGACCACTTTGATCTAAAGCACAACAAAGGGAACAGATTTATTATGTAAGGGTGTTCCATCCCCCCATCCCACCCCGCTGTTAAAAAAAAAAAAAGTAACTCAGTAAGTTTTCCTCTGAACTCCTATTAATGAACTACTTTTTACTTTTACTTGAGTAGATTTTTATAAGGGTAAATTTACTTGTACTTCAGTAAAAGTTAAATCATATAGCAAACATTGACGAACATAAGCAATTTGGAAACACCAATTAGCCTGCATGTCTGGACTGTGGGAGGAAACCCGGGTATCCTCAGGAAGCCCACCAAGCACGGCGATTACACCCCTACTCCATGCACACAGACCTGAGGTGGGAATTGAACCCTCGACCCTGGAAGTGCCACCATGCCAACAAGTTTTGTATGTATGAAATAAGTTTTTTATTAATTTGTAATATTTCTTTCTTTTGTATGTTTTTCATTTGTATGTTTTTTCTCACACCTCTTCTACCCTTTTGCCCCTCCCCCACAGTGTCTCTCATGGTTAACATGACAGCCAAAGCTATCTGACAATATATAGCAGCACCATGACAACATACCCATAATGTACACATCTTAAATGCCAAGTGTGTGTGCATGCGAGCACTGTTCTCCAAATGTGCATTTGCAAAGTCATGCCATTCAAACTGTCTTTATTCAGCCTTACCGTACTGTCTATTTATCTGAGACCAAGCACGGTGTAGCGTCCATTACCCAAGAGCCTGCGAGTCCATCACAACGACTTCTCATTGTCTCCTTTGTCCTCTCTAGTGTACAATATGCTGGGAAGCACTGTCAGCACACAGTCCAGCCTTGAAATCTGGCCATCAATTAGACATCCTCCTCTTGCCTGCCTATTGTCCGCCTTCAAAAAGTGAGAGGCCTTACTCGGTGTTCGAGAGAATGAACCGGATCTCCAGAACATTAGGGTCTCTCTCTCTCTCTCTCTTTTTTTTTTTTAATGCACAATGAAGGTAGAAACTGAAGTGTACATGAAGTGATTTATGCTTGCACTAATAAGTGAGAGGGAGGGAGAGAGAGAGAGAGAGAGAGAGGGAGAGAGAGAGAGAGAGAGAGAGGGATGATTTCAGGTGGGATGGATGTGGGCCAGGTTGAGAAGGATAGAAAGAGAGAAAGAGGAGGGAAGGCTTCTGTTGATGGGCTTTAAAAGTGAGTTAATTGTTCCCTGAGGCGACATGCTGTAGAGATGAACCAGCAGACTAGAAGATGGGCCAAAACTACACATTTTATGTCTTTACTTTTTCTTTCTTATCCTCCCTCTCTCTCTCTCTCTTTCTCTCTCTCGCTCTCTCTTTCTCACACACACACACATGCGCACACGTATTCCCGGCACGCCCTGTCATCTGCGTTTGTAAAATAAATAATAAATAGGTTTTAATTAAAAACTTTAATGCACTGTGTTTGTGTTAATCCCAATCTATGTTTCATAATTAAGTCTGTCTCCTTGCGGTTCGCTAATTGCTCATGTGAATGTAAATACACGTCCGTAGAAGACCATAGAATTGATTTAGATGTACATAATCATGCTGTCTGATTGCGTTGCAAAGCACCATCTATTCACTATTTTATGATAAACTCCATCATAACAATTGCTTTCAATGACTGCTTTATCCTGTCAGGCTTGACGGCGATCCGTAGCCCATCCTGGGAGTACTGGGCGTGTGGCAGGAACACATGCTGGAGGTGTTTGAGCACCACAAACATTCACTCCCACTCATGTAGCCAATCCACCAATTATTTGATATGAAACCAGATAATCCGGAGGAAACCCAAATAGACCAGGGAACGACATCGTATCCCAAGGTCAGGCTCAAAACTGGGACCCTGCGGCTGAGAGGTGAAACTTTACCCCCTTGTTCCACTGCTTGTCCCATCTCGAATAGCACTTTGCTCGATGCTGACTTTTTAACTACGAATAAGTTTTTATCGCAAACGCATGCAGTTCTTCTTGCTTCAAGCAGTCCTTTCGATAATTCTACTGTCCATCCATCCATCCATTTATCTGTCCATCCATCCATCCATCCATCCATCCATCAAGCCTTCCTTCTAGCATCAATCCATCATCATTTTACAAACAATCCATCCATTTTATCCATCTCTAATCCCATCCATCCAGCCTTCCTGTATATTCTGTCTATTATTGTCTCTGCATTCTGTCCCTCTTGGTCACTCATTACAGACAGTAGGAAAATGATCTCTTTCTAATGATTACCCTGCTCAACCCCCGACTCCGTGCACTCCCCCACCCCTTCTGCTCGCTCACACTCGTACGCTCCTTTCAGTAAATGAGGGAACGTGAAACCTCTCTCTAATGACCGTTGTGAATAATTGGTCTCTATATAAAGTCTCGCTTTAGTGTTGGACATCTCTCCCGCTTCTCATGTCTTCCGTCCTCTAATCATCGCCTCGTCTGGGTTGGTTACCCTTCAAGTTTTTTTTTTCCTTCTGGGAAAGTGTGTGTTTTATGTTTACGTAATGATAACAATGTGCATATGAAACAACACAGATGCATATATAATGGCACACTCATATGATGCAGATGTAAAGTTAATAGGACATGGATGAGCTGAGGGAGGGTGGACTAATGTACTGAAAAGAAAAAAAAAAGAAAAAAGATATTTTATGTTTTGCGCTTTTTCCCCCCTTTTTGTAAACCACTGCCCCTTCCATGTTCTAGTGAGGAGAACTTGAGTTATTAAAATGCCAGCCTTTCCAACAAGAAGCAATAAATCAACCTAAATATCGAGAGAGAGAGAGAGAGAGAGAGAGAGAGAGAGAGAGAGAGAGAGAGAGGAGGAAACAGAAGGTGTGGGAGCAGATGAAAGGATGGAAGAGAGAAGACAAAGATGAAAAGCAGCATTAGAAAAGTGGTGATTGAAAGGAAATCACACAGCAACGGATCAAAGTGCATCTCTCAACGGAGTGAAATTATTCAGTGCTGAATATTACTAGATGAAAAATCTGTATTTGTGATAAATCATTACGTATAGAAATGGAAAAGAGAGCATGGACATAAAACGCAGTTGATTGTGATGAATTATCACAGTCACTCTCTCTCTCTCTCTCTCACACACACACACACACACACACACACAATCAGAAATATCTCAGGTGAAATAGTTAAACAGTTTTGTTCCTGCATAAGTGGATGTCTCTGATGATCGCTTGCTCCCTATGTCTCGTGTGTACTGTACTGTATGAGTGTGTATGTGCGCATGCTTTTATCCGCACACACCCCTGACAGGTGTTTAGCTAATTGGAAAGACCCAATGAGCATGAAAGAGAAGCTGAGTGCTCAAGACTAGTCCTTAATTATTCACTTTTTTCTTCAACCCTTCTTCATTCTCTCACATTCTCTCTCTCTCTCTCTTTCTCTCTCCCTCAGAAATTTCTCTACCATGAAACCATTAGCTGTGCCGTTCTTGTGCGTATTTTTCATTTATTTATTTATTTATTTCATTAAAAAAAAAAAAATTCCGGATATATGCACTTTTGCAGCATTGCTCTGATTTCCATCCGACAAAAGACGTATACTGTACAGTACACACTGCGGTATATTTCTCGGCTGCTTCATTTCTTATTTACTCACTGCGCGGCTATCAACGTCAGTCAGATTTCTCAGCATGGTTACATTACTCAGCATGGTTCAGATACAGTGATGGGTTGATTCATAAACAGCTCATTTAGATAAATCGGGCCAATCAATTCACAAGCATGAATGAATCCAAAGCTTATTTTTTTTCATCTGCACAAGAGACGCCATATCGATAAGCTAATTTTCCACTCTGCGTTGTGTTATGCAATAGATTTTCTTTTAAATCACTAAAGCGAGTTGTAAAGCTCGTCATTATTCTGTTTCATAGCAGCATGCGGAAAAAACAACAACCTGCCAGCTGTTTAAGATGCATTCGAGCATTAAACTTGCTTTTTAATATATTTGTTATGTTTTGTAGTATTCCGTAGCACAGCACTGCCCATCAGCATCTGGCACTACAACACACAACATGCATTACATAAGTCACTGCTACACAAGACACAAGTCCTACCGCGATCCTGACAGCTAGATCCAAAAGCTAAAGTATGCAGGCTTTAGTGATAGCAAAACAAAATTCTTAGGGACTGAGTTCTTAAGGGCTGCTATAGCCAAACCTTTGGTCACTCATGCCAATGCCTTATGTCGGTTTCAATTGTGCCCAGAGTGAAGCATGGGGGTGGATCCGTGATGGTTTGGGCTGAAATATCATGGCATTCCCTAGGCCCAATACTTGTGCTAGGTGGGCGCGTCACTGCCAAGGACACTACGAAACCACTCTGGAGGACATGTGGATGTGGTGCAGTGTATCAGGATGATAATGCACCAATACACACAGCAAAACTGGTGACAGAGTGGTTTGATGAACATGAAAGTGAAGT
>JAOVVA010000028.1:14932911-14945423 GCA_028565275.1 Leiocassis micropogon | reverse complement strand
GGAAGGAATGTTTCTATCAGGGCATCTTCCATAGTTTTGGATTATCACCTCTCTATTTGAAAGAAAAACACACTTTATCCATTCTTAAACATACCAGATTTAACCGTTAGAATATAACACCTTGGTAAAGATTCTAATTTAATAAACAAGAAAATTAGTTTATTTTATAAATGCAGCTTTGTGACAGTACTGTATATACTTTAATAAACACGATAACAGGATAAACAGGTCAATACCTTGGAATGCAGGTGAGGTACTGTCTGTTTGTAATGCAAGGAATTACAATTCAATCCCAGTGCCTCATAATTATTATAATATTAAACAAAGACCAATCCTAAAATTAATATATATATATCTTTTTTTTTTATTTATAAAATAGTATTAGATCATCGCACCCAAAACTGATCCTTAGCACTCTGCCCATAGTTAGCTTAGCTAAGTTAGATTGCTATTGTTAGAGGTGTGACAGTGAGAATGTCTAGGGTATCTGGGACAACCTGAGCGACGGCTTCTTGAGAAAGAGCGTGACAAGGTGGAGCAGTTGAGCTGGAACTGAGGATTTTGTAAGATAATAGGAAGAAAGGACAGCTAAATGGCAGTGCTAGCTTAGTTCCAAAGTAGAAATGTATAAGGTAGTTAAATACTATTTATGATAGAAAAAATGTCTTTTGGTTAAAGCTTTTGGTTAAAGTTAAAGCTTCACATGTTGATTATGTACCTCTGGTTTGAACCCACCCCTCTCAAATCATGGCACTAGTTAGATTGTCAGTTGTGCCTAGTGAATTTGTCCCCATAATCTCACCCAAGGGGTATTTCCAGATTTCACCCAATATTCCTGGGATAGATACTGTTGCCCCAGGATAAAGCAGTTGCTGAACACAAATGAGTGAAAAACCTTTCTGCTTATTTTTTTAAGCCCACAATGACTTGTTTTAGTGAAAGCTAGCAACTAGATAGCTAGTGACTAGAAAGCTAGCGAAAGATCCTGTACTGTAAAACGGCTTTGGGCGGGTTTCATTTATGCAAACAACCCTCTTTGGATTAAAATCAAGGTGTCAAGTCTAGCAAGGTTCTCATTTTCATAACTGCTAACACTCAGAGGGCAGGTTTCTGTAGTTGGCATGGTGTTGCTTCAGGAAACAGTTACCAGGACTAACTGTCAGTCCCTGTGGTTTAATTTTTTTTTTTATTGTGCTAATTTCATTTAAATAAACATGCTGGATAAGGCCAGGTCCTACTTCATAAACATGGAGATATTATTTTCAAGTTTGATAAAGATCAGTAACATAATAAAATACTCTTTCATTTCATTTTTTCTCTTTATTTTAAAGAAACTGAAATAATGCTTAGGGATGGACTAGTGGCAGTTTGGCCCTACTAGGATTGGAATCCAGCACCTTTTGATCACCTCTACCCTCTGACAAACCACTGGCTTAAGTCGGATTTTGTGGTCTGATGACTTTTATTCCCTAAGTAGACAGTTACACTTTCATGATATTCAAAAAGACTTAGCCACTCTAAGAAGCATAAGCCAGGTTGTATATACATACAATACACTTATCCATTTTGTGGGTGCAGCACCATCAATATGATTGCCCTGCCTAAGGAATGGAAACCCAAGAAACCTCACTACATCCCTCGACCTCTGGGTAAACCCTTCAAATACCACTGCTTTCAGTGCCCATTTACCTGCAATGAAAAATCTCACCTGTTCAACCACATGAAGTATGACTTGTGCAAGGACTCACTTTCACTGCTTTCTAAGCAAGGCAAGATTTCCTCAAAGACTGTTAATGAAATTACCACAGCAACTGCTTCCACAGAGGTGCAGAGACAAGTTACAGCCCAACTTACTGATGACCACAAAATCAGAACAAATGATGAAGAGAGGAATAACACATCTGAAAGCATGAGGTTACCTCAGATAGATACAGAGCTAAAACTAAATGCTGTTAAACTAATAGCCAAAGCATCATCAAGGACTGATGGACTGAAAACTGCAGCATCAAGCAATAATGAAGAACTAGATGCAACAATGCATACTTTTGACTTTTATCAGAAAGACTTGACATCAACCATTGATCAACCATCAAAGTCCTTCCAGCATCTCCCCATGTACAAACCAATT
Organism: Leiocassis micropogon; assembly: GCA_028565275.1. NCBI lineage: Eukaryota > Metazoa > Chordata > Actinopteri > Siluriformes > Bagridae > Leiocassis > Leiocassis micropogon. Next base: position 14,943,295 of record JAOVVA010000028.1, on the reverse strand, counting down.
CCTTTTCATAATTCAATCTTCATTGACTACAAAGCCCAAAAGCAGGCCAAAGGAACAGAACCTTTTCACCATGGCCTGGAGTACACTTCTTATGGCTTCCACTACAAATTATACCCTATACACTCTTCTTATGCATTATATTTTCTTCATGACAATTACTGCCCTCAACTCCCTTCCACTTCACATTTTATTCCATATGCTGTGGATGATGTACCACGTGACATCCACTCACTCCTACCAGGGCAATTTTCTCCCATCCACTCTATCCCAACAATTTCCAATCACAATTTAGACCAGTCTTATAGATTCTACCATTCAAATCCCTCAGTTAGCATGCATCACCTTCAAGAACTATGCTCTGATCCAAAGATAGACCAATCTATGATTGTAACCAGTAGTCTTGGTCATGCAAGACCCAATGGAGTCCATCTTGATTCATACTCCAGGGCTCAAAAAGAATGTTTACTCAGGCAGGACCCTGGGATCATATTGACCCAACAAAACAAAGTTCAAATGAGTCCCAAAACTGTCTGTTCTCCAACTGGGTCACCAGCTGGGCCAAATGCAACAGATCACTCCCAGAAACCACCGGATGTACATGAGATAGTGTCTCCACATCTGGAAGAGTGTGACACAAAGACACTTTCAGCTGAAGACGGATGCAGACAAGGAAGCTCTACATACTGGAAAAGGTAAAATAAATAAATTTATTAATAAATACAGTATATATTTGTTATACTTTAGTCACCAAGTAAAATATACAATTCATTTACTAACCCTTTTTCTTACTGTGTTTACCTGGTTATGATTGGTAGACCATCAAGACCAGAACAGGATGAAATGGCAGATGATGACGACAATGCAGCCCCGCTTAACCTCTCAAAGAAGGAGCAAGCTTTTGAGGTTCCTTTAAACCTGTCTCTGAAATCCATATCTGGTGTGACTACCTTGCCTATATTAACCCATATTAAAAGTGAGATTAAAAATGTCACCTGGGAAATTGTGGATGCCGGTTCAGCGAAAGAAGAAAATTATGATTCCATAGATGAGAAAAAACAGACAGCTGCATTTGCCTTGTGTCAGCTGGCCCAGTGGCATCTATCAGAACAGACAGAAAGCTCAGAAACAAAAAGCTCACATTTCTGCAAGTACACAGAAAATAGTGCAAAAGAACATCAAATGAGCTCTGCTTCACTTCATAATAACTGCATATCTGGTAATCCTGCAGTCTTTCTTCAAAATGGAAATTCAACCCAAGAATCTGGTCAAACCTTTTTGTGTAGCAATGAGCCAATCAAGACAAATCCTTCTTCTGAATCTCCTGATCCAAAAACTGCCCCGGAGATTAACTGCTCCAAATCTCATCCTGAACATACAATGGTTTTTCCTTCCAAACCAAAAACCAAAGGTCAAGCAAAAACTGGGAGATGTGGAATACAAAACGTTAAGAGGAGCAGAGACTCAGTTTCTAGCAATCGTGTTCTAAGGAAAAGACGTCGCTGTTAATCGCTCTCCAAAGTTTAACACTGGGATGGAAGGCATTCAGAAATAATCGTCAGCTAGACTTGATATTAATTAAGGACTGTGTATGGCTAAAATTATGGGCCTCCAAGAAAACTAAACAAAAAAACTTTAAAAATGTACAGTTAACAAGGAAATTTTTTAACTTTTGTTATTTTTTATAATATAAAACTAATCTACCAATATATTTTTAAATTGCTTTGAAAAATAAATGACCACTAATTAATAAACTAAATGCTAAATATGGTGGATATTTGTACTTTATCTAAAATGGCATGTCTTTCTTAGTATAACCACTTAACCTTATAGCCACTGTTGAAAGTCTCTTTATCTCACTTAAGCCAGAACAGTGTGTCATTTCATGCTTGAAATGACACATCCCTCCATCACCACCCCTCCTTTCACATTTACACACCCCAAAATACAAACACACACAAACACAAACACATTGGCAGGTGTACCTGAAACCTGCTTAACAGTGATCGTCACATCATGCAGGTGTGAACATGTTCTACTGTATGACTGTTGAGTTTCTGTTTCTCTCTGTCTTCTTTTCAAAAAAGACATGACACATGATTATGTTATAGCAGCTATAAAGGCCTCACCAGTGTCCCTTTTTTAAAGTTCTAAAAAACATAAAAGTACCCATACCAGCAGTACCAGTAGTAGGCTATTAGCAGCCAATATAGAATATGTAAATTGTCTATAAAAATATAGACGTAAAAAAAACATAAACATTGATTATCAATTAACTACAGGTAAACCAGATACAAGATCATAGGCACCCAAGGCTCACTCATAGGGACCAAATGCCCAGAACACCCAGAAAATTAATTGGTGTTCTAATAAACCACGTGTAACACTGTAAAATGCAAATAGTATTTATTTATTGTTGCTTACTGATATACTGTATATCACGACTTGATTAAATATTAACCTGAATGTATTTGTCTTACAGGATGCACTAAACCCATTCAGCCTTAGCCAATAAAGCTTGTATTTATAAATAACTCGATAGATTTTTCAACCAAAGAACAACATCGAGTAGATCAGCATTACAATATATAACCAAACTATTTTTGTTCATTATTCCTTTGATCCATCAAGTTTTTATTTTAGCTTAAAATTATTCACATAAAGACATTTTCTTGTGAACACTTTCTTGGTTGTGCAGGTTTTGGTTAGCAGGGATCCTGAGGTCCATGTTGTGTCTTGGAGGTGCCCTCCTCCGGTGCATTGTGGGCAAGCCACTGAGTCAGGCACATGGTTCTTTGAGGAGAAGCCTAGGGTTACAATCGAAGCCGGACCCTGGTTAGGCAAGTATCCATAGACAGAAGGCAAGAGATACAAAGTGAGCTTTGCTGAGAGGAGAAACAGAGCCTCAGTTCATGACAGGATGCCTAAAATTTTGGTCATGTCTATCATTGACAAGTCCTTTTGGTTGTGCAAGGGGCAGAGCCATGCTGATTGACAGCTAAACTCCATCTCATAAGCAGCACTTCAAAGCTGAACTCCATCTTATAAGCAGCATGCTAGAGACCCTAGATGACAGAGTATCTGTTAGCACGTAATTAAAAGAGTACAGCTTTTTGATCATTTAATTGGATTTAGTTTTTTAAAGCATTATTTCTCTAAATACTAATTTAGGTATCCTCAAATTCTGTGGTAAGTTTTACTCTAAAGACTAATGTGTGATTTTATTATATTCAGAATGCGTAATTGTTTTTATATGCTAAATTCAGATTTGTTGGTTCAAATTAAATTCAGTTTCTGTGCATATCCAACATGTTTCACTTCAGCTCCAACTTGCCATGGAGTTAATAGCTTTGCTTCAGATCTCTATCAAGCCATTTGTGGCCTTCAGAGAAAGGGATTGTTGCTGTGGCTCTGGAGCTGGGGGGCTGTTTGAAGGCGGGGCATTGATGAGAGGGGCAACAATGGCTGGGGAAGGTTAGGGGGCAGGTCCGGAGGCTGGAGCGTGTTTTGGGATGAGGGCAGGGGAAGAGAGGCACTGTAGGGAAGAGCACCAGGCAAAGCATGTGCAGGCAATGGGGAAGTGGAGTTCGGACGCATCTGATTCAGAGTCAGTCTGCGTTGGTCACAGTGGAATGGGTTAGTGGGTGAGGGAGCACTCAGACCTGAAGAGGAGAAACAAGAAAAAGAAAAGAAAAAGAAAATATTAAGTACTAGAGTTTTTAATTTATTTTTTAAAATATATATAGTAAAAGCTAGCACCTATATGTCAGTTTTATTTGTTTAAATATCTCATTAACTCTTAACTTTGAACAATGTTTCCTGTGTTCCTAGTCCTAGATCTCTAGTTGTCTTGCCTTTCACCTTTTACCTTTCAATATCTATCTCATGTATTCCATAAAGCCAATGTATGTCTTGTCCCCCAAGCATCAATTTATATCTCTATTCTCAATCCAGTTCCAGACCCCATATTACCCCAAATCGATTTCCAATCCCTGTATCATCTTTTAATCCAATTCCAATATTTATATTTTTGTACTCTCAACACAGGCTATGCCTAGGCAATTAATCATCTTCTTAAACACTCCAGTCCTTCTCTGTGTCCATTCCCAGTTCCAACCCCTCATTGCCATAAATTCAACTCCAATCCAGTCCTTCTGCCTGCATCATGCCGTAATTCAATGCCCTCCCTGTATCATCCTTTAGAACAGTCAGAATCCCTATCTAACCCACCATTTGTCTGTGTTGATTTCTATATTGTGTGAAATCAGTTAGTCAAGTTTGTGTGTGTGTGTGTGTGTGTGTCTAACCTGAAAGGAAAGGGTTTTTGCTCTTAGCCAGTATATCTGAGGGGTTTACAGGTTGTGTTTGTGGCTGTTGTTTTGAGGGAATTAATGTGTCTAGGTTGATGAGTGAAGCAGCAGTGGGGCCGAGAAAAGCCTCTGGTGTACAGCACTTTCTAGGGGTAACTGGATCCACTTGAGGTCCAAGATGAGAGCAATCAAAGGTCACCGAACTTGTCTCAACTCTGCCATTTACCTGCCCACCCACCATCAAGTCAGCAAACGGGTCCATATCTAAAATAGAGAAAAAGGATCATCAATGTGTTTTAGCAGCCATTATATAGAGATGGAAGTGTAATTTATGCTCTGGAAATATCCATTAGTGTTTGACTAATCATCAAAAGCACATTACAATCAGGAATGAAATGCAGGTTGGAATCAGAGATAACAGTATTACCTGCTGGACTCTCACAGCGAGGACTAAACACACTGTTGGGCCGTTTGTCTTCAGGTTCCTTCTCCTCACGAATAGAAAATGGGTCGACACCTGCAGAGGCTTTGTTACAAGACATACAGTACCAGGTCTCAAATAAACAAAGTTTCTATAGGTTGTATACAAGTGTATATCCCGTTTATTTGTGTACCTGGTCGAACTGGACTCCTCCAGGGTTGTTCTGTGGATTTCGATGTCGACGTAGTAGGGAGGGCTCCCCATGGGTCTGGTGGAGATTGGTGCGTAACCCAATGGTCATCTGGGCTACTGGAAGATGGGTGGGGTTTCCAAGGACTACCGACTACAGGAGTACTGGTGTTAACCCCATCTAGAGAGAGAAAAAGAGTAAGAAATGCAGAGAATTGTTTTTGTGCATACATTCACTTTTTTCCCCATGGTTCTTTAAATTGTACAAAAAAAAAATACAGAAAACTAATTGTAGGAAAACTCCTCATATAAAAAACAAGAAGTTAAATTTAAGAACATACCTATAGACTCCCAAGGATCAGAAGTTAAAGGGCATGAAGGCTGGGCATCCCAGAGATCATCACTGGGTGGTGCTTCAGATTGGCCAGATGGTCCAAATACATCGACCAGATCAATCATGGCTGACTGGAAGAAAAACCAGATCTATTACAGAGAATCCTATTTTGGTTGAGTTCACTGTCTGAGAGAATTAGTTTCTTTTTATTACTTTACTGACGTGCCCTTGTCCACTTTCCCTAGGAGTGCTGTATTATCAAAATGAGCTTTGGTCAAATTGTTATTTCAAATGTTCCGTAAGGTGTTAATCAAGGTGTTAGTAAGGTGTAGCATTTTATATAATATAAGTTAGCAAGAAGGATGGATTGTTGATCAGGGGGTCCCTGGTTCAAACTCCAGTGCCACCAAGCTGTCACTGTTGGGTTCTTGAGAAACTCCAGTGAGAGGAGCATTCATCGCCTGAAGTGCCCGATGTGCAAGAAAGGTGATTTATTTGGTATGTACCAAGCAAGATTGAGAATGTGTTAGTTAGTTCAGTAATAGATTATACTGTATAGAATACAAATATGAGCTCTTATTCATTTATTTATCTCGTCTGTCCAAGGTCGAAGCTTGCTACACATTTATTTGGTCTTGGAAATGACTACAGATATGATGCGGATGTAGGAGAGATCTGTTTAGGGTAGGAACAGAAAGAAATGTGGACTGTTCTTTTCATACCTCCCTTGACCCAGAGTCACTGTGTCTCCTGATCTTGTTTACAGATTTTTTAACCTGGGGTTCATCCTCTTGACCTTTGCGGTGCTCCTTTAGAAAGAAAACAAGAGTCGAGGATGCAAAAGTTGATTGTTCATTATAACCGCGTCTCGGAGTGTTTTATCCCTTTTACACTACAGCAAATTGCTTTACTTCATCAAAACATTTTACACAGCATTTTTTTTTAAAATAATTACAGAACAGCATGTAATAGCTTATATCTTATTATTGTAAATAAGTTAGTTTCTGTCATCACCAATGTTATTGCACATCCAATCCTTCTCTCAACAGTCTCTCAATCTACTTTTTTTTGTCTAAACTGTGTTTTGTGTTTAAAGTTCAAATGGCAAAAATTCTTCTGTCCATTAGCACAGTGCTGATTATACATTTACCCATATGTGTGTGTTTAAATGTAACTTGTACACTGATAAAAGATACATGATATAAGCGTATATGCTGGGATATACTATTTGTGTGTATGTTACCTCTCGACTCATGGCAAGTGCCAGCTGTAGCTGCAGCTCTTCCTCTCCGCTGGTTTGAGGTCGAGAGTGCTCCAGATCAGAGGCTCGTGGAGACGAGGGAGAAGCTAAAAAGGATCAACAGAGAACTGGAAGGTAACATGACAGAGATACTGTACCTGCAGCATAGTTGAGAAAAAGAGAGTGATCCACAGATTTACCACAGCCTGATGTTTACAAAGGATCTTTGTTTTGTGAAGGCTCTTCAAGGGGTTCCTACATCTAACTCTGCATAAGCAAATTGCTGCTGTGCATCAGAATTTCTCTGATTTTTCATCTTCTACCGGCTAAAGATCTAAACTTACGTACCTATAAGAAGTCCTAATGTGTAAAATAAATGTGCATCCTTAGCTAAGTTTTAATGTAAGTGGTAAAGAAAGCTATTTAAAAACTAATAACACACAATTATATAATCATAGTCATAATCTTTTCACACTAGCACTCACAGGTAAAGGAGGACGGAGATCCTCTGGAGCGACTGAACTCCTCTCCATAGAGTGCTGCCATGCTCGGCTGGCTGCTTCTCCTGCTCGGGTATGACGGAGGCGCTGTCCCTGACCCTCCACCCCCTCCTGCACTTGCTAATCTTTCCTTCGTCTTGAGCGCCAGTGCCCTTTCGTGTCTAAGCCTGTCCTCATCCCTGAGCAATGCCACCAGCTGCTTGGCCTTCTCACGCACATTGACCCCCTGATCGCGTCCGTCCCGGTCGACGTATTGGAAGTCACGCAGTGTCTGGATAGTGAAGGCATTTTCACGGCACTGCTGTGCTACGCGCTCCGAACCCGTCTTGGCCAAGTAGTCAAGCAAGGTCAGGGCCTACACAAAAGAAGGGGCCTAAGATGAAAAGTTGCCGCTATTTATGAGATTATTGATTACAATGTATGCTAATAATTACATATTAATAGCTATAAACTTAGTAATAAGCATGGTTTTAAGCACATTATGACCTTGTAGACATGCCTCCAGTTCTTGCCATGATCATTAAGGCGTTTCCACACCATGGCCATGACTTCGCTGAAAGCAGCTACGCTAAACGTCAGCTCAGCAATCTCTGACATCAGGGAGCTGGATGGCCCCCAGGGGTCATTGGAGGTCGCCTCACGCACTTTGACTTCAGCCTCCGAGTAGTTGTGTACGATGTTCTTCACCTGCCGACGCAGGGCCGAGGTTGTCATGGCTACAGCAGGTATGTGCGTACGTGATGGAGTGTTATAGGTTCTTTATTTTGTCAGAATAGAGGATGAGTGTGACTACAGAGATGCTCAAAATCAGGCTTGTGTCTGCAAGAAGAGAGATACAGATAGACAAATAGGTGTTGCATTAAAATTGATCTTTGAGCATCCAGCGATAATTGAGGTCACATCTGTTTAAAATTACATGAGCGCACTCGATTATTGCTCCCCGCTTTATTTGCAGCAGGATGTGATCAGTTTTCCATTTAGGATCTTATGTATAATTAAACAACTCTCTGGCACTTCAAATCAAACAACACCAGGACAGGGAGTGTGACAGGAAGTAAGGTCGTCAGGAAATACAATCCATGTGCCAATATTCTGATTCATCGGTAGGGGCTCACTGAAGTTTCATGTAAGATTCATAGTGGATCTAGTGAGTGGGAGGGATTTATTTTTTATGATACTAAAGAATATGAGCTATGAAATAACTTCTTATGCTATTCATGCTGTTCGGATATCAGGATGACATCGTGAAGTCATGAGAAAAGTTAGAAAAAGATAACTCCTTCCCCAAGCCTACCCTTCATAACCTTTAGTGGAACTTACATTGTGTGAACTGTTACCATACAGATCACTTCTATTTCATACAGAACAGGACAATGAAAAACTAACTGTTCTGCACACACACACACACACACACACACACACACACACACACACACACACACACACATAGGGCAGTCACCAATTTAAATTGTGATCTGTTGCCATGGTGACAGTGGCCCACAGAGAGCAGGCTGGAAATGAGGAAACAGGGCTGTCCCATATTTTCCTGAAGTCCAGCAGAATCAGATTATAATGTTTTTTTTCTCTTAAATATTAGTGAGACACCCCTCTCTCTCTCTCTCTCTCTCTCTCTCTCTCGCCATAAACAATTCCATAAATAGAGACAACAGTAAAGTTGGTGATTATTATTGGATATTTTGAATCTGTGTAGATGACTAAGTGAACAGACATTGTCAAGCTTATTGCCAACATCAACACACACACACACACACACACACACACACACACACACGTAAACAGAATCGAATTTTCTGTATCAGATTTCACTCATTTCCACACAATGACATAAATCATTTCAGTAACCAGCAGCCCAGGAGGATTATGGGATGAAGGATGAGGCTGCCATATTTCACCATCTAGTCTTTCGGAAAGCCGGGAGAACAGAAAGATTTCGCAGGTGTCCCAAATCACCAGTTTTTCTGAATTTACATCATATCTAGATATGCTTTTTCTATAGCATGATTATTCCATAATTATTTATCATTTCCCACAATTCTTGCTCACTTTACTCTAATTTTAGCACCCATAACAACATTATTATTATTATTATTATTATTATTATTATTATTAAGATTATATATTTATTATTATTATTATTATTATTATTATTATTATTATTATATATTTATTATTATTATTATTATGATTATATATTTATTATTATTATTATTATTATTATTATTATTATTATATATTTATTATTATTATTATTATTATTATTATATATTTATTATTATTATTATATATTTATTATTATCAGAACACACCATGTAAGAGGGTATAAGTTGTACCCCTGGGGCTCAAAAGGTGCCCAAATTTCCCCCCTTTGAAATATAATGGTAACCTCCATAAAAGCTTTGCTAACTTGCTACCTTGTGCACAGTTTGAGACCTCTTTCATGGGTCTACGACAAACGGTACGAGACCATATGGTGTACAAAGCATGTTTCGCTTACACACAGTGCAAAAGAACAGCTTCATAATGCGGTGTCTTCTCTCTCTGCCAAAACAGACAGACATTTCAGCATATAAAACCCTGATGTCTTACTGAGGAAGAATGTCATGGTTAGTTTAGCTGCTTTATTTAATGTTGCAATGATAACATATATAATTTGCAAATAAACTAGAGGATAAAAAATATAACTTCCTTACATTTGTTCTGCTGGACACAGTTTATGGTAAAGAGAGACCTCTAGTACACATGTTCTAATGTTATTTTCTATCTGTTGAGCCATTTAGAGAGCAACTGAATATACAGTACATCTTACACTGTAAATAGTTTACACTTTTCAAACATACATGTAACAAAAGCTTTATGCTGTAAAACAAAAAAAGTAAGATTTTTGTGTATCTTGATCCTTAATTAGCTATTTTGTAAATATATTTCTCTTTTATTTATTTATTTCATTTATTTTATTATTTGGGAAATGTCAGAATCTGTACATCATTTTATCATTTTGTCTGGCTGCTTACATGATTTATAAAAATCGGACATTACGATGAAACAGTTACTTAGCAGTACACAGTAGGCTTTTCATCAAATACTTTTTTACTCTTATTGGAGTAATATTTTGGATGACTACTTTTTACTTCTACTTGATTAATATTATTTTGAAGTACAGCTACTCTTACTTGAGTACCGTATTTGACTACTCTACCCACCTCTGGCTAAAGGGAGATTAGAGGACAAGGGAGTGAAGGAAGACTCCAGTGTCATCACAAATTTACACACTATCACCTTTCTGCTGAGTAACAGCATGCTCTCTCTCTCTCTCTCTCTCTCTCTCTCTCACACACACACACACACACACACACACACACACACACACACACA
>JAOVVA010000028.1:14908795-14921962 GCA_028565275.1 Leiocassis micropogon | reverse complement strand
TATATACACACACATTACTTTTATTTGCAATACTTCTCATATGTGATGCACTTGCACTACCATGCATAACTCAGGTTATGTACATTTTTTGATCTGTTGCATACTCAATATTTTTGCATTGTTTATTTATTCTGTACAGTAATTAAATGTTGTGTACTTACTGTTTATAGTGTCTTGCCTATAACAAATGTACAGTGTTTTATGTTGGTCTGTACTTTAAGAGCCACAAACAGCCAGAATCAAATTCCTTGTGTGTGTAAATGTGGTCTAATATATATATGGATTTACATGGAAATATATCAGAATCTGGTTTTCAGTATATGCTTTATATACAGTATAAATCCTAATATAAGTTCTCAAACTGTACAAACAAATTATGTACAGTGTGTGAGTCCCGTGTTGCCAGTGTAATTTTGGAAAGTGCATAAAGAGATGAACAGACACAGCGGGAAAAACGTCATGTTCCACCTGCAGGAACACACACACACACACACACACACACACACATAGGCACATTATACAGTACAAGTTCTGTGCTCTCTGTCTGTATGCTAAGGCAATCGGTCCAAAATTGTGCCTCCCTCTGCTCTTCGGTTAATTTGACAGCTCATTCAATATTCATTATAATCTAAGGACGGACTGTCTGTGTTGTCGCACCGGTAACGTTGTGGCCCCAGGAGAGACAACGCAATGCGAATGCTCATGGCATCCATGTGAAGTCAAAAGTACAGAACTTCCCCAAAACTTCTGACGCAAAGCAGTACAACAGGGATCACCATACAGGTGTCTCATATCAGTACCACGTGGCGTTAGTGATTGTTTCGATTCTGTCTTGTTGTGAGAACCAGACACCAGCAAAGGAAAAAAAAAACAAGAAGGATTGTTAAGGATGGCATAAACATGATGAAGTAATGCCACACTACCCTGGTGGAATTTGTGGAATTGTCCTATAGCTAGGAGATGGTGTTCCTAAATTGTTTGCTGTGGAAAGTGGCATCTTATATTCGCAATAAAAATGGCCCTGTGCATTGTGTGTGAGGGTGGGTATGTGCAAGCATGTGCAATAGAATCTTCATCCTTCAGAATTGTGCAATCCATATGTTATAGGCAGTGTATAGAAAAGCTCAAGGATATGCAGGTAATGAAAAAACCAACCACCATATTAACCCTCTCTGCTTCAGGGGCACCATACAGTATAAACTCCAGCTTCCTAACAAACTGAGATATGCAAAGAATGGAATTTCACTGGGCTTTAATGCATATGTAACACATTATAGATAATAATACAATTACCTTTTCCCAGCCTGAAGTGACTCAAATCTGATTATTCTTTATTTAAAGTGATACAGATCAGATTTTTTAAGGCAAATTTTACCTTTGTGCTTCGTATAGCACTCATTGACATCATCAGTCATCAAGGCATTTTATAGCAGTGCTAGCAACAGGTGATAAAACAGTTAAAACAAAAAAACGTTTTGCTTTCTTCCTTCTTTAGGACCACAACAAATACAGCTGACCAACTGCTTGCTGTCCCACAGAACAAAATCCAAGGTAGATTGTTGCTGAAAGTACATCTGTTGTTTGAAACGAATGAGCGCTCATACAAATATGGTGTGTTTTATCCCAGATGGTACAAGCAAAGACATGTGTCACTGTGCACACGGTGCCATATTTTAGAGGGCAGACAGGTCCAGGTTAGAGTCAGACAAATGTCCCTTGTAAATGTAAATGTGAACTGTCATGACATGAAAATCCAAGCGACGATAAGCAAATGTGGCTTATAATGTGAACAGAGCCACAAAGATGATAATAATAATAAAATAAAAAAATGTATTTCCAGCATTTGGCAGGTGCCCTTAACTAGAGCAACTTACTTTTTTTCTCATTATACATCTGAGCAGTTAAGGGTTAGGGGCCTTGCTCAAGGGCTCAACAGCAGCATAGCATCGGACTATGGTTCAGCAGGTTTGAATCTGGGACCTGCTGAACCATAGCCTAATGCTTTAATCACTGAGCTACTAAGGCAGGCTAATAATAACAATAAAAATATTAATAATAATACAAGGCCTGCATGTTTTGTTTGAATGCAACTACTGTACAGCGGTACCCAGGTTAAATCCATTTCGTAGGTGAGCTCTTGAGGTGAAATTTCGTATTGCAAAACGTACTTTCCCATAGGAAATAATGTAAAGGCAGATAATTCGTTCCGGCCATTCAAATATATTACCAATTTCCAACACTTTAATCATATTTTTGCATATAAAAACAATCGAAACATTTAGAAAAGACATGTAAATGAAGTAAAATATGAAATAAATAGACATTGAACCTCACTTTATGATTAGTCTTGGCACCGACACATTTTTCAGAGCCATTGTGCAATGTCTTTACTAAATCTTGCACAAAATGCATTATTATTATTATTATTATTATTTATAATAAATCACTGTATTGTGTTCTTGCTACTTGGTGTGAAATTTCACATGCCTGGTGTTCATGTACAGGACCAAAGTTTTGTAACTATTTCTCCAGCATACACACCCCTTTGCGTATATAAGGCAGGTTGGAGAGGCGCACAGAATATCTTCAGCTCTACGACACAAACACACAGAGAGAGAGAGAGAGAGTAAGAGAGTTAGTCCGTCAGTCAGACTGTTAGAGCACTGATCAGACCACTCCAGCTCTCCTGATGTCTCCTGCACCATCTGACACCAACACTGCGGAGCTCCAAAGCGCCCCGGTGCCGCGCATGCAGCCCGGACACGCGCCCGACTTCCTCCCGAGCTCCTCCAGCGCCTTCCTGAGCGGCCTGGGGCTCGGCGGGCTCGGGGTGGCGGCCACCATCTCCAAAGCTGGACTGGGAGTGCAGAGACTGGCCGCGGCGCAGCTCATAAAGCGCCGGGAGAAGAAGGCGAGGGCGGCGGAGGACCGGAACCAGACGGCGGCGGTGCTGCGCGCCCGGGAGTCTCTGAGCACCGGACCGAAGCCGCAGAACTGCAGGAGGATGGTGGTGCTCGGAGCGCCGCGCGTCGGCAAGACGGCCATCCTGAGGCGCTTCCTGCGGGACGGCTTCGACGAGCAGTACGAGCCCACGCGCGAGGACTTCACCCGCAAGGTCTACAGCATCCGCGGGGAGACTTACCAGGTGGACATCCTGGACGCAGCCGGGGAGAGAGACTTCCCCGCCAAGCGCAGGCTCTCCATCCTCACCGGTACGCACACACACACACACACACAACATAGAGACTTCACAAAATGCCACAGGGTTTAACAGGTTGTTTGCTGATATTTTCCAAAAAGCAGTAAAAATGTAACATTCTGGAAACTTTTATCTCTTTCACTTCGTTTTGTTAATCGTTTTGTTTTTACACAAATGCATAGGCATAAGATATAAAACTGAACAGAACAAAAGTAAAAACCATATATTTGATTTTAAATTATTTATTTAGTGTTAGCTAGTTTTGTTGTTTGTTTGTTTGTTTGTTTTTTACCTTCTGGTGTTTACTAGGCTATAAATTACTTTAAAGAAGTTTGGTGACTTTTTAAGTAAATGTAAATAATTAAAGCGTTTAAAATTTTTTTTTTTTTTTATGTTTCTTAATCTAGTCATATATTGTAATCATTTCCGAAAATATTATATTCTATTATGTATACTTAATACACATAAATATAAATATATAAATAAACAATGTTTTAGTATTTAAATTTAAAACATACGAGAACTTAGACCCTCCAACCAAATTACAACTCATCAGAGACCCATTTATTCAAAAGCGCTTATCCCACATGATGTAAGTCTGCACCCAACTCCCCATGTGATTTTAAACGTTTTAGATGATAACAAAAAACATTTATAAAAACATATATTGTTTTATTTCATATTGTTTTAAAAATTGTTATTTACTACTCAGTGTTTATTAATCAATTCGAATTTAATTTATAGATATTCAGTGAGACTTTCTTCCCCAGTGCATCTTAATCATGCTGGATTTTGACAGAATTCCTTAAAAGTCAGATTTTAAACACCGTAGTATTTATTAATTTTACAGATTTTCTATGATTTTACACACAAATACTGACTTAAATACTTTTTAAAGCTTTTAAAGCTTTTGTAAACATAAATCTTTAACAAAACAAAAGCTTTATCACATCCCTTGATGCTTTTTGTTTACAACAACCTAAAAAAAAAGATCTTTGCCACACCTCAATTCTAAGAGGGTTTCTCCATTTTTCTATGACATGCGGGTCATTGGTGTCAGATGACTATTAAATGCTAAGCAAGCATTTCAAACAAAGGTTATAAAGAAAAGTGCAGTCTTCATCCTATTTACAACTTTTCCACCAGCTTGGCTCAAATTTCCATAAATTTAAGAATCGTATCTTGAAATTCCTGTTCAGCGAGTGAGACTATCACTCAGGTTATCTGTAGAGGGTCTTTAAAAATCGAAGCTTGTTAAGCAAACTTCAGGACAGAATGGTAAGCTACTGTAGGTTTGCTAGGGTGGTAAAGCTTTTTGGGTCCTTAATGGGTCCTGAATAGGTGCCTTGATATGAGTATATGTTCAGTTTCATCAAAAACACCCGATTTAAAGGAAATCATTATAACAATGTTATAATGATTAACGGAGTTAAAATTCCAAAATAAGTTTGTGTTAAATTTAAGCATTTTTGCATTGGCTTTCACAAGACTTTTGCACACACTTGTTTTGATTTGGTTTCATATAGTTTGCGTTGTCAGATTTACCAAAATGTCACTGACCAAGCTTCTTTTTGTTCTTTTCTTGTCTCATGCAGGCGACATTTTCTTGCTGGTGTACAGTGTGGATGATCGCAGCTCATTTGATGAAGTGTGCTCTCTACGTTCTGAGATCTCATCAGCCAAGGCAGCGTTGCTGCGCTCCAAGGCTCGTGTGAGCACCGTGCCCGTTGTGGTGTGTGCAAACAAAGTGGACTTGCCAGTCGAGCAGCATGCGGTGTCACGCACAGAGGCCCTGCACATGTTCGCAGATGGCTGCGCGCTCTATGAGACATCAGCCAAAGACAGTAAAAACCTGGAGGAGGCGTTTGCGACGTTAGCTGAGCGAGGTGGACTCCCGCTCGAGACAGGGCCCTCTCGCCACCGCAAGCTCTCCATCCGCTCATACCACGCCATCCTGCGTGCGACACGTCAACGTAGTGGGGACACGCCCTGCGGCGCGGTACAACCACTCGCACGCAGACCCAGCTTCGGAACAGACTTACAGCTCGCACTCGCCTCACGCGAGGAACAAACACAGAGCATGAAGCTGAGTAAAGCGGGGACACATCCAGGCTGCCCCATCCAGTGACCTCTTACACCTTCACACACCAACACAGACAATTTTCACTCTCATGAACAATTCTGTCAAATGTAGCATCCTCAGAATCACAACTCGCTCCATGATCTTCCGTTCGTTTTTATTTTCATTTTGTAAAGTACAGCTTGCTGTAAGTGTTGCCAGGTTGAATGTGTGTGTGTCTGTATATACACATGGACAAGACCGTATATTGGAAATGATAAAACATGATCAAATCTAATGCGTTTTTAATAAAGCCAGTTTGATACTAAAGACTGATAAGGGTCCTGTTATTTCTATTCCTCTTTTATGGATGTTTTATCCGTATGTGTATTAATGTTGTGTGTGCCTGCGCAGGTCTCTGACTCCTGTTTGAGACTGGTTAATTAATGAGCAGAGCATTTCAGATGAAATGTAGGCTAGAGGATAATATTAAATCAGAGATAAAGAGTGATGTCGTGACTGTTATTTACTAGAGAGGGCCATGCAAGTCACCTTCGTGATATGATAAATGCTGCCCGTGAGTGATTCTGCTAACACGCACATTTCACACTGCATAAAGCATAGAGAGGATGTGTGAAACTGAAGAGCCCATGTGTGTGTCTTCAGATTGCAGTGCATGGTTAGAAGCAATGTTGTTTCAAGGCTAATGTCCCACACATTCACTAGTACAGGCAGAACACCAGTTGAGGCATCACACAAAGAGTTACATAACTATTCACTTTTATCCGTCTTCTATTTGACAGTTACTTATCTTTTTCATTAGTTAAATCATAAGCTTTCTGGACAACACAGGCTAGCTTATTTGCACAGGAAAGAACACACGTCTGTTCATTAGCTGGATCCATATTAAACTTCCAGGTTGTATTCTTTTAGGTCACACCCTTAACAATAGAAATGAATAATTCACACAGCTTATTAAAACATACTTATATGGATTAACAGAAATCACTGTTAAATGGGAAACAAAAAATGTTAAATAACGCGATGGAAACCAAACTTTAAAAATGTTACAGTAGCAAATGGTAAATGACATTATGGTAACCAATCTTGAAAAAAAAAAAAAAGAAAAAAAAATGCTTAATAACGTTATGGGCTAAACTTGGAAAACTTTATTTAAAACAAAAATGTTACTTTAAATGATTAAATATTAAGTAATTAAAAAAAAATTTAGAGCAAACATTAAATAATGTTATGGGAGACAAACTTGAAAAATTTTCCTGGAACAAACACTAAAAACATCTTAAGTATCCATTTTATTACATTTCATGATAATTTATTACCTATTTTGGGAACAAACATCCCTGGAACAAACCATTAAAATGTTATGGGTATTGAACTTGAAAGACATTTGTCCAACAAATGCTCAGTAATGTTATGCGAACTTGAAAAATGTTTTACATAGAACCTGATTCTCATTTTTTGCTTTAATATTTAACTTTACACAGGCATTTTCTTTTAGTGTTATAGAAACCTTAACTTAAACAGTTGTAGAACAAACACTGTTATGGGAACTAAACATTTTGTCCTATGTTATGGGAACCTGAAAAACATTTTTATACCAAGGGCTACATAAAAAAGAAAAAAGAAAAAAAAAAACCTTTTGCAAAAAAATGTAAACAACTGCACGCTTTAATATCTACAGTACAACTGTTCACATATCAGTGATATTAAGCATACAGTAACTTATAAGTAGCACAGTAACAAAAGCAAAACAATATAAAGATTTTTCCTTACATTTTTAATGTAAAAATCGCAAAAAATGACATTATAGCAAAGTAAAATATCTTATACTGTATCTAGTCACATTTAACTACAATTTCTGTCTGGGAGGAATTCCTTCAATAGAATGAATTAAAAAAAAAATCTTCAACATCTTAGCAAGTGACATATTCTTGAATCTAGCCAAACATCTCTATAATTTCTTAAAATAGGATTACAACAAACCATATGTAAGATAATATAAGATAATTATTGTTCTCATGTTCTCATTCTATTGGCAGATAATTTTGCTACTTTTAACTAATTGATTTTAAATTATCAGCCAGTGGAACAAGATATTTTTTTTGCTTGCAATTTTAGTAACACTTGACTAGAAATGAGCTTAATAGTCTTATATTAGTTTGTTGTAAACTAATAAATTATATTAACATTTCAAGAATATTTCACTTATACCAAAAATATTTCTAACAAATATCTAAACAAATATTGCAAAGTTTTAAACAAAACCTTTTTGCTCTATTCTCAGATAATTTTGCTAGTTTTATTTTATTTCTTGAAAAAAGGCAAATTATCTGCCAGTGAAACAAGACATTTGTAATTGTTTTATTGTTTGGTTTACTGCAATATTATTTTAAGAAATGGTAGATAAATGTGACTAGATTCAAGAATATTTTACTTTGCTAAGTTGTTTTTTTTATGTTAATTTAAACATGGCAAAATAAGATTATTAAGCTTGTTCTATTGTTCTTGTTCTATTGGGAAGGCATTAATTTTTTTGAAAGAACAAAATGATCTGCCAATAGAACAAGACATTTTTTTCTTAAAGCTTTGGTAGTTGACTAGGAATACAATTCAGGGTCTTATATTAGGTTTGTTTGGGTTATTTTAAGAAAGTGTAGAAGAACTCGACTCGATTTCACTTGTTAAGACGTCATCTTTTGCAGTGAACTAGTATCAATCTCTAAAGGACAACAGACTTGTGTGTGGGAGGAATTCCTCCATGAGTGGGTGTCAGTGGAATTAAATAACACCATTCTCTTACCACCTCTCCACTTCATGCAAAGTGAGAACCATGTAAGCAAAATATTAGTTCATAAAAGCAAAACAGAAAGAATACTTTTCTTAGTGTAGACTGATTTTAGTATCAGTATGACTGGACCAGATGTTCCTGTGGCAGAGATTGCTAAATCTTCAGTATCCTTTTAATTATCTAGTCATTACAGCAGCTGGAGGAGGATGGGAGAAACGATTATGACATTTTTGATGGAAGCCTTGGAAGTTTTGATTATTTGTAGTGAGTGTCCTTGATTACGTTTAGATCCTCAAGCATCCTTGGTTGAACAGAATTCAATAGAGCCGCCTGGGTACAAAGTCACAAAGAGTCGTGTTTAACAAACAGAACAAACAGTGCTCATTGTCCTCTCGCAGGGTCTGAACGCCAGCTTAGAGACACACTGCAGCTGGCTTCACATTTCTCAGAGGACGCACGAGTTAACAGATAGGTGACAGCTTGTGAAAGGTTAAATGCACACAACATGAGATTTACAGTCTTTTCGCTGTTCTCAGTAGCTTCGAGCCATGTGAACATTATATCACCTTTCACCTAGATAGATCCCTACAGAAGCTTGCCAACCTCGTCCCTAAATTCATGCTTTCTCATTAGAATGAATGTCTAGCGATGTTATTTCGTGACTCGAGTGTTTTGTCAGAAATGAAAAAAAAAAGAAAAAGTGAAAACCGAATGTGGAGGAAGGACTGGTTGGGGTAGGTGAGTGTGATTTAGTGGTCTGAGCATTTCACACCATCACACCATCATCCCACGCGACTGTAGAGACGAGAACAGAGCATGGAGACGTCTGTAGAAGGTCCAGCGTGATCACATCATGAGTGGGTTCTTGTTTGGGAGATGACACAGCTTTTACTCTTCTTATGATATGCTGTATACGGCATCTAGATCAAACAGATCTAAGAATAAACACTGAGGAAATCCCTGACTCACAGGGTTGCGTGATGAAGCGGACTTCCTGTAATCACCCTATAGCAGTTTACCAAACTTTAAAATTTGAATGAAAACTTATTAATCAATGACGTCATACAATTTTATCTGATTTTTTTTTCAAAACTTTGTTTAACGTTTACAAAACTACAGTAGTTTCTGTTTTGTTTCTTGTTACAGTCCACCTCATCAACCTCTGGTTGTCATGTCACCCACTAAAGAAAAAGCATCAGGGGTTGGATAAAATGGATTTGAAATGGAAATATGCATGGCAGGGTGTCCTCCAGGACCTCTTATCTGTGTATGGTCATGGATGGTCCCAGGGATCTTGGGGCAAAAAACAGGGAGAGGTGGAAGGTAACCAAGCACATTAACTTTTTACTATACTTAAGTACATGTTTAATGTATCTGTACTTTACCTGAATATTTCTATTAATAAATACTTTTCCCTTTTACTCCACAACATCCTATAACAAATATCTGTACATTCTGCTTTAATGCAACAAGTAGAATGTACAGATATTTGTTATCCATCCAAAATCGTGCAAATATTATTAATAGAGAGCAGGTGGCAATACTCTGGTTAGCCACCTGCTGTCTATTATTAATATTTGCATGATTTGCCTTCCCTCTGTGAGATGCTTAGTTATGTAGCAGGTTTTTAAAATCAGAAATGGAGATGGTTTCTGACAGAGAAAACAACGTGTTTACAGCCATTTGAAGGTGAGTACTTTTGTACTTTTACTCAATAAATACAGCAATTAAGGTAAAATATAAATTTGAAAAACTTGAACTCAACAAACATTCAAATCAGAATGTTTCTGCTGCTGCTGGGAACTGAAGTATGAAAAATAACAGTTCTACGAAAAACCAAAAATAAAAAAAAGAGAGAACAAACATAAGGAAACCCAAGACACACATCCATAGATACAAGTTCCTATAAACCAGCTGTTACTATGGAAACAAAAGCACTGGATGTATAACCTACAGTGCTATGGTAAAATGATGATGACACTATAACTCTGTTGTACACAGTATTGCCAAAAGTTTATGGACAGTTGAAAAATTACACATGTATTATGTACATTTTGAAGTTCTCATTCCAAATCTTGGTCGCTGGATGTGGAGATGCTGATGTTTGCTGTTATAATGCGCTTCACTCCAGTCTCCTTTGAAGTCTTTCTACTAGATGTTAGAACATGGCTGTGGGGATTTGCATTTATTCAGCTACAGGAACATCAGTTTAGCTCAGGCGTTGATGTTGGGATGCAGAGGCTCCAGTTACAGTACAGCTCATCCCAATGGTGATGGTTCAGTGGGGTTGAGTTCAGTCAGGACGCTCAAGTTCTTCCACTTCAACTTTAACACCTTATACATAAATATTATAAAATGTAATTTTATATAGTATTACATATATAATGTAATGTAATTATATAATAATATCTACAAATTATATAATTTGTATATACAGTATAGTGGTGTTTAGTTTCATGTCATCCTAATATCTTGTCCAATCTTTATCTTTATGATAAATAAATTCTCACGCGGACATTTTTTGGTCACTCTACGTGAAAAGCCACGTTAATGTTTCCTAATGTTTGTGTGTAAGGTGCATTTTTTTAAAATGATAATTTTAAGTGTAGAAGACATATTATTATTATTATTATTATTATTATTATTATTATTATGAATGCTAGACGCAGCTTCATCTCCAGAAAGTAGTATAACAAGTGTCTGAGTGTTCTTTCAAGTTTTCTGTTTGTGTCCTTGTAAAGATCTCACATTCATTGCTCTTTCTTTGTATGAGTGTGTGTTTGTGTGTGTGTGTGTGTGTTTTGTCTTGTCTTGATGCTCCATGCTCTTGTCACCACATGTCCTCGTGTTACTACGGAGATACTGTTGGCATAGAAATGGATCTTCGGCAATGTGCTTCTACGGCACGCAACAGCTGCATCAGCGGCCTTCACACTCCTAACTCCCCACCAAACACACACACACACACACACACACACACACACACACACTCCGTGTGAATTCATATCCAGTACCGTAGCCACGCTCAGCACGTGTCAGAATTTACAACACAAATATAGAAAAAAATGGTTCTTTCTGATTCCTTCACTAATCTTCTACTATATAGAATCCTGGACTCTGATTGGTCAGAGAAGAATGCTTTGATTAATTTTCTAAAACACCAGCTCTGAGACTAATATGTTTACAACTTTAACCGTAACTAGAAAAAGACAGGCTATAAGATGTGGCATTTGTTAAGAACTGTAATAACCTAATCTTTGGAAAACTGCTGTAGTATAAGAGAAATAAAGCACTTGGGGAGGTGCAGTTGCGGTAAAACAATCAACTTCACTTACTGGTATCAGTGACTCTGCTGCGTTTTACTGTAACACTATTCACTCAGTGTGTTTATGTTCATGATGTAGCTTTTGCGTGTGAGTGTGGGTCTTATCTCTGTGTCGTATCAGACTCCTGACTTGCACCTGCCCTTCTAATTACCGCTTTTGTATAGGTGTGTGTGTGTGTGTGTGTGTGTTACTTGATATGAAAATCTTAACCTTATTTAAAGTATGTATATTCCCTGTATTTCAGTGTGATGTAATAATAGACATGATTTATTTATTTATTTATTTATTTATTTATTATTGCTTGCTGAATCTCTCCATCATTACATTTCTGATAATAAAATACAAACAAATATTAAAACTTCCAGAAGTAGTGGATGGAAGTGACCGTGTAAAAACAAATGACATCAGGATAAAATGTCTGACGTCAAAGAACACATCTGGCCACCGTTGTTGTTGTTGTTGTTGTTGTTGTTTTGGGAATGGTGGGATGGACAGTGAACAGGTGATGCAGGGGAGAGATAGAGGACAGAGATAGGAGAGAGCCCTCTCACGCAAGGTCTAGTGCTACAGACAGACTGTAAAGAGTGATGACACACACACATGCACACACACACACACAAACAGAGAGAGAGAGAGAGAGAGAGAGAGAGAGGGAACTAAGATTAAAACAAGCCATTTTTATATCTCAAACCTCTCACAGAAAGGGCATGGTCACTGATACAGCTGATGTGCGGGTACTTTATACTACTAACATTGTGGATAAAAGGAGATGCAAAACTTTTTTTTCTTTTTATTTATTTATAGCATTCCTCTTTTTTTGTTTATTCGACTGATTGTCCTTGTTAAATCATAATGAGAGGAAATAAGTGAAATAACAAGTGGGACAAAAACAGAAAGACTGATGTGAACACTAGGGGGAGTCACAATTTCACAGGTCAAATGCATTATAATGTGTTAGTAAATGAGCGTGTGAGTGTGTGTATGTGTGTGCCCTGTGATGGATTGGCAGCCTGTCCAGGGTGCAAAGGTGGAAAGTAACGAATTATATTTACTATAATTAAGTAGTTTTTTTTTTTTGTAGTTTTTAAAATCTGTCAACTTTTACTAAAGTATGTTTTGTTTGAAGTATTGTACTCCACTACATTTTAAATAATATTTGTTATTATATTTATAATAATAACATATTATATATATATGATAATAAATATATTTATTTATTTATAAAAAATATATATAAATAAATTTAAAAAAGAATTAAAATAATGAAACGGGGAAGGAAAAAAATTGCACCCCGAAAACCACTGCAACTGCTGCCCCCATATCCCCCATCCCACCCCAACCCTGCTGTTAAAAAACGTAACTCGGTAACTTTTACTCTGAGTAAATTTTTGTAACTATTTTTTACTTTTTTTAGATTTTTATAATTGTAACTTTTCTTGTTCTTCAGTAAAATTTCACTGAAGTAACAGTACTTTTACTTGAGTACAAACCTTTGTTACTCTTTCCATCTCTGCCAGGTTGTACCCCTGCACCTCATGCCTCAAGTCTCCTTGGATAGGCTCCTACAGTTCACCCAAATGAATGATTGAACTAAAATGATTTGTCTAAACTTATGAATCATCTTAAACAAAAATCCATCCAATTTGTTATCAAAAACAATTGTCTAAACAACCGATTCATATAAAATAATTAAATATCTCTCTCTCTCTCTCTCTCTCTCTATATATATATATATATATATATATATATATATATAGATAGACAGATAGACAGA
>JAOVVA010000028.1:14882672-14901059 GCA_028565275.1 Leiocassis micropogon | reverse complement strand
ACCTTAGAGACATGTACGCACAGACACACTAGGGGGAGACAAAGGAGCGGCTCAGTAATCCGGTGACCCAGATCTTACCCTCCCGGGCTGAGTTGGCAAGGATGTTACAATTTAACACTGTGAAGAACAGCGTGCTATGGACTGTTCCAAAAATAAATAAATAAATAAATAAACAAACAAAAAAATAATATATTTTTATTATATATTATTATTATTTTATAATAAATAATAAGGCACATTGAAATTCTTTTTTTGTTTAAAATATAAATGAAGCATTTGGAGGAACATTTTAGGAAAATTTCACTTTAATAACATTAAATAGCAAACAGCAAACATTTTCTTTTTTAAAATTTTTTATTTATACAGATTGTCTAGAAACTGAGATTTTGAGTTCTCAATATTAAAGGAGAGGGAGAGAGAGCAACTACTCATGACTCCTGTGAAACCAAACACAAAGTATCCTCTCTGACAGGCCTGCTCTCTGTTTCACCCAGATGAGGATGGGTTCCCTGTTGAGTCTGGTTCCTCTCAAGGTTTCTTCCTATTACCATCTCAGGGAGTTTTTCCTTGCCACTCGTCCTCGGCTTGCTCACCAGGGACAAACTGACCATTTTGATTCATACACACTCACATTCCATACAAACTTAAATAATTATTTTGATTGTGTAAAGCTGCTTTGCGACAATGACAATTGTTAAAAATGCTATACAAATGAAATTTAATGAAAATTAAATCTTGAAACTTTTCATTTCTGCAAATGTGTCAAAATTTAGTAATTTTCTTTTGCAGTGAAACCAATCACTGGATAATGAATGTTGTCCCACATAAACACTTTATGCCATAATTAATTTAATCCATTTCTAACAAAAATGACAAACAACCAACACACAAAGTAAGCCAGAACCAACTATAAAATATGCCTCAACATACCATCAGCAGTTTAACTTAATCATGTAAATAATTGTATAATGTATTTTTAAAGCTGTTTTACATTATATGTATTTATACTGGTGTAAGTCACCAAAATACCACTTTTTATTACATAGAACATAAGGAGTGGATTTTGTGTGTGTGTGTGTGTGTGTGTGTTCTGTTGGTGGAGTGCTCCAAGGGCGACCTCTGCTGGGTGTTTATCCTATTTAAATGGCCTGAACAGATTAAATCATCTTGTCCTTAAGCAGGTGTACCTGCACATATTTCTTCTTCTTCTCTCTTTTAGCACTGAGTGTCATCCCAATGTCCGTTCGCTCTCTACATATCATACAGTATATAAACCAGGGAAGTGTTTCCAAAACTCATACAGAGCTGTTCCTTTGACAGGCCATAGATCTACCATGACCCTGACCATGATACGACATTCTAAAATTTGACCAAATCATAATATTCTCAACTTAAAAAAATAAATTATGCAGCTGAGATACCAAGCTGCATCAAATATGTTAAAAACTGCTTTTTAAATGTGTACCAGAACCCTCTAGTGGTCGAAATGTTGATACGTACCATGTGAAACTGCCAAGAACTGTATTATTATTTAATAACAAATAAACAGCTGTATATATAAACTGTATATAATACATTGCGAGTTATATTTGTATGCTGAGAGTATAATGTTATTAGTGCAATTTAAGACACACTGAAATTCATGAAACATTCAAAGAATTACCATTTCACTCATGTATAATGCAAAATAGAAGCATTTCTTAAATGCTCTTAGAGCCCTGAACATCACTGTAAATGATATGATTCCAGGGGTGTTTAAGTCCACCTGGGACTTGTGATTGAATTCTTGGTGAATGAAAACACAAAATTGATTGACATTTACAGAAGACTTCAAGCACAGTATGGTGATAAGACTCTTATTTGCAGTAAAACATTTGAATAGTGCAAACATTTTAAAGAAGGCCGTATGTCCATTAATGAAGATCCCGGCCAATGTGGCTTGTAGCCCCATGCAGGCGCTCGTGTAAACGTTCAGCAAGTGGAACACCTGATCCTTGGAAATCGACACCTGTAACTTGCATAAGAGACACATCTGTCTGTCTGTACTGTACACAGAATCATTCACAAACACCACTTGCACATTACAGGAACTCGGCTGGGAGTGCCACATCCCCCATACAGTCCTGACAAAATGAATGACAAAAAAAATGTGCACTTCACTTATTTACAGTCTATTTTATTTATTTATTTTTACAAAATACAAAAGAGCGTAAAGAACAAAATATTACTATCCCAGCTAAATATTTCCCAACAAATATTCCAAATTAAACAAACTTTCACATTTCCCAGGTACTTCACTCCCCTAGACAGATGAGTGCCAACTATTACATAAAACTGGTTATGATCAACAGAAGAAGGTGTATATTTTGCAACACACACAAAAAAAATTATAATAAAATTTGTCTCACGATTTCGAACACACTTATCAAAGAAACTATTAAAATTCTCATATTAGAGTACAGCTTCCTGCTTCCTGCCCCTTCCTCTGGTACATCTCGATGGTACAGTACCCCTGTCCATTCTTTTCAATCAAGACCTCAAGCTTCTGCAGCAGCTCTGTGACCTGTGTTCGGTCTTCTTTCTCCTTGTTGTTGAAGATCTGATAATCTTCTCCGCAGTTTTTGATGAGCTGCTGGAGGTCAGAGCTGTTATTTAAAACTTCCTTGTGGTCTCTTCCCCAAGAATCGCCATTAGTGACTAGGACTAAAGTACGCTTCAAGACCTCTGGTCCGAATCTTTCATAAAGCAACTGAACAGGGAAGGAGAAGGTATGAGGAGAAGGTACAACAAGGACAAAGACGTGAGGACCAGGTCTACACAAAGAAAAACAGTGCTCCAACTTTTCACAATACCTTGAAAAGCATTCCTGACAGTTGTCTTTACTGTAACCCCTAGTGTCTATCACAGTGATGGATTTATTTCCCACCCTTCCATCCTGTTTTTTGCCCATTGTTGTAGCTCTGATGAGATCTTTCCCAAATGCCTCTCTGCCTAGGATAGTGTTTCCTGATGAGCTTTTTCCTGCTCCGGCACCTCCCAGTAGCACAATCCTCACATCACACACTGAAAAACACCATTACACTGTATTTGACACTGCACTTGGTCTTCAGAAGTAAATCAAGGTTTTAGATTGGAATATTAATACGAGTACTAAACCCACCTGATTCAGGTTGCACACCCACTGTAACTCCTCGCTCCGCCTCCCATCTCTTTTTTTCCCTCTCTCTCCGTGTCTCCTCTTGTTTCCTGAAATCATCTTTCACAAACTTGGTTTTACTCTCTCTCTTGCTTTCAGGAAGTGACCTCACTGACTCTTCCTCTTTCTTACATGGTAAAACTTTTGCCATTTTTTTGTTAGCACCACCATCTTTGCAGACCTCCCGAATCATACATGTATCTTGCTTTGGATTTGGTTTCTTCTCATGTTCCTTTCTCAGTTCCTCTTCCTTTTTTGTCACTTCTATTGTTTTTACTCTATGAACTGCTTCGTACATCTCTTGAGTGTAGAACCGATCTCCATTTTGCTGGACCATAACCTCAATCTCCTCCATCAGTTTAGTGATCTGAGCAGGATTAGCTTCTCTCTTGCTGTTCATCACACAATATCTTCCTTCACAGCAGCTAATCAAATCCTTCGTCCTGGAATCTTCAGTAAACTTCCCCCACTGTCTGGTTGTCATTTCTTCTCTTCCTATGAACAGTATCATGCTAAACTTCAGAGCTTCCTTACCTAAGTTCTCTTTTATCCACTTAACAACATGTCTGTCTTCTTCTGAGAAGTTCCCCAGTCGGTGCACCAGCAGAAACACATGAGGACCAGGAGAAGAAAGCATCAAACCCTTCTTCACTTCAGTCCTCCATTGTTCTGTATTTAGTGAAGCGATGTTGAATCCTGGAGTGTCGATCACTGAGATGTTTCTTCCTTCCACTTTCCCACTCTGTACCTCACACTGTAGAGTTTTAATTTCTTTAAAAGTTTCTTTTCCTAACATTACATTGCCTGTTGCACTTTTCCCGACACCACTGTGACCAAGAATCATAATCCTGAGATCTGAACTCACTGCAAGAAAGACAAAACCACTGATAAAGTCATGTACTATTTAATTTAAACTAGCTATATTTTTATTTGGGTATAGGTTTATAAATTATGCATTACATGGCCGGAGTATGTAAAATAGTTTGTTTGTAATCACATGTAGGATATAGGAGAGGGATTTGACATACATGAAGACTGTGAGGCCATTTTCCCTTAAAATCTTGGTTGTTCTTCTTTTTCAATCTGCATGCAGCTCTGGACATAAATAAGAAAGCAAAAATAAGCTTTCACGATTAGCTATATTGTTTGAAATATTACAATAAATGTGAAGCTACATAGAGCACCAAGCTAATCCCATTACTAATCTCATTACAGTGGCACCTGTCAGGGGAGGGGGTGCTATAATAGGCAGCAAGTGTTGGAAGCCGGAAAAATGGGCAAACATAAGGAGTGACTTTGACAAAGGTTACATTGTGATGCCTAGATGACTGGGTCAGAGAATCTCCAAAACAGCAGGTCTCGTGGGATGTTCCCAATCTTCCGTAGGTAGTACAGTACCTACCAATTGGTGACCTGATGACATGGTCAGGGGCTTCAAAGCCTCACTGATGCTGTGGTCCAATCTAACAGATGAGCTACTGTAGCACCAATTGCTCCAAAGGTTAATGCTGGTTTTGAAAGAAAGGAGTCAGAACGCACAGTGCATCACAGTTTGTCGGGTATGGGGCTGTGTAGCCGCAGACCAGTCAGGATGCTCATGCTGCAAAAATGGTTCAGGAATGGATTGAGGAACATGACGATAAGGTAAAGGTGTTGACTCTGCCTCCAAATTCTCCATATCACAATCCAGTAAAGCGTCTGTGGGATGTGCTACTGATGACTTGGTGCCAGATACCATAAACACCTTTTAGAGGTCTATTTATTGGAGTCCAGGACCCGATGGGTCACCACAGATTTAATAACACAAGGATAATGTACAGGTATATAGCGATTTCATGATGTATCTCATTGATCTGACCTGATTAAATGGATTCAAAACCTCAGTATCTCAGTATCAGTAGCTTTCACTTCTACTTTCACTTTCATTTTACAATTTCCAGTATTCTGTCCACTAATAAAAAAAACCAAACAAAAACAAAAAAACACTTTAGACAGGTGACACACAACAGACATGTGATGTCATAGTCTGATACACTCACCAACCAGATGAAACTTTCCAGTCCCAGCTTAATGCGTATCATACTGAACTGTAGACGCATCTCATCACAACCACTGGTTTTTACACTCCCTGTTTCTACAGTTCAAAGCACAACCGTAGATTACTAACAATTTGAAATATGCCTAAAATAGGCCTTCTAAAATAAAACTCACACAAATATGTGATTAAATATTATTTTTTAAAAACAATGACGTACATTAATCAGGCGATGCTTCTCTTGCTGATGATGATTTTTATCCTTAACTGACCGTGAGGAGTGGTTACTCTCGACACGCCCTCTCTTCATTGTGTAGTGTGTGTGTGTACACACCTTTTGTTCTATTTTTAGAACTTGCTGTGCAGTTGTCAAATTATTAAAAGATTATCGTTTGCAGATATCTAAACTATTATAAAAGGAAGAGTGAGAATGCACAATATACGGTCTATCTACAGTAAAAAGAGATTTTATAATTTTAATATAAATTATAAATTCCAACTCCTAATAGTTCTAATTTCTAATAATACTTTAAATTCATTAAGAATAGCTGAAATATTATCACTACTGTATGTCTACTGGACTAGTGTACAATATATGAGTCTTTGTTTTTCCTTTTAATAGTCTTATTTTGACTTGGATGTTTCTACAGTATGTGAATATTTTCTATGTTCTTCCGTTGTACTCATTAGATTAAGGTGTGTCTTTTGTTTTTTTGTTAAGCAAATTGTCTATTCAAAGCCTGCGTTTCAGTTTGTAATTCAACTTGTGTCTAGATCACCTCCACAATGACAGAACAGGTCCGTGCACTCTGAGTGCCCATCCTAAGCCCTGATATAATAGGAAGGATTGTGTCAGGAGTAAAACCGATGCCAAATCAGGTATGATCAGCTCTGAGCACTCCTTACAGAAGCAGTCAAAAAAAGAACATCACCAACATTTTGAAAATGTTAATGTCATTTACATTTTTACATTTTATACACCAATTCAAAAAGTTAAAAAATATATAAAGAAAAGAACATATTGTATGTGTATTAGCAACAGTGTGCAAAGGTCTTAGGCAGTACACTATCTGTAGCACATATTTTTGTACATTATTATGTACAAAATTATTCATTATTTCCAAACAAAACTTAAAAAGATAAATAAATAATATTACAAAAGAATAGTTGCATGCTTGTAAAGAAACCAACATACTGTATTACATGACTGACCAGTTTTCAGGCGGAGACGATAATAAATAAATATAAACAATAATAATAATAATAATAATAATAATAATAATAATAATAAATGTAGACTAGTTCGTTTTGTATGAAAATATAATCAAATGGGACAAAGTTACCAAAAGAACTCAGACTCTCCAGCATGCTCAGTGAAACCTAACAGCTGTTTTTCTTACAGCACTGTGTAAGCATCTTAGGCACATACCAAAAAAAAAAAAAAAAAAGAAGCCATTTTTACATGTGAAGAGCACTAAAGAGTAAAAAGTTAGGTTTTACTGAGCATGCTAGAAAATACGAGTTCTTCTGGTTTCTGGTTTTGTTTTTTTTGTTTACAAACATGCAAGCATTTTTTTTTTCCTGTAGTATTATTTATTTATAATCATTAATAAATTATTTTGAACTTAATTTTTTAATTAGGCTTGAAATAGTGTATTGTTTTATAAATTATTATACGATAAACAAATATAACAACATGTGTACAAAAGATAATGTAGCGCCTAAGACATTTGCACAGTACTGTATGTTGGCAGCACGCACTTTATTCATATAGTAGTGAAGACATAACACCCTCCATGTTGAATCAATTATTCTGTGCTGGATAAATAACAAAAATGTACTAAATAACTGAATACAGGTAGTCCCCGACTTACAAACATTTCAGTTACGAATTTCCGCAGATACAAATGGATTGTGAATTGAACAAATTGCTGACATACTGTAGCTCAAGTGTATTGAATGAAATAGACACTTGTTTATCAGATACCAATATTTACAATTATATATAATATTTTCAGTGTGTAAGTGAATGTAGCCTATACAATGTCTAAAGTCTGGTATATTGTATGTGCGTGTGCAGGAGAAATGAGTCGGCCTCACTGGTTTCAATGAATCGGTCCGGGAGCACGACTAAGGCTGGGACCGCCTACCTTATCAGCATACAGCGACAAATAAATACATGTCAAAATGTGGAAAATCTAAAATAGATAAATAAAGAAATGTGACAACACGAAAAGAAATAAATGAAGAAATGTGGAAATTCAGAAATAAATAAATCTTGAAATATGTTAAACAAAAGTAGGAATACATTTAGCAATTTTCCAGGGTATATTGTATTTATATATTTTTATTTATTTACTTATTTATTCACACATTTATTGTTTTATAATTATGTCATGTCCTCCATAATGCAAGATCTAAGATGGTGTAATGGAAATTGAGGTGTATTGATTGATTCACAATATCAATATAACTCTCCATCCGGTAACCTGCATGAAAACATTCCACCTTTAAAGTTTCTGGAAGCCTCTCAGAAGCACAAAGAAAAGCATTAACTGATACAAAAGCTGTACCAAAAGTAATGGTAAAAGTCATAACGGTCATAGGTGGTTCAAATTGCACATTTTGGTAATTCTTACTCTGTACAAAGGTGCTGTTCAACATAGTCTCATCACGAGCTTTGCATTTGCACCATCACTCAACCCTACTTTTGAATCCTCTTTGAAATCCCCTTTGTTGCAGTTGATGGTCTTCTAATGTGTGGTTTGTCTTCAACCCTGTTTTCCCCTTCTTTAAACTTCTTCATCGATCTGTGCACATTATTCTTGTCAATAGTGGCATCTCTGTAAACATCCTGTTTAATGATGGTGCAGATGCATGACTTGCGATGGAGGAAATACTTTGGGAGCTATGGTGTTTATGGGTATAAAGCAGTTTCTGGGCTATTAATTGGCCTCTTTCTCTTTATTTGAACACATTGCAATGCAGAGATAAAACTGCAATCAGTCCAACCCTCTGAGTTATTATAACTAGCTCTTAAAAATTTAACGCTATAAAATTTCATACCCTTTTTTTCATAGTCCATTTTCATATCCTTTTTTTTTGTGTACAAGGCATTGCATAATTTTGCCCAAGAGTATATTTGTGATCTCATTATGCCAGATACAGGCTCTAGGCAATTAAAATCTAGTGTTCAGATAATTTTATCTGCCCCCGCCCCCCCACCTCCATTCACAATGTAAAACGAAAGGTGACTCTTCTACTATGAAGTCATGCTGTTGTAGTAGCTGCAGTATGTGGTTTTGCATTGTCCTGCTGAAATACAGTACACAAGAGCTTAACTGAAATAGATATCATCTAAAACCTTTATATACTGTACCTTTCAGCATTCATAGTGCCTTGCAAAACACGCAAGCCGCCCATACCATATGCACGTATGCCCCCCATACTATCAGAGAGGCTGAACCTAATAATCAAGAATGCTTGAAAAATATCATTTTACAGGTAATAAATCTAGAATATTTTAAACTTTCACTTTTCAATTAAATGACAAAAGATTTTTATTTCATGATGCACTGTATAATCTACAACAGAAAATCACCAGCAGAAGATGCATAATCGAACTAAAGACCCATGCTTAAGGCCCAAGTGGCCACCGGACGGCACTTAAAAAAAGACCACAGGAGAGCTTCATGCACATGTGCACTATCCATCCATCTAGGGGCATCTGTAGTCCACTTAGTGACCATGGAGGCCAATGGTGACCATTGTATTTATTCCCATCTTATACAACCATGGTAAGACCTCCGGCCAACATAATCTGCATGTCTTTGGACTGTTTGGATCTGCATGTGTTTCTGTTGGACTGAAATCGGAGTACTCGAGGAAATCCACCAAGCACTGGACGAACATCCACACACCATTCACACAGACCTGACACAGGATTTGAACATAAGACCTGGAGGTGCAAGGCGACAGCGCTAACTACTATGCCACCATACTGCCATACATGCACACTATAATGGATATTAACTGCGTTTTGATGCAAGTAGCATGATCTGTCAAACTAAACCCTACATGGGAAAAGAAAAAGTAGTGTTTAAAAAAAGAAAAAAACAGCAAGATAGATGTTTCCATGTCTGATTAGAATATTTTACTTCAGTCCTGGCCATGGCTAATGTTGTGGTTTATTTACAGTGGGTCACCAGTCATACTGTTATTTATTTTTTTATTTTAGCTATATTACCATTATTTTATATTACTATTATTATAAGTTTTGTGGCACTGCTTTTGCTCATACCTCTTTTGGTGTACTGTCGTCACTCCAACTCTAATGTTGCTTCATATCATGTGAAGTTTGGTGAACCAACAATGGCAGAAATGTTTATCTATTGTGATCTCATTCGTTCGCTTAGTCCTACAGTTGGTAGGGTGATGGTAGCATGAAGTGAATCTTTCAGATCAATCACTGATGATCAGAGATCTTCCCTGAACCTTAACTAAAGGACGACACAGCAAGAAGCTTTGTGCAATGTGGTTTGCTCTTTATTTCAGTCATATCATTCAGTTTACATAACTGTGCCCTCTGGTGGCTCGGTGAAGAACTGTCCAGGAGCTCCTGACACTAGGGCGACACTAAAAGTAAGACACTGAAGGCAAAGCAACCGCAGCTAGATGTACAGTACAGTAATAATAGTCAGTGGTTTTGGCAGCAACAAGGAGAGGTAAGACCACAAATCGAATTCTGCCCTAAGAAAAGAAAAGGATTCTGGGAAAAATTCACATGCTGCCCATTTTTAATTGTTTAACTTAACACATTATTAGTTGATTTATAAAGTCTAACATTTCTCTTTTCCATGGCGAGTTTTCAAAATGTACATTTTATTTTTAAGTAAATAAAATCAATTTTATATTTTTAATAATCTTTTAATTTGATAAAGAAAATAAAATTCATCCATTTATTATGGAGCTCTGCTTATTCTATTGATTCACGGTTCACTCTGCCAATCTCCTGATTCATCATTTAACCTTTTTTTTTTTTTTTTAAATATCGGAGATACACATAGGTGAAAGGAGGGGGCTAAAATATGGCACTACAATGAGTTTCCATGCATCCATCTAGGAACTTCTGTAGTCCAACTAGGAACCGGGGAGGCCAATAGTGACAGGGAAAGGTTGAGTGTAAAGTCGATGACTCCGCCCCTCATTTACAATTACCTTACTAGATCTTGTATAGCAACCAGCGTAGACTGAGCATGTTTTTAAAAAATCATAAGCTAATGTATTCAGTGTCTGTTACAAAATCATTAATGTGAACTGTAAATGCGCAACGGCTGACTAAAGGGTCTTTGTTCGCATTTGAAGGGTTTGTGTTGTTCGTTTATTTGATTGAGAGAATGAGTGCATTACACGTGGGTAGCTGGTCAGTTTGTGAGTGTGTGTATGTGTGTGTATGTGTGTGTATACGCATGCATGCATACATGTGTGTGAGATGGCCTAAACCAGCCAAGAGCTGTTCTCCTCCTACGTCTTATGAACAAAGAGACTGTTTTGGGGTAAATGAAACACATGCTCCTTCTCTTTCTCCCTTGCTCTTTCTCTCTCTCTCTGACTCATACACACACATACACACACACACACTTCAGATCCACAGAGATCTTCACCCTGCCATCTCTCACAAACAACCCGAACGACACTGACACACTGGTTTGGTAAGTGCTACTGTAAAATTACAACAAATCAAAACATGATACCGTTATAGTCTTGGTTCTTAAGATATACAACATTGTATTTATGTTTTTATTATTTGAACTTGTCAGTTTAGCTTCAGGGCAAATTTGTGAATTTATGCTCATTTATCAAAAAGTGTTTGTGAAAATCTTTCTACATAAAATTTGTTGCTTAGAAACACACAGAGTATCAACAGTTACCTAAATATTAATTTTATGTCTATAGATATGATAATTCCAAGTGGTTCTGTTTTGTTTAGTTTGTGTTATTATTATTATTAGTATTTTGAATAAGGTCTTAGAAGGGCAGAAAATCAGACATGCCTTATTATAGCTTAGTATTGATCTTTAAATATTCTGTTTTTATGGCTGAGTTTTTTGGAATCATGGGGCATGTAATCACTTATCAGACCAGTAAAGATATTAAAAATGAAAATAATAATAATAAATTAATTAATTACTTAATTTGCCTCCTACTATATATCTTTAGCTATGTTGATTTAATGTTTATAGTGCCTTTAGAAGAAACAATGCTATAAGCAAGTATAATATATATTTTTAAATAATTATAAGACATATATTTCTTGATCTATTGACTGATAATTTTGCTAATTTTAAGCATTTGCTTCCAAAAAGAAGCAAAATTATCTGCCAACTGGGCAAGAAATATACAGGTCTAAAGACATTTACTGATTTTATTTTGTGTTTATTGTAAGCTTGTAGATAGATTTTATTTGGTTTAAACACACTGCTTGGCCAAAAAGACGTACAGATTAGGATATTTGGCGTTGTCAAATTGCCCAGAGTGTAAATAAGTGTGTGAATGTTGACCGGAGGTACTACATTTACATTTAGGCATTTGGCAAACACCCGTAACCAGAGTGATCTTACATTTTTATCTTATTATTGAGGGTTAAGGTCCTTGTTTAAGGGCCCAACAGAGGCAATTTGGTGGTGGTGGTGAGGTTTGAACCTGGCTGGACACAGGCTGGGACACTAGACCATAGCCCAATGCCTTCACCACTGAGCTACCCCTGTCCAGGTCCTACCACGGGCATGAAAATGGGAATAAATTCAATGGCCACCATTGGCCTCCATGGTCCCTATTTGGACTATGGTTACTGGAAGGGTGGATGGATAGAAACAAGTAACTAAGCAAATAGTTAAGAGCCTTTTACTGGTTAATTACTGCAGTGATTATTATGGTTCTGGTGCAACAAGTTATTTAACCCTAACTGATGCAGTGAGAAGCATTACTTAAACAACCATGTCAAAAGACTTGTCCTGTGGTCGTGGCAAAGATGGTAGTCTGTTTCAGAAAGGTCAAATTATTGTCTGGCATCAAGCAAAGAAAACAACTAAGCGGACTGCTGAAACTTAAATACTGAACAATGCAGGATAGTGCTGACCCATCATCTTCGAGAAAGAAACGTGGTGGGACAAATTGTATTTGAAATATCCTTGCTGAAAATCACTTGAAATCTAATCATTAATAAGAAAAACAACTGTAAAACAGACTAATCAGCAAAATCAGAAAAAAAATCCAGTTATGGTTAAAAAGGTGCATCACGAATAACATTTTTGTCACAAATTTTTAAATAAGACTTTCCGTATTGTTTGTTAATACTAAAAGTATTTCCTGTGATTTTTCTCCCCCACAGTGCTCTTACTACGTCTCCTCTCCTGTCCAGTTCCTTTAAGTTCTAAAGAAAGTCCTTCAGCAGAAAATGAAGTTACTACAGACAAACTAAACTGACTTACGGAGGAAAAGTTAGCTTTAATTTCAAATTTATTTAACAACCTCACTCCCAGTCTTAGCCTCACAGCTCGTTCTAGTCCTCCAGACAATGCCGACTACAGGTCTCCAGGTCCTTGGCCTCGTGGTATCGATAGCAGGATGGGCAGGTGGGGTTTTGGTTTGCTCCGCCCCATTTTGGCGCGTGTCAGCTTTCGTGGGAAATGAGCTGGTGGTATCTGAGGTGGTGTGGGAGGGGCTGTGGATGACCTGCCTGTCACAGTTGGGGAGGATCCAGTGTAAAGTATATGACTCCGCCCTGGCACTCTCGGGGTCAACCCAGTTTTGCCGTGTGGTCGTCGTTTTGTCTCTCCTGTTAGGATTATTCGCCATACCGGTGGGCGTGATTGGCATGAAGTGCACGCACTGCCTCGAAGGTGCGCGTGATACTAAAGCTCGCCTGGTGCGCGCCACCGGTGTCGCCTTCATGGCAGCCGGCATAGCTTTCTTTCTGCCGATTTTCTGGACCACCTTCTCTGTGATCCGGGACTTTTACGACCCGAACGTGGCACCAGCGCTCAAGCGCGAGCTAGGCCCTGCTCTGTACCTTGGAGGAGGCGCGGCCTTTATGATGCTCATTGGAGGGGTCATGCTGTACCAAGGAGGCGCCGTCCCAAGTGGAATTCTAACCAAGCCTCGTTTTGGTAAAGGGGCGGGGCCAAGCAAGGACAATCCCTCAGGCTCGTCAGAGGGAAAACAGGACAAGGCTTATGTTTGAGCAAGGAATCAGGGTTGGCAAGTCAACAAAAATAACACAGAAATTGAAAGAGGATGAAGATGAAGTTGAAAGAAACAAGAGAAAATACCTGGGATTCAGACATGCTAATTAAAATAAGCAATACAATACAATAAAAAAAAAAAAAAGTAAAACATTGACACACATCATTCTGTAGCACTGAATACATCCTGATGATCTGTTCAATGTTATTTATAATCTCCAACTTGTTGTAATAACTACTAATATTGATTTCTATTTTTAAAGTTTCGAGTTTAAAGTATCAGAACATTTAGATCATGTTTTTGGTGCATGCACTAGTTTAATATTACATGAATAGGTAGAAATAATGTGTATTATTATTGAGTATTACTGATAATGAACATATTTGTTTCTCATGTTTTATGCTCTCTATATAAATATGACATTAATGTTGTTTATGAATTCAGTTGCAATAATTATTTTTATTTTATATGAGTTGATTATTCCTTTTTTAAAGGGATGTTTTTATTTCAGATTGTTCCTTCTGTTCTATTAACATGATCTGTTTAACATTAAAAAAAAGTTGTAAACATATGGCAAGATTTTGTGCATTGTGAAAAAAAACAACTCGTGGGTTGATTGAGCACGCATGGCATGTTTTTGCGCGCGTGTGTGTGTGGACACTAGACACAATGGATATCTGTGTGTAAAAGCCACTGATGTCATAATTATGGTAAAAATGTAAATTGCGGGGCCAAAATTCCAAACTGTTTCATAACCATCACTGGAACAGTGTCACATGGGCCTAAACATTAATAATTCAATAGTTCATTCAGTGGGAGTCATAATTTACATACATAAATAAATTAATGAATTAAATAAAATAGAACCACTTCTTATCCCAAGAACTGTTTTTTTATTTTATTTTATGATTTTGATTTCTTTTATTTTTAAACTTTTAATTTCACTGTTAATCCACAATACCTTGTGTATCCACACGATGTCAGCATCAATCAGGTGAACATTTAATCTTCACTCCTCTGTTAAAATAAGTTGTATTACATTGCAGTATGAATACATTTGAATAAGCTATTTTATGTTTCACAAATAAAGCAAAAGGAGCTTCTATACAATGTCAGTTTACGAACAACTGCAGTTTAATATTCAGCTTTAAAAATTAACAGTCATAAATTGTTGTACAGTTATGTTTAATGTTGTAGAACGGTTTCGAAACGCGTTAGGACGTTTCACTTTAGGGACCCGGGATCATTTGACTCTCGACCCCAAAGTCTGGTTAATTCTGATCAGTAACAACACCAGCATTCCGTGCTCGGGACCCGTCTCTGTCCACTGAGCAAGGTGCGGATACTCGGGCACAGATCAAATCAGATACAGAAGCTAAACGTATCTGAACACGTAAGCACACTGTGTTTAGATGCGACATCATCAGTGCATTCTGTCTCCTCCCAAATCTCCTT
Organism: Leiocassis micropogon; assembly: GCA_028565275.1. Taxonomy (NCBI): domain Eukaryota; kingdom Metazoa; phylum Chordata; class Actinopteri; order Siluriformes; family Bagridae; genus Leiocassis; species Leiocassis micropogon. Next base: position 14,886,129 of record JAOVVA010000028.1, on the reverse strand, counting down.
GTGCCTGTAGCACGCGCATCTCATCCTTTCACCTGCACAGTCATGGCTGATAGAGGAAGAAGGCACGTCAGAGTGTTAATATTGACGTTTTTCCCCAAAATATCAGGCATAGCGTGAAGATTGAACTTCCTTGTTCTCGTTTTCTGTGTGTTTAACGGCGGGTCACAAACCAACTAGGTGCACACTGCCACCTGCTGTTTTAGAGGGTGTAAATACACAAGTACAGCGGCACCTTGGCATACAAAAGCCCTCTCTTACGAATTTTGCCCTAAGAGTTGAAATTTAGCAAAAAAAGTTGCATCGAGATACGAAGCATTTTTGGCATCTGAGCCCAAACGAACGCCAGCTAAGTTGCCTTTGTTGTTTACATTATTTCCTTATGGAAAAATTCTTATCCCAATATGAACTTCCGCTTTAGGAACTCGCCTCTAGAACTAATTCAATTCATATGACATACATCATATTCCTAATGTCCTTACTGTTCATGTGGTTTACTGGCCCTCATGACTGAAGATTCCTCTTTCTGTTCCATTAACGGACATGAATTATGACATGAACATTTGCACTGTGTGTGTGTGTGTGTGTGTGTGTCCCTCTATACCATGCACTATACATACTCGACCTTGTCCTCCTCTTGGCAGAGCTCACTGCATTTCACGCCGGTCATTCCTTTGAAATCAACTTCACTTGTTCGAAAGAACAGCTAATAATAAAGACACATGACCGACAATCATGTGCGTACATACAGGCGACAATGACACGACCCACACACACACACACATACATACATATATTTACACCATAAACAGTCATGTGACAATATTGGGTTTTGTTTCCATGAAGGCCCTTCTAAAAAGTCAAGTGTCTGTTTGTGAAATCCATCAGAACCTGTATATTTAAATGATTGGCTGGTTAAATGATTTAAATAATCTAACCGACAGGTGTAGGCGTAGGTTTCTCTCCTACCATGAGGGAGGCCCAGCTTCAATTCCCACCCAAACCCCAGATTCATTACACAAACCCCAGTCACTGGGTGCAGTGCCATTCCCAAAGCTGAATCAAATGAGTGAGTTGTGTCAGGAGTAAATCCGGCGTAAAACCTGTGCCAAGTTGTATGCAGATCAGATGATCAGCCAAAAGACCGGCGACAGGTACAGTGGTACCTCAGTATCTATTGCATTCATCAAGCATTTTTGGCATACAAGCGAATGAATGTAAGTTGCTTCACTTGATTTGGTGAAGACATAACACCATGGATCCCAGGAACGTTAGCAAGGGCGATAGCAAGAAGAAAAGAGAGCCGCTGAACAGTTCAGTTCAGTTTTCTTGGCTGTTCAGTTCAGTTTTCTTGGCTGGTGCCAAGAGAAATCATAAATTAAGGTTAAATAGAGGTTTAATGTCTATTTATTTCATATTTTACTTAATTTAGATGTCTTTTCTAAACGTTTTTATATATGCAAAAATATGATTTAAAAAAATACATGATTTAAAAAAATGGAAATTAGCAATATTGGTAACTTTCAGGTAGGTGGTGGTTAAAGCATTGGACTGTGGTCTGGACGGTCCCAGGTTCAAAACACAGCACCACCAAGTTGCCACTGTTGGGTCATTGAGCAAAGCCCTCCACCCTCAACTGGTTGGACATATTCATATTCATATATTGGACATATATCATCAGATTTTAAAAAATGTTGATAAAAGTTGCCCTGACAATTCCATTCCAAAACCAGACAATTCTGCAATGATGTTACTATGATGCAGAAACTCAAATGCTTGTATCGAGCAGAAAGGGCCATGTCCAAATGAAGCCTTATAAACTCTAGTGTTTTGTATTGTATCTATTTTTTTTTTTTTTTTTTACTTCGTCTCCATTTATTTTCTTTATTGTGTGTTTTAATCATTGACTTGTGTATTGAATCCTTAACACTGTCTGACGGATATACTTATATATTCTGTTCAAATATTCCAAACGGTGGCTTGTTAGTTATATTCATGTCCGTGTTTATATTTTAAAGAAGAAAGAAAGAACTTTGCTATTTGTTCTTCACTTTTCCTTTCTATTACAGATCTTCAGTTATGATTCCGAGATGGTGATTATGTGCATAGACATTTCCTTAAACAGTGGATTTTCAAACACACACACACACACACACACACAAATGTCAATGATGACTGCAGCAATACAGTATTTGCAGCTGCAGGTCCATATTAATTTTTCACAATCTAGTTGCTACATAAATCTGTCCACTAGATGGCAGTACAATGAGCTCTTGAATGAGGCTCATTGAAATGAACCTTTTGATGAAACCTCACTATCACTACAATTCTGGGGTCTTTTGGTTGATCGACCTGTTCATCTCTATCATAACTGTGAAAATACTATTGTTAAAATTAGACTTTTGGAGTCAGTATGGTGATATGTAAAATCACTACACACACAAAAACGTGTAGTTTAATAACTGAATCAGTATTTTTCCCCTCCATCTCTACTGGTTGGTGGTAGACAAACTGACTGGGCATGCGCAGTGGGGATTTGAGAATCTCTTCAGAATCTCACTCCAAATTCATGTGGAAAGCTCTAATCCAGGTCAACATGTGTTCCTAATAAAGTGACCACTGAGAGCGTACAGTAGTTTATGAAAGATGTGTAGCGTACACATAGCTGCTTGCGTTACTTTTCTTTAACTGAAACTGAATGAGGTGTTTAACCAGAAACAGGAATCATAATTGTTTCTCAATATGGCTGAAGTTTAAAGAGGACAGGGCCTCAGGGTCTTAAAGGGCGCCTGGCCCTTTAAGAGCTCGTGGACGGATTGTCTGTGAAGCCGGAAGTAACAAGGGTCGCGCGCGCGGAGAGTGAGAGCGAGAGAGCAGCGCGTGAAAGAGCCCGGGCTGGCGCGTGAATTGTTAATAACCGATTGCAGCTGAAACGCAACAAACGCGCGCGCACACACACACACACACACACACAGGGGGCCGTCTCTAAGCGCGCGCCAGCCATTGGCCCGTTGGTGAACTTTGTAACGAGATGTTGTCGCGCGGCGCTCATGCTTTCACCGATCACCGCTGAGGAGGATTATCACTGACACACACTAACACACACACACACTGTACCGGTACCACCGTGGGAACATGACCGAGAAGCGGATCTCGCGCTGGTACTTCGGCGGCATCGCCTCGTGCGGAGCGGCGTGCTGCACGCACCCGCTGGACCTGGTCAAGGTGAGGAGAGCGAGCGAGCGAGCGCGCGGCGTTGCAGCGCGGAATGACGCAGCGCTGTGCTGTGGATAGCCATAGAGGTCAGAAGCCATGGACTGGTGAAGGTCGTGGATGAGCTGTTGTGTTAACGTCTGCGTGATGTTGTGTTGTATCTATAACAATTCTTTGGTTTTGTTATTTTTGACATTTCATCATCTAATTTCTAGTAAAATATCATGCTGAAAAAAAAAAAAATATA
>JAOVVA010000028.1:14867888-14882572 GCA_028565275.1 Leiocassis micropogon | reverse complement strand
ATTTGTAGAGTTGGAGGAAAAAAAATGTTCAGTGCCAGAACAGATAAATGTATATGATTATTATTATTATTATCAAATGCGACATGACTATTATAACAAGTCCTAGTCATGAACGTCACAGCCGTCAAGACCATTAAAGAAAAACTGGCACATAGTATTTCTTTAGTGGAACATTTATTTTGCAGGTGTTTGTCATGTACTAGGAAAAGAAATGTTTACACTTAATAAATATTGTAAATAAATATGTAAATCATTGTTTTAATCAACATCTTTATACATACCGCATGAAATATAACGATATTTTAGAAAAAAAAAAAACTATTTTTATTATAAAATCAACGATATAAAAATATACATGTGTATCAAAAAGATTGCGTAAGCACATACTGAGTAAAATCATGTTTCATATTTAGTTATTGTTTTAGTTCAGTTCAAAATAAACTCACCAAAAATGCATTTAATGCGGCAATATGTGGTTAAAAGCGCTAAATTAATAACATTTTATTCATGAATTCATGTTTACACAAACGTTGTCACGTGGCTACGGCTTGTTATAATAGTACCGTAATATTTGGTTATAATAAAGATGTAGAATTATGTTTTCATATATTTTTAATGGCGATTATGTAGGGGGGGGGCAATCCGTGGGAATATTAAGTATAAGCCCCGCCCCCTTCCACACTAACCTTACATTAGTATTCACACGTTGCAACGGAGCAGAGAGTCGTGCAGAACGAACCCTCGAGTCTGTTGTTTGTTGTTTTATCAGGTTGTTGCTGATAAAGACGGAGTGGAGGAGTTGGTTGCTGCAATCGGCTATAAAACGCTAAGGCAGGACAGCAATCACACAGCGGGCTACACAATAAAGCCTTTATATCAGGCCGGAAATCAAACTCCATCAAGGTTAGGGATTGTAAAGTAATAAGCGTGTGTTGTGTTGACTCACGATGAGTAATAAAGTAATTTAATACGGACAATTAATAATAATAATAATAATACCTCTGATCATGTGCAAACACGTCGGTACAGTTCTGTGACGGTTCTGATTCTGGCTGTAGGTGTATTCAGGTAGGGAGGTGATACCAGAGAATAAGGGACAACTTTGTTATCTGGTGTGAATATAATCAACTACGGCTCGATATCAGGAAAACAAAGGAGCTATTGGTGGACTTTAGAAAATCTATGACCCTCGTCATTCCTCTATCTGTCTTGTGTGAGAAAGTTGAAGTCGTTTCAGAGGACAAATAAACAGCTGCGAGTCCATTCAGATAATCCAATGGATTGGGTAATAAACACAACAACGCTTTAGAAGGATCAGTACTTCGAGTAATCTAGTAACCCAGTGTGAGGATCCATCCAATGACGGAAACTTCAAGGCACCTTGTAAGTCGTTCTGGGTAAGACCGTCTGCCCAAAGCCTAAATGTAAATGTTAGAAAGCCTTTTCTGAGAAGGCAATGTCTGGAGCATCATTCTGCAGATGTTCTGTGAGTCTGTGGTGGGTAGTGCCATCTTTTATGTGGTGGTCTCTTAGGGCTGGTATAGATGGACTGGACAAATTAATCAGGAGACCCGGCTCTGTCCTGGGAATAGAGCTGGACCCTGTTCATGTCGAAGCCGAGAGGACGCTGTCTTCTCTCGAACCTGGACAATCCTCATCACCCACAAGTTTCATTTACTTAACGTTCTTACATTCATCCATTCATCTGGTGGCTCAGTGGTAGGTTTCTCACCTGTCATGCAGAAGATCCGGGTTAAATTCTCACAACCTCATCCCCTGGATGCAGTGCCGGTCCCAAGCCCGGATAAAATGGGATGGTTTCGTCAACCAGGTCTTCCGGCATAAAACCTGTGCCTAATTGTGTGTGGATTGGATGGTCCGCTGTGGCAACACCTCAATGGAAACAACCAAAAGACTTAACAACATCATTTATCTTTTATATCGCGTATCCTGATACAGGGTCACGGGGGTCACTGGAACCTTATCATGGGTGATTTTGGGCATGAGGTGGGGTTCACCCTGGGCGGGGTGCCGATCCATCACATGGCAAACATGCCAATTAGACTAATCTTGGGACTGTGGGAGATACCCGGAGTACCTGGAGGAAACCCACCAAACACGGGGAGAACATGCAAACTCCACGCACGCAGACCTTGAGGCGGGAATCGAACCCGGACCCTGGAGGAGGAGTGAGGCGAAAGTGCCAACTACTACACCACCGTGCTGCCTGCTTAATGTTTAAATCTTACAAAGCAAATTGAGTGTAAATTTGTTGTGTTTATTACCCAATTGGCATCCCGTATTCTGAACACTGTTATTTGTATGTTCTGAATAAGCGATGGCTGAGTGTGACTTGAGAGAGGGAGACGGGGACAAAGAAAGAGACCGGGAGGAAGAAAGTGAGACGGAGGAAGTGAGAGAGAGAGGTAGACAGGTGGAAAGAAGGAGACAGAGGGAGACAAGGTGGAAGAAAGAAAGAGACAGACAGGGTGTAAGACAGAGAGTGAGATGGAGAGTGAGACAGGAAGACACCCGGTCAGAGGTTAATTTGAATGAAGAGCATCTCAGAGTCAAGACAGAGACGAGACGGCGGCAGTTGTTCAGTCTGTTCTGAGAGATGTATGTATGTGTGTGTGTGTGTGTGTGTGTGTGTGTGTGTGTGTGTTTAGAGATGGTGACCTCTGACAGGACAGTAGTTTCATTTCTCTTTTCTTTTGTGTAATAACTGTGCAATTACAGTTAATGACACACCACTGGTGTAACACTGACAAATACAGTGTGTGTGTGTGTGTGTGTGTGTGTGAGAGAGATGCAGTGAGGTTTATTGCACTTCTGTGGATGGCACCGTAAAACTGTGTGTGTGTGCGTGTGTGTGTGTGTGTGTGAAGAAGTGAGAGCTAGAGAGAGTGCTGAGCAGGACAGTAATTCCATTTTAAATGACTGGCTTCTAAATCGCACTCTCTTATTACACACACACACACACACACACACACACACACACACACACACAGAGCAACATTTCTCAGAGAAAAGACAGGAGAGACACAGAACAAGACACACACACACACTCTCCTCTTGAGTTGCAGCTGGCCTCTTTGGCCTTGTCCCAGTCAATGTGTACACACGCACACACACACACGCGCACACACACACACACAGAGTATATCAAGAATAGCAGGACATGTGTGTGTCTCGACTCTTTCACTCACTGACATGTCAGCACTTGTGTGTCTTTGTGCACTACAGTCTAGCATGTGTGTGTGAGGAATCATTTGAACACACACACACACACACACACACAGTTGAGTTATTTAGCTTCCTGATAAGACTTGCTGAGTCACCGTGAGCTTTGAGGTCTTTAAGTGATCATACAGGACAGAGCAGAGGATTCTTACACACACACACACACACACTCCTGTGATGTAACACTCACACTGACCTCTTGCGTGAACTAGCAGGGGTTTAAACACTACAGTGCTCTTACATACCAACACACTCTGTAGGTCTTTTTTCACTTTCAATCAAATCAGCACACTTTTATTTTTACACACACACACACACACACACACACATACAATCTACAAAAAAAAAGCTTTAAACGTGTTTAAAAAAGAGTGTTAGTGTGTGCTGTTGGCCTTCAGTGTGTGTGTGTGTGTGTGTGTGTGTGTGTGTGTGTGTGTGTGAAGAGAGAGAATATGGAATGACTTTGTGAACCAGAAAGACCAAACAAAAGATATGGTGGTGTGTGTCTGTGTGTGCGTGTGTGTGTTTAAAAAAAAAAAAAAAAAAAAAAAGTGTGCTGATTTGAATGAAAGTGAAAAAAGACACAACTCAGCATGAGGGAGAACAAGAAAGGGAAGGTGTGTGTGTGTGTGTGTGTGAGCTCTTTTACAGCAACAGCACGGATATAAAATGCACTGGCAAGAAAAACTTTTGAAACACCATGACGTGTCAACATGTTTGTGCTGAAATGTGAAAAAGAAAAAAAAAAAAAAAATCCAAACACCAAAACACAGAAAACTTGTTCTTATTCATCTGTAAGAATTTAATCAGCAGTATCACCTCTAAAACTTCAAAGCTTACATTAAACATTCGGCCAAAAAAAAAAGTTTGTTTAATGTCATACATGTAAGACAGAGAACGTCTGCGGCTAAAGAAGCTACTTGTGATGTTTATGCAACACTGAAGTGACCGATCGCGCTTTACTAAAAATATCAAGTTAACTTCAGCCGTTTTGGAGAAATGATCTTATTTGTGCCCCAAAAATGGAAAATTTTCAGTGTTATACTGTCTCACTTCAAACAATAATCATTTAAAATGCTAATTATTCATATTACTTTACACGTGACCAGCAAACACTGTCGTTTAAATTAAAGCATTCTGTGCAAAATGAAGGATTTTTTTTTTCTCCCAAATTACTAACAGTGGTTTTGTTTAAATGCTCCAAATGAGATACACAGCTTATGTTATGTGGAAATTAAACATAGAAAACTACAGTTTATTTAGTTAAAATAGCTTTTTTGGAATCTGCTCAATAGTTATTGTTAACACACACACACACACACACACTACCTCAGTACTTTACATGAGAGATTGTTAAAAAGCAAAAAAAAAAAAAAATCTGTAGTGTCCGTAACCATGTCAAATTCATGTTCCAATATCTTAACAATTTATCATCTTAGTATAAAACACCTTTTCAGGTTTATGTCCTTTCATGTGAAAGTTTCATCTGAATGACAGTTAAGACCGTTAAAAGATTTGAATTCAAATAAGTTCCGGATTCTAAAACATAAAAGGGCTTGAAACTGTATTTAGCGAATGTGTTTCTTTTTATCTGATAAAAATATAAATGTTTATGCATATTTACAAAAAAAATAAAATAATAATAAGTCCACAAGGAAGGATCAGGAGATAAGAAGCGTTAAGAATTATTAAAAATGTTAGTGTTATATGATCCTATGTGAGAATTCACTTTTTCACCCTAGTTGAGACACTTTTTAGCACCGATACCATGTTTTGGCTGTTAGCTACTTAATCACTGTTAAAGTTTTTGCAACGATCTGTTTCTCCAGAAATTTCCGCATGGCTGGTGTTGAAATAAGTTCATGTCCAGTAAAGCAATAATTTGAGTTCCTCCATAGTGAGAGTGATTTAGATGAAAACTAAAACTGGCCAAACAAAATCAGCTCTCCTTAGAAACTCGCAGGTTTGTACTCGTCTTGAGAAAGGATGGTTATTTCTCTGTGAGATATACCAGAGAAATGAAAAACTCCATTCGAAGGTGTGTGCGCTATAGTCTCCAGAGACACCATGCAACCGGATCCAATCAGGACAGAAGACGCAGCGGGAGTCCCAAGTGCACATCTTCCCAAGAAAACAAGTACTTACGAGTGTCCTCACTGATCCTTAATCTTGGAGAAATAAACAAGACCGTGTGTACAGATTACATTTTTATTTGAGTAGATGATGGATGCCTGCTGAACTCCATCAGGGAGGTTGATGTCGTTCCATCTGATCTGATCTGACGTCATTGTGCAGCGAGACAATGACCCCAAGCATTCTTCCTGGATGTGTAAGAATTATCTGGAAATGAAATTAACTGGTAAACTCCCTGTGACGTCTCGGCCGGATCAATCACCCGAGCCGAACCCGATCGAGAGGGTGTGTGTGAGAAGCTGGACTGAGGAGGTCGACAACACTGCTGCCCAGGTGGCACTGAAGACCTTTGGGAAGTGCTGCAGGAAATCTGGGAGGAAATCACCCGGAAAAACTGATCAGTAGAATGCCAGACACTTACTGCTGCAATAGGTTTTGTTTGTTTTTAATGAAAGTAAAGTTCAGCGTGCAAATTCCATTTGACTGTTATTCTGTTCTCAAATATGAACAATTAATTGTTGTTTGTTTTTTGTGTTTTGTGATCCGTTTACAACCAATTTAATAAGAATAAAACCAACCCAGTATTTCTCATCAAATACACACAAGAGTGATGATTAAAAGATATGTTTGGATAGGATGAGGATGATGAGGAGCATGATGATGAGGATAAGGATAAAGAGGAGGAGGATGATGAGGAGCATGATGATGTGGGGGAGGAGGATGATGAGGAGGATAAGGAGGAGGAAGATGATGAGGAGGCATGGTATGATGTAGGATGAGGATGTTGAGAATGATGAGGAGAAAGAGGAAAAGGATGAGGATGATGAAGGATTTCTCCTCAGATGCATCTGCGGTCACAGCAGGAGGTGAAGATGAGGATGATGGGGATGATGATGGGGTGGAGGAAGTGGTGATGATGATGAAGATGATGATGGTGGTGGTGATGATGATGATGGTGGTGGTGGTGATGATGATGGTGGTGGTGGTGATGATGAAGGTTGTTGCCCTCAGGTGCACCTGCAGACGCAGCAGGAGGTGAAGATGAGGATGATGGGGATGGCGATGCACGTGGTGAAGCACGACGGCGTTCTGGCGCTCTACAACGGCCTCAGTGCCTCCATCTGCAGACAGGTGTGTGTGTGTGTGTGTCCGTGTTTGTGTGTGTTTGTGTGTGTGCGTGTGTTGCATGACATCATTAACACTCTGTCTGTCTGTGCAGATGTCTTACTCTCTGACCAGGTTTGCTATCTATGAGACGGTGAGGGACATGATGGGCAGCGAGGGTCCAATGCCCTTCTACCAGAAAGTCCTGCTGGGGGCATTCGGAGGTAACACACAAACACACACACACACACACACCATTCTGCTGAGTCACAGTGTCGCAGTGTGTGCGTGTGTGTGTGTGTGTGTGCGCGCTCATCTCCTGATTCAGTGTCATTATTTTGGGGAAAGAGGAGTAGACCACAGCTGTGTGGAGGAGGTGTCTCTCTCTGTCTGTCTCTCTCTGTCTGTCTCTCTCTCTGTCTGTCTCTCTCTGTCTCTCTTTCTCATTAGCACTTCCTAATAAACCCCCATGGAGTATTAAGGTATTATCACCTGCCCCAAGCAGCTTAATATTTACACTGTCATCTGGGAATTGCTTCTAACACACACACACACACACCACACACACACACCACACACACACACACACAAACTATCTGAGTGGGTGATAATTAGCATGCGATGCTAAACTCATGTCACATCTTTTGCACTTATGTTGTCTCACACCTTACATTCAGACTCCTCAGGGTCCTAAAGACTCCATTTAAAGGTTGTGTTTGGTACAAGGCTGGTCTTAATACCGTCAGAGTAATAGTCTGGGTTTAGGACTTTTTATTCACCTGTCGGTCTCTTTGTCTTTCTGTCTGTCTCGCTTTGTCTTTCTGTCTGTCACTGTCTTCCTGTCTGTCTCTCTTTGTCTTTCTGTCTGTCTCTCTTTGTCTTTCTGTCTGTCTCTCTTTGTCTTTCTGTCTGTCATTTTCTTTCTGTCTGTCTCCCTGTCTGTCTCTCTTTGTCTTTCTGTCTGTCTCGCATTGTCTTTCTGTCTGTCACTTTCTTTCTGTCTGTCTCCCTGTCTGTCTCTCTTTGTCTTTCTGTCTGTCTCTCTTTGTCTTTCTGTTTGTCTCGCTTTGTCTTTCTGTCTGTCTCCCTGTCTGTCTCACTTTGTCTCCCTGTCTGTCTCACTTTGTCTCCCTGTCTGTCTCGCTTTGTCTTTCTGTCTGTCACTCTGTCTGTCTGTCTGTCTCTCTTTGTCTTTCTGTCTATCCCTCTGTCTGTCTGTCTCGCTTTGTCTTTCTGTCTGTCACTCTGTCTTTCTGTCTGTCTCGCTTTGTCTTTCTGTCTGTCTCGCTTTGTTTTTCTGTCTGTCTCGCTTTGTCTTTCTGTCTGTCACTCTGTCTTTCTGTCTGTCTCTTGTTGTCTTTCTGTCTGTCTCTCTGTATTTCTGTCTGTCTCTCTCTGTCTTTCTGTCTGTCTCTCTGTCACTCTTTGTATTTCTGTCTGTCTCGCTTTGTCTTTCTGTCTGTCTCTCTTTGTCTTTCTGTCTGTCTTTCATTGTCTTTCTGTCTGTCTCTCTTTGTCTTTCTGTCACTGTCTTTCTGTCTCTCTTTGTCTTTCTGTCTGTCCCTCTTTGTCTTTGTCTCTCACTGTCTTTCTGTCTGTCTGTCTTTGTCTTTCTGTCTATCCCTCTGTCTGTCTTTATTTCTGTTTGTCTCTCCCTGTCTATCTGTCTGTCTGTATAGCAGTCCATCTATCTGTAATGTATTATTATTATTTTCTTTACCCTGTGTGTCCACTGATTTATATGTTTGTTCCGTGACTCTGTAGGTTTTACCGGAGGTTTTATTGGGACTCCAGCAGACATGGTTAACGTCAGGTACACACACACACACACACACACACACACACACACACACACACATTTATACATCTAGTTATAATTTTTGTATTTTGAAGGATGTGCAATTATAAGTGATTCCTGCAAATTTTGTGTGTGTGTGTGTGTGTGTGTGATCTCCTGTCCGTGGTCACTGTTGCTAGGATGCAGAACGACATGAAGCTCTCGCCCGAGCTCAGGAGGAAGTGAGTTCGTCTCCTCTGACCTTTTAACCTCACGTCTCATCACGTGTCTCCTCTTTATTCACTTCACACACGTAAAGATACAGGTGTTACTGTAACGCGTCCTTTCAATGATAAATCCACACACACACACTTTTATCTTTTATTGAGGTGCTTCAGTGACTCTGATAGCTGATAATATCAGACATCACTCTGTTATCAGCTGCTATATTTCAAAGCGACAGAACCGTAACGAACTGACATCAGGAGATAAATAAACATCCTCCTGTCTGAGGTGATGAAGAGAGAAGACTAATACAGAAGGACGCGCAGTTACAGAGGAGTACACTCACACTAAGTACACTTAGCGGAGAAGAAAATGAAATCTGACTGTCTGTCTGACTATCTGTCCATCCATCTAACTGTTTGTGTTCACACATTCTGTCTGTCTCTCTGCTTGTCCAGTGCTCTCTCTGCTTTTTCTAGCTATTGGTCTGTCTGTCTCACTGTCTGACTAGTTGCTTGTCTCTCTGTTTAGCTCTGTCTGTATGTCTTTCATTTTTCTGTCTAGCCGTTTGTTGGTCTCTCTGTCCAGCTGTTTGTCTCTGTCTGTCTGGCTGTCTTTCTGACTAGCTGTCTGACTAGGTATCTGTCTGTCTGTCTGGCGTCTTGCTGTTTTTCAGACTGTTTTTACTGGTCTGTCTGTTTAGTTGCATGTCTGTCTGTCTGTCTGTCTGTCTAGCTAACTGGCTAACTCTCTTTTTGTCAAACTCTGTCTGTTCGTTCATTTTTCTGTCTAGTTGTTTGTTGGTCTGTCTTTCGAGCTGTCTCTTTCTGTCTGTCTCTCTCTGTCGGTCTCTCTAGTCGTCTCTCTGTCTGTCTGTATATAGCCATTTTAAAGGATGAAAAGATAAAAGTTGAATACATTGTAACCAAAATGATCGACACTTAGTTTCTAAATTATTAGTTCCATTTGTTCATTTAATGTTTAACATTTAATTTCATTTACTTATTTTTACCCAGGATCTGATTTTATTCAAATAATAAAAAAAAAAGTTAGGTTTGTTGTAGAACTACTAACTAAACTCTCTAAAGCAGAGATTTTTTTACAGCATCTCTCTAATTCTGTCTCTGTTCTAACTCGTATTGAAATGAGACATTCAGTCAGTTTAAATTGTTTGTGTGTGTGTGTGTGTGTGTGTGTGTGTGTGTGTGTGTGTGTTCCTCAGTTATAAGCACGCTCTGGACGGCCTGTACAGGGTGTGGTACGAGGGTGAGTTTACTTCAGATTTTAATAACGAGTTTTTTTAAACAAACATGTCAGTGTGTTGAGAGTCTGTGTGTATGTGTGTGTGTGTGTATGTGTGTGTGTTGCCATCAGAGGGAACGAGAAAACTGTTCTCAGGGGCCACCATGGCGAGCAGCAGAGGGGCACTGGTGACCGTCGGACAGGTCAGAGACGTTAATCGCACCCTTACGCCGCGCTCATGTGGGTGTCGATGCGCGTTCTAGGAGACTCGGAGATGTTCGGATGCGTTCATCAGATCATTTCTGAACAAACGCTGCTAAATATGTGCTGAATCAAATAAATATTTTAATGATCCATTCGTATGAGAAATAAAAGTTAAAAAAAGTTAAAAATAAAAGTAGAAGTTTTTTTTTAAGTTGAAATAATGTTTCATAATCGAGAAAAAAACAGGTGCTTTTGTTCAGAGTGCAGTTACAAATAATTACATTTCTAATGAAAAATTAAATGTAATTAAAGCTGTTTTAATTTGATTGTTGAGGGAGTGAAGGAGGAAATGATAAGAGGTTTAAAACATGTGCCTTTAATCATCACTAATTAGCATCATTATCTCTATATATATGTGTGTGTGTGTGTGTGTGTGTGTGTGTGTGTGTGTGTGTGTGTGTGTAGTTAGCGTGTTACGACCAGGCGAAGCAGTTGGTGTTGGCGACGGGATTCCTGGGAGACAACATTCTCACTCACTTCCTGTCCAGCTTCATCGCTGTGAGTATCGAGGCCTCCGATTGGCCGATCATGACGAGTACGAGTCGTGATCAATCACGTACGATGTAATTGCGTTGCGCGAGCACGGGGAGGCGGAGGGGGCTGATAATGTTTTCAACCCCTTTTTAAATCCTCTTCCTCAGCTTACGTTAGCTGAGCTTCATACTAAGAAACGGAAGTGAGGTGCTCCCCCTGGTGGTGGGGGATTTGCAAGATGAACTTCATTTACAGTAGGGTTATGAATATGACAGGATAGTTATTACACTATAAAATACTGTATGACAGCCAATCAGCTTGTAGGATTAGTGTTTCTGCTTTTTTTCTCTCCAGCAGACATGTAAGTATGGCATTGTATTATTAACATTACTAACATAATTATTATTATTATTATTATTATTACTAGTGGTAGTAATAGTATTTTCTTCATATTCAATATTTTTACCTTAAAAAAAAAGAAATGTCTCCCTCTAGTGGTGGATTGTTCAACTTGTACATGATGGCGTGCGTGAGACTGAAAGCGCCAGTACTTCATCATGTGCCAAGTTTCAAACCAGTTGGGCCAGTTTAATGTAATATTCAAATACTGTAGCATTACGGCCTGGTGGGTGAACGTTGCCAGGTCTGTCGTTTTCCCGCATTATCTGTGTAAGAGTTGGTATGTGTAATATACACTATAATGCCTAAAGTATTCACTCGCCTGCTTTCACATGCATATGAACTTGAGTAACATCCAATTCTTAATCCATAAGGTTTAATATGATGTTGGCCCCGCCCCCTTTTCAGCTATAACAGATAAACTCAACTCTTCTGTGAAGGCTTTCCACAGGGTTTACGAGTGTGTTTATGGGAATTCCGGAAGCGCGTTTGTGAGTTCAGACACTGATGTTGGACGAGAAGGCGTGGCTCACAGTCTCCGCTCTAATGAATCCTAAAGATGTTCTATCGGGTCGAGGTCAGGACTCTGTTCAGGCCAGTCAAGTTCTTCCACACCAAACTGTCTCATCCATGTCTTTATGGACCTTGCTTTGTGCACTGGTGTACAGTCATGCTTGAACTGGGAGGGGCCGTCCCCAAACTGTTCCCACAAAGTTGGGAGCTTGAAATTGTCCAAAATGTCTCGGTATGCTGAAGCATTTAGAGTTCCTTTCACTGGAAGTAAAGGGTCCGATCCCAACTCCTGAAAAACAACCTCACACTAGTTCCAACATGACAGCGCACCAGTGCACAAAGCAAGGTCCATAAAGACATGGATGAGCCAGTTTGGTGTGGAAGAACTTAACTGCTGGCCTGCACCTCGACCCGACAGAACACTGTTAAAGTTGATGACTGAAGTTGAAGCTGTTATAGCTACAAAGGGGGCGGGGCCAACATCATATTAAACCCTACGGATTAAGAATCGGATGTTACATAAGTTCATATGCATGTGGAGGCAGATGAGCCAATACTTTTGGCAGTATTGCATACAGTGAAACCTCTGCACATGAATGTCCCCTCTTACGAATTTTGCAAGAAATTAGCCTCCACATATGAAATATTTTCGCCACACGAGCCGAACCGAAGTGAACAACGGCTAAGTTACGCTCAAAACTTTGTTTGTGCGAGTGGAAAGCCAAGCGAAGTGAGTTTACATATTTTAACGGATTTTTCAACCAGCGAAAGCTCTTTGGGCTAAACGTCATTTAATTTTTTTTTGCCAAAGTTTTTGCCAAAAAGGGGCGGGAATCACCATGGACCATAGGATACAATAATATTATGATACCTAGGTGCCGAATCGATTTGTATTGCGATTCTTTCTCTAAGTATCACAACTTTATAAACATCCCAATATATACAGTATTGATTTAATAAAAATTCTGAACAAACCTATGGAATAATTTGTCCCTACTGCGATGCTGCTGTGCTGAGTGAATAGTTTAGCGCTCGCCACCTGTAGGATGGTCGAGGAACTGCAACATTTTACCACAGAATTCAAAACATTTAAAAAAATGAATTGATAAATAAAAAGAAAACTCCCCGAGAGAACTGCTCATATGCTGGTCAGAAAGACGAATCAAAATCCCTATTTGACTGCAAAAATCTTGCAGGAAGATTTAGCCGACTCAGGAGGGGTGGTGCACCGTTCCACAAGACCTTCATGGAAGAGTCAGCAGAAGAAAACCTTATCTGCGTCCCCATCAAAAAATCCAACATCAGAAGTATGAAACAGAACATCTACAGAAGCCTGATGAAGTGCTGTGGACTGATGAAGTTAAAATAGAACTCTTTGGCTACAATTAGCAAAGGCATGTTTGGAGAAAAAAAGAAGCAGCATTTCATGAAAAGAACATCCTGCCAACTATTAAGCATTAGGGGTGGATCTATCATGCTTTGGGGTTGTGCTGCAGCCAGTGGCACAGGAAACATTGCACGGGTGGAGAGAAGAATGGATTCCACTAAATACCAGCAAATTCCGAAAGGAAACATCACATCATCTGTAAAAAAGCTGAAGCTGAAAAGAGGACGGCTTCTACAGCAGGACAATGATCCTAAAGATACCTCGAAATCCACTATGGACTACCTGAAGAGACGCAAGCTGAAGGTTTTGGAATCGCCATCACAGCCCCCTGATTAAATCCTCATTAAAAATGTATGGGTAGATCTTAAAAGAACTGTGCATGCAAGACGACTAAAGAATATTACAGAACTAGAAGCCTTTTGTATGGAAGATTGGGAGAAAATCCCAAGTACAAGAACTGAAAGACTTTTAGCTGGCTTTAAAAAGCGTTTGCAAGCTGTGATATCTGCCAGAGGAGGTGTTACTGAGTACTCATTATGTAGGGTGCCCAAACTTTTGCACAGTGCAATAATAATGCTTTCAATTTTTATTTTTGTTCAATGTATGGCATAGGAAGTAACTATGCAACAATGTTTGCTGAAAATATTGTGCTTTTCTTCTATTTCCGGGAGAGACTGTGTTATCATCTTTTTAATTAAAAAAATCACCAAAATCTGTTATTTATCAAGGGGTGCGCAAACTTTTGCATAAGACTGTATATATCACCTGTGTATATATAATTTCTCTTTAGTACTTCTCTGTCCTGCCTGATGTGTATTTTAAGGATATTTTAGCCGAACACATTAGTGACGAGAACGACTAGACGTGCTCCGGTCCATTAGCATTGAGCGCCAATGTGTCTGGGTTTGGGCGTCCTGTTTATATTATATTACTCTCTCTCTCTCTCTCTCTCTCTCTCTCTCTCTCAGGGAGGATGTGCTACGTTTTTGTGTCAACCGCTGGATGTGGTGAAGACCCGACTGATGAACTCTAAAGGAGAGTACAGAGTGAGTATGAGTGTGACACGGGACACACTCTCTCCTGATGAACGCTTTGGACGGATGGAGCGAAAAACTCAGACTTAGACTGTAAGATTAAACCTGAACATGTGGAGACGTCTGAGGAGCAGGAAGACAGGATCAGATGAGGGCAAAAATGAAGTTCTTGGGTTCAGAATGGGGTCTAGTGTGTTTGGCGTGTGAACCTGGTCAGCACCGTGTGTGTGTGTGACATAATAAATGAATAATTGCTGTGGTATAAAATCCATAAAATATTTAGTGCTTTTATAGATAAATAAACAACTTTGTGTGTTTGTGTTTTTAGGGAGTGCTGCATTGTCTAACCGACATCGCAAAACTAGGACCACTGGCCTTCTACAAGGTACACACACACACACACACACACACACACACACACACACACACACACATAAAGTACACACACACAGTACACATACATACACGCATATATATATACATACACATGCACACACACACATACACATGCATAGACATACAGTGGAACCTTGGATTACGAGCATAATTTGTTCCAGAAGCGGGCTCATATTCCAAAACACTCGTAAACCAAATTTAATTTTCCCATAAGAAATAATGGATACTCAAATTATTCGTTCTACAGCCCAAAAAAATAAATAGGTAAAAATAATTAATACAAAATAAATGTACCTTTATACCTTATACAAAAATAAATCCCGACAGATAAGTGTGGGGGGGGGGGGCTGTAAAGGCGAGAGTATGTGTGTGTGTGTGTGTGTGTGTGTGTGTGTTGATGTAAGTGAAGGAGCACAGTGTCAAATTATTCGCGCATGCGCACACACACACACACACACACACACACACACACACACACACTCTGCCCCACACA
>JAOVVA010000028.1:14839812-14863670 GCA_028565275.1 Leiocassis micropogon | reverse complement strand
ACACACACACACACACACACGGTCAGCGCTAATACGTCTTAGCCGTGCTGAGTGAACCTCGTCTTTGTGCCACTTTTCGTTAGCGATAATACGCTCAGAATTGTGAATTACTGTATACATGAAAGTAGGGAAGCTGTGCAGGAATTTCAGTGTGTTCTAGTAAAAGTTCACTCCGGTCGCTACCACCATGGAGTTTCAGCATGCTAACATTTCTTTTATTTTAAAAGATATGTATTACATTAGGAATTGAAGATCATTGTAGGAATGAAGGCGTAAAAGCGATTAACATTTACAGATGACTTCAATCACAGTACGGCGATGAGACTCGTAGACCCGCAGTAAAACATTTGAATGGTGCAAATGTTTTAAAGAAGGCCGTACGTCCGTGAATGACGATCCAAGGCCACTGCAGTCGTTCCTGTGGACATTCAAGCCAATGCAACTAACACATTAGCCATTGCATTGCAATATTTTGTTAAATCGAGTAACTAAATTAATTAGAGCATTAAATATGAATATATGAAATATTGAACACTGAAATAAGCAAATGAGCAAACCTTTTCATTATTTTTTGTAGTCTTTCTGTCTCTCTCTCTCTCTCTGTCTATCAGCAGTGGGATTTGCGCTGGAGTGTGTATTCTCAGAGCGAACAGTGTGTTAGTAAAGTGAAATCGAGAGCGTGATGTTCATTATCGATTGCATTACCTGTGGGAGTTTCAGTTGCTTGGCACAGGTTGAGTCACTGCTGGTTTTCTGAAGCCCGCTCTGTGTGTATGTAGGAGAGAGAGAGAGAGAGAGAGAGAGAGAGTGGGAGAAATGAAGTGGCAGTGGATCAGAAACAGCATAATTACTGCAACACAGCAGATAATTTGCTTCCACACACACACTTCTTCAGGATGTTCGCTTTCAGATTAATTAGCGATGTGAGAAGCACGTGCTTTCACCAGGTGAGCATTGCTATAGAGGTTTGTTATCTCTTACTCTTTCTCACGCTCTCGCTCTTAAACACACACATACGGTATGCACACACTATACAGACTATACAATATTTTCACCTATGTTGGGAAAAGTTTCTCATGACGAAGCAGATTTGCGTGTGTCTGTCTGATGTACCATCATGGAAATATACTCGCGTCAATGATATCTGGAGTCACTCACTCTCCGAAGAGATGTGAAGCGGCTCGGTCCTCCAGCAGCGTGACATGGAACAGAATGGAATTTGAAACGTTTTAGCCAAAAAATGTTTCCACGCTCAAGGTGTTTTTTGCAGAAACGTTTCAGATTCCGTTCCGTTCTCCGACTTCGAGAGCAATGCCGTTTCAAAGGGTCTCCAGCGGTCACCAGAAGGTCTATAACAGAAGTTCAGACGTAAACATGAAGTCCAGCAACCACCGGGTCCAAGCACTTCTCAAAAATTCTGTTGTTGTTGTACTTTCCGTGTACTTGTCGAGGGTTTTTGTATTATTTTGTATTTGTATTGATATTTATTACCTTTGTAAACTGTAGAGGACTTGTATTTGAATTTCAGCTCACCTGTACATTTACTTCCTGTGTGTGTGTCAATAAACCATTACTTATTATTCACTTACTTCCTTACTTACCCCATTGCTATAGAGCTGTGTGATTGAATTTATGTTGCAATTAATTTATTTATAAAGTACAAGGGGTGTTCAAGTCAAACCGGGATTTTCTGTTGTGCAGAATAACAGCACACAGTTCTGAAAGTAAACACTCCCTTTATGTCTCTATATAATCGCCTGCTACAGTAATGCACTCATCCCAGTGTTTCACTAGTGCTTGGACACCATTAAGGTAGAAAGTCTTCTCAGTACACTTGAGCCATGATCGTACTCCATGCTTCATGTCTGAAACGCCGGGCTCCCAGGAATTCCTTTAATGGCCCAAACATATGCAAATATCTTGGCACGAGGTCAGGACTGTACGGGGGATGTGGCAATAACTCCCAGTTGAGTAACTGTAATGTGCAAGTGGTGTTGGTGAATTATTGTGTGGGCAGTTCACACAGACAGATGCAAACCTCGACAATTTGGTGACAAGTTATGCATTGATGTTCAACGTTCCATTCGCTGGGAATGACTGCAGTAGGCTCCGAGCCACCTCGGCCGGGATCATTATAAACGGATGTACAGCCTTCTCTAAAATGTTTGCACCGTTCAAATGTTTTGCTGTGGCTAAGAGTCTCATCACCATACTGTGCTCAAAGTCAATTGCTTTTACACCTTCATTCAACAAAAAAATTATAACTTGAACACCTCTTATACAAACCATTTCATCTTCGTTTTTTTTTTTTAAATGCAATTTTGGGTTCGTCTGATTCTGCCACCTACTGGACTGGAGGGTGATCAGCAGTGCTTTGTCCGCGACAGGACATTTAAACAATCAACACGTTACACAGCATTTCATTGTTTAGACAGTTTTAGTAGTTTTTTTTAGTCATTTAAAGTGTGTATAAAGTATAGCTGCTTGGGACAAAATACGCCATGAACATGAATGTTGTTAAACTGAATTGAAAATCCCAGTTATCAAAAATAGAATCGATGGGTTGCCTGGGATTCACAGGTCTGTTACCGAAGATGATATTTATTTGGTTCAGGTTGAGTTAATGTTACCACTCCAGAATGTTTTAGTCCTCGTTTGCCAAGACTAAAATGTTTTCATAAAGTTACAAAGTTACAAAGTGCTGACAATGAAGACTCCTTCCTTAAGCGTTCGATAACATCTCTACACTAAGCGTCACAGTTTATTGATTAAATTTATTAAAGAATTCATTTGCAGCGCAGTACTAAAAACATGGCCTATTGTCAGAGCTGCTGTTATAGAGAATTAATCAACACCTCCTGACCAATCAGCATCCAGAACTCGTACTGAGTCATTTAGTTATACATACAGCATAATAAAGCTCTTTCTTAAAAGTCAGATTTGCAAGAACAATGTAAAGTCAGAATGAATTAGAGGATGATCTGGTTCTCTAAGGTTTTTTTTTTACTCTTGGGTAATTAATATATAAACATATTAATTGTACTCTTGTTAAAACTGTACAATATTTTGTACTCTTTAAAAAATATATATATATATATCTTTACATTACTCGACCTTATGTGTGTGTATTTGTGTGTCTGTGTTCATGTCAACATGGAAAATCTTCCTCAATCCTCAGAGGTCCCCACTCTCATGTCTGCCCCCTCACACACTTCCTGTTTACCATGTTATCCAGGATTGCATAAATATGAAAATAAGGATAATCATGACGATTATATGTACAGCGTGTTATATGAACCCATGTTTTATTCATAATAGCACACATTTTTGTCTCTCTGTGCGCTTGATGTGCAGGGACGAGACGTTGCTGTTGTTGTTGAGTGTTTCACGTCGAGGATAGACGCGTGTGGTTTCATAAGGCTCGAGCTATAATGTGGCGTGGAGGTGTGCTGAGAATAAAGAACAGCCTTTTAATGCTGTAGGTGTATAGGGACTAATGGGTCATTATCTCGCATTCTTCCCTCCAATTCGAGAGCTGTTTTCATGCAAATTAAATAATATAAGATATTCTGAGGGGAAATGCTAAAAACGCATCCATCCTCTGGGTTTATTGAGCACACACACAGACATGCTGAAGACAGATGGATTGGCTGCAACCTATCTGAGCATTTAAGGTGTTAAAGGTTAAAGATCTTGCTCATGGGTCCTACAGGTGCTGGGATTGAAGAGCCTTATAGGTCGGAAGGTTGATTAATTTTCTATAACAGCAGCTCTGACACATTTATACTGATGCACAATACTTTAGCGTTTCTGTAGTAACACTTTCATGTTTCACAAAGACAACTTTAACACAAACTTGTGTATTTATTTGTGTTGTAAATGATTTCGGTAAGAAGATTTTTATGTAACAGTCTCCATTTGTCATCATTTTGTAACAATCAGTGTTAGAGCTGAAGATTTTAAATATACTTCCTTTTTATACTTCTTTTTCGGATTTAGCTTTTTTTAAATTTTTAAATTAGGTTCAAGAATGGAAAAACGAGAGACCCTGCGGAGCTCATTGTTCATCAAATCATTGTGGCAATGAATATGTTATGTTAAGTTGATAAATATGAAAATTACAGTTATTTTGATAAAATTATGATGGACCAATGTTGACTAAATCTTTTTTTTTTTCAGATAATGTTGAACGGATCAAAATTTTGCATTTACGATTTCAAAACAATATTTTGTCATATTTCATAATTAGAATATATCCTTGAAATGCCCATCCTGAACTCTATGGCTAAGATTGGTTCCCTGATTGGAACTCGAACCCAGGCCACTGCAAGGAGAACACTAACACTAGTGAGTTCTAGCCACTACTCCGACATCAGACCTACTGCTGATGCTGATAAATGAACATACTGTACATCGAACATTAAAACAACCTGGGTTTTGAGTTTCCTCCGGATGTGGCACCACTGGGGCCTCCGGCTGTGCGCTGTGGTGTCTGATAGCAGGATGTTAGCAGCAGATCATTTCGGTGCTTTGGGTTGTGAGGTGGTGCCTCTGTGGATTGGACTTGTTTGTGGAGGCTGGGTCGGCGGCCTTGGGCTCTTTGCCTGCTGGGCCTCCTGGGCTGTGGTGCACTCTGTGTTCTGGTGCCCTGGTATTGTGCACAGCACTGACAGTTCTTCAATGAGTTGTACTGCATTGGCTTTTCCGTGGGATCTGACCATACGGGCTGGCAGCTGCTCCCCAGAGGCATAAATAAACCTTAGGATCCCAAATTTCATCTTTCACCAGTTTACGGGTATATAAACATGTTGAGGTTATTTTTGAAATACATTGTGGGGATCGTTAATTCAGCATTATCCCAACATCATTTTAAAGATCTTCTGTCATAAATGAAGTAGCTGGTAATTGTTCATGTTTTGGGTGGCAACAGCATTAGGGAGTCTGATGGGGAGCAGCTAGAATGTTAGTGATGATGATGTTCAGATTTTAACATTTAACATTAAATGTAATTATAAACAGAACAAACGTTAATGATACTTGAGAACATGCTGTGGAACTTGCGCAGGAATGTTATTGATGTTATACAACAGGAGTAACGTAAAAAAATAATAACACATAATCAGTTGCATTTTCCCAGTTAACCTTCTGTGCTTTCTATTTGCGCAGGTGCTATGTTAAGGGTAGCAGGGTGATGAATTAATTCTCAGGCTGAGGGATGTCCCTGCGGCTGCTCCTGCTCCTGCTCCTCTTAACATTCTCCTCACACACACAGGTAAGACACACACACACACACACACACACACACAGCTTTTGAGTGTTTACAGAAAGTCATGGCCATCAACGTATCAAATGCTAACACTCCTTATTGCACTGATATAAGCAAAACCATGAACTTCATGTTACTAAAGCAAGTATTATGGGCGTGGCTAAATGTAAACCATTGTTGTGTCATGAATGCGCTTGGTAACTGATTTAACGTTTATCCACATACAGTACACATATAAGGGCAAAGCAATAATGCTTTTGTTTTTTAATTGTTTGTTCTGCGTGGGGTAGGAAAACATTTACACACTTCATGCTGAACCCAGATTGATTAATGAGGCCCAGTGTGGGTGTGTTTGTGTTTACACACCTTTATAAAACTTAAAATAGAACTCATGACTTTCAATAGAAATAGTTTATAAATCCGCGGTTACAGAAGGTGAAATCGTTTTTTTGCTTCGAGAGCTAGTTTTGTTAAATGATCTCTACATTGTTCTTCTGGGGACCTCTGGAGAACCACAAAACAGACAAACACACACACCTAACCGTTTATCCCCGATGTACAGTTCTCACTTCTCAATTTGAGGATGATGTGAAGATGAGTCAGGTTATTTTTATTTGTATATCAAATCTGCTTGGTCCCTCTCTCTCTCTCTCTCTCTCTCTCTCTCTCTCACACACACACACTCATACACACACTCATACACACACTTAGTTGTAAAGATTCGAAACATAACACACACACAAACTTAGATTCATACATGGAATTCCACTGACATAATCTCATTAATGACCAGGAAATAGTGCTGAAATTAATCGAAAAATAGCATTATAAATTAACATTATGAGGACATTGGACTTGGTCCTATCATTGTGAGGACCGGGGACTCTTTAGGGGTTTGCAAAGCATTAAATACCTGCACAAACACACAAACACCACTGATGATCACTAGTCATTCAAAGTCATTCACATCTACTTGAAAATTAATGGAGCGTAACGAGCACGCGCACAAACACACACACACAGGAATGTAGAAATGTCAGATTTTCTTCCCCCATTACCTGTTCTAGTTCTCCTTCACTGAGACATTCCTGCACATTCAGGCAGATGGTTAAAGAGATACACAGAAATAGATAAAGCACATGACTGTCACACTGTTCCACAGAACAAAACGTCGATCAGCAGGAACAATACTGACCATACAGAAACACCATTGTTAGCATTGTAAAGAATAAAAATAAACCTTCGCCTGAAATTTGTTCAGATACAATGTGCTGTGATGGCTGTGATTGGGTAGATAGAAATCAAGCGTGCATTCATTCAATCATTCAGTCATTTATTACTTGTGTGGGGCAGGGGTGGCTCAGGTGGTTGGGGCTCCGGCGGTTGAGGGTTAGGGGTTTGAGCCTGCCACTGCCAGGTTTTCAGTGTCAGGCCCTTGGACAAGGCCCTTATTCCTATGCCCATGTAAGATATGCAACATATGCAACTGGAGGTGCAGGGCATTCTCTGTGCCAGTCCCAAGCCTGGAGAAAAGGGTAGGTCATAACTTGCAGATTGAATGATCCAATGTAGTGATGCTGAGAAATAGAAAAAAAGCCCAAGGGGAAGATTTTATACTGTTGTAATTTTAGATCAATGGATTACCAAAAAACAAAAAAATTCCTGCATTTGATTAAACTAGCATTTTATTGTCTCAGATGTTTTAAATCTGATGAGAAACAGTCGAAAAATCAAAGACAGTGAACCAGGAAAGGGGCAGGGGGGAATGAAAGTTTAGAAGCATGTTTATTAAGGATCAATAGATTATGAGCGCATGTGCAAGAAACAAGAGAAGACGAAGAGCAGGAGGAGGAGGAGGAGGAGGATGAAAATGAGCCATAAATAAAGCTACTGATGTGATGTATGTATTGTGGAATGCAGAAGTGAGATTGTCTCTGTGATAATTGGTTGAGTCATTACCGCAGCTTTGGCGAGCTCTCGCTTTATATTCACATCAAATTAACCCTGAGTCTCTATCCAATACAACGTTTAATGACATGACTGTGTCCTTGTGTCATCAGTCGCTTGCAGTGATGAAAGCATGCGTTTCATTACTTAAATGGAAAACTTTTGTGTCCTTCATTGCAGTAAAAAAAAGTCTAGCAATTTATTTGTATTAAATTTCATTAATTTAAAGGGCACATATTATGCAAGATTCACGTTTTAGTCATTTAGATGGTCCTCCAGTGTGTGTGCACACAACCAAAAATGCAGTGAAAAAAGAAATCCCTGCTTTTTGCTTTTTGTCCTTTGGCTGAGGATTTAACCTAGAAAATCATTTCCCCCCTAATGTGACATCATATAGGAAGAGCCCCTCCCCCCACCCCAATTAAACCTACCAGTGTAATAACAGATCACAAATGTAATTGTCCCACACACATAGTAAATTGTCCACAAACATATACAGTGGAACCTTGAATTACGAGCATAATTCGTTCCAGAAGTGGGCTCGTATTCCAAAACACTCGTAAACCAAATTTAATTTTCCCATAAGAAATAATGGACACTCAGATTATTCGTTCCACAGCCCAAAAAAAATGGATACCTAAAAATAATTTACACAAAATATTAAGTAAAAATAAAACAAATTAACCCGCACTTTACCTTTAAAAAAAGTAAAAATAAATCCAGACAGAGAAGTGTTTCCATTTGTGCGCGCAGGCGCTGTGTGTGTGTGTGTGTGTGTGTGTGTGCGAAGCCCCTCCCGTCCAGAAAGAGAAAATGTGTGAACCGGCTCGGTGTCAAATTACGTGCGCGCACACACATAAGAGATGCTGAGAAAGAAGATGAATTTTTAACCTTCTAATGAGACTTTATTACACAGTAAACCTTTCTTATTTGAATTTCATATAAACACACATTAACGGAAAGACTGTTTTGTCGGAAAAATTAGCAAGGAATTAGTCCGGGTTCGATTTGGGGTCTGTGTATGGAGTGTGCATGTTCTCTCCATGCTTGTTGGTTTTCCTCTGGGTACTCTGGTTTCCTCCCACAGATAAGGCTAAATGGTGTCCCCTAATGGCCTGCAGTGTGAATGAGTGTGTATGTGAGTGCCCCGCAATGGATTGGCACCCTGTCTAGGGTAATTAGTTCAAAGGAGATTATTGTAATTTAGATAAACGCCTTCAGCATTGTTTTACAGTTTAGACAGAAATAAAAATCAAGAAAGACCATGGAGTTAGAAGGGGTGTAAACTTTTAACTGGCAGTGTAGCTCTTTTGCATAAACACTGAAACAGCGTGTTTGGAAGAGGAATGAAACAGAGAGAGTTTGAGGAATAAAAGTATTTTAGAAGTCATAGAAAGACCTAGTCAAATACTGGACCTTTAAGTGTTTTTATTCTTATTGGTGTTGTTGTAATAACAAAAGTCTTCATGCAATTATATCATTATTATTTTTAAAACAGCAATCCAAATAATAACATAGTGTAAGTCACCACTGGAAATTGCTTTTATCCTCTCCAGTATTAGTATTTATTTATTTATTTATTTATTTATTTAAGATAATGAAGCCATGTCTATAAAATCACACACACTAGAATCCTTCTCTTAACAATTAATTAGGTTTTATTTTCATTTCATTCTTTTTGTGGTACTTTTATACGTGTCCATCATAATAACAATAATAAAAAGTTACTTCATTTGTGTGTGTTTGTGTGCGTGTGTGTGTGCGTGTGTGTGTGTGTGTGTGTGTGTGCGCATACATGCTGTCTAACAGTTCAGAGTTTGATGTTTTCCCCGCAGGTCTGTCTGGCTCTGAAGATATTGCGGGAGAAATGGGCCGTCTACCGGAATGAGTGTATTCAGAGTTTCGACAGCAGCCCACCTGCTACAGGTAAGAATCCTACACACACACACACACACACACACACGCACACAAACACACACGCACACAAACACACACAAATGAAGTAACTTTTTATTATTGTTATTATTATTAGGTTTGGTGTGTAACAGGACCTTTGATCAATACACCTGTTGGCCTGATGGCTCGCCCGGATCCATCATTAACGTTTCCTGCCCGTGGTACCTGCCTTGGTACCGCAACGGTGAGAAACACGGCACAAATCTGCAACGATGACGGACTGTCACCCAGAGCAATAATATAATAATATTACAAACGGAATAAATCAAAATGTTTTCCACTTACATAGTTTGAAAAGTCGATCGAATGAGTTTCTTTCTGTGGGTTGTCAACTGATGAATGTGTGTGTGTGTGTGTGTGTGTGTAGTTAAGCATGGTCGAGTGTATCGTGTGTGCGGCACGGACGGTCACTGGGCCAGCAGTAAAAACACCACAGAGTGTGACGAGAACGATGAGCGACGGGTGAGATGATGTGGATTTTCTGAAAATATTGTTAATAATAATTAATTGAAATAATGACGTAAATTATACATACATTTATAGATGTTTTAGTTTAAGCTTGGAGGCTTTGGAAGGTGGGGCTTATTTGGTGGTGGGTGGAGTTATATCACCATGCTGATAAAAAAAAAAAAAAAGGCGTCATGTCTGTGACTAATAATTTAGCATTCTGTCATTTAGTTCCCATTTAAAGACTACAGTGAGCTTCCTAAACCGCATCAGGATACCTGTATGATGTCACTAAAGAAGTGTGACTTCAAACGTGTGGCTTTAGATTATTTCTGGACATAACAACCCCAATACATCTTGGCTGATTTAATAGTAATTTTTCTTTATTGCCTTACCCTGTGTGTATGTGTGTGTGTGTGTGTGTGTGTGTGTGTGTGTGTAGGAAGAGTATTGGCAGATCATAAGTAAATTCAGGATTATGTATACAGTGGGTTACTCGCTCTCTCTGGCAGCTTTGGTTCTTGCGCTTGGAATCCTCGCAGCATTCAGGTGAAGATGCGCACCACACACACACACACACACACACCAAATTGTATTTCTAACACTGTTTCTATAGAGACAGCTCATTCACACAGGCCTGTACAACAGATCCATCACACAAATGGATTTAAAGTGATGTATAATTTATGATATGGTGAGACGCACATGTGTCATGTATGGAAGGAGTCTCCAGTGTCAGAACGCTGTAACACTTGAAGAAATCTGGCGTCTTTAGGACAGAGGAGTTTACACTCCCAGCGACCAGAATTGTCTGGTTTGCAGTTTGATTGGCCGTGACCGGTGATCAGCCTCAGATTTAAACGATTCTGTCACACGTGCAGACGCTTCTGAGTGGCGCAACAGAAACACATTTTTATGGCGTCATGTCATCAAAAAATTGCGCCCGTTAAAAGCCGCTGATCCGCATAGTCTCAGACCCTCATTAAAACCGCGTTAGGAGCCCCGCGTACTCATGTGCTTGCAGCCACTCAACCTGCGCGCTCACTGTTGAGTTTTGAGACTTTGGAGCCGTTTGAAGCAGTAAAACGTCATTCTTTCTTTATGATCCTACAGGTGGCGCTCTCTGAACTATTTACACATTTCCATTCCGTGTGGTAGGAGTGAATTATTTGCTACTGTAGGTTTTAGAAATAATAATAGTTGCAGATGACAGGGATACGTGCTGCTCAGTAACGATGTAGCTTTGCGTTTAATTCAATTTAAAGTTAAACTCTTGCGTTTGTTAGTTTGTGGTGTTTAAATGCTGCGGTTGGTTTTTAAGTGAGAAAAATGATGTAAGGAATGGGATACATTTGATACTTTTTTTTTTTAATTAAACATTTAAACTTTTAAACATAAATTTTTTTTTAAAGGTTTAAAATTGTAACAACATCAGGGGACATGTCATATCAAATTGGGAGATTTATAAAATTGTGAGACTTAAAGTATAGAATCACAATATTAATCAAATCGGGAGGTGCCTGATGATTCCTATCCCTCATAGCTGCTATAACATAAGTGCGAACGGGCAATGGCGTTTCACGTTCACATTATTTCACAACTATAAACAGATTATAAAGTCTGGCTTATCAATCAGTGAACCACAGTAATCAGCTGGGCCTGTCTTGTGTTCGTTCTTGTGTGTTTGTACTGTATGTGTTTTCCCATGAACAGGAAGTTACACTGCATGAGGAACAACATCCACATGAATCTGTTTGGCTCGTTCATTCTGCGCGCCGTGTCCATCTTGGTGAAAGACGCACTGATGGATCTGATCATCACCGCGCAGACAGGACGATACCACAAACTTGAGCAGAGTTTCGACATCAAGGTGCGGGCACGCACACACACACACACACACACACACACACACACGCACACACACTCATGCACAATATTTCGTGTATGACTGTTACTACCTTACCCTAGTGTGTATTGTGATGTACGATGTCGTTGCACAAAGTGTGTAAAGAAAGAAATTGTTACAATGACGGCAGATAACTGCAGCGTGCCGGGTCGCCATGGTGATGATGCAGTACAGCGTGATCGCCAATAATTACTGGCTGCTGGTGGAGGGGCTGTACCTGCACAGCCTCCTGGCCATAACCGTCTTCTCTGAGAGAAACTACTTCTCCGTCTACCTGTGCATCGGCTGGGGTGAGCCCATGTGTGTGTCTGTGTGTGTGTGTGTGTGTGTGTGTGTGTGTGTGTGTGAAACTACGAGCTAGGAATGACAGGTTTAGAGACCACGCCTCTTTCACTGAGACTGACAGGTACAGTGGTCATGCCTGTCTTAGTACGCTACATGATGTACGTTCGGATGCGGATTGGAAATGACATCTACAGATGATGTTTTGTATATTATATATTCATAGACTTTTAATTGCAGGCACGCCGGTGATATTCGTGCTGCCTTGGGTGACACTGAAGTATCTGAATGAAAACAATCTGTAAGTACCGAACAACTTTCACCCATTTAGTAATGGGATTACTTTTTCTTTCTTAAAAATTAACTTCCCAGCGATTGCATCAAGCCGTGATGATCGCGCGCAAGCACTTGTGCCGTTACCAGCTGTGCGCAACATACAACCTGTGAGCCTTTTGAACGTGTGGGCGCATGTGCTTGGGCCGGTCATCGCTTGTGTAGGATGTGTAGTGTGTTTGTGTGTATAGTGGAGTGTACAGTATGTGATGTCCATTGTGTCCGTTTTGTAAATTACCTAAAATTTCTGACCTCCTGTTTAGTTGAGCCCATGACATGCACACTGAAAATTGTTCAGCTCAATGAGATCTAGAAGTGTACATGTCTACGTGCAAGTGTGTATGAGCGATGTATGTCATAATGGCAGCAGATTCCAGCAGAGTTTTTAAGCATGCTAATCCCAACATCTGGGTCCCAAGCATCTGTACCATCACCACCCGCGGATGTGCACAAAGGCCACCTGTGCACCTGTGCCTTCACCATCCGGGCGCACAATCTGTGTGTGTGTGTGCCTTTTGAGCCTGTTAAGACCTCCGAAAAGACAACACCGCCTGGGTGCACCGCGCACCCATTCAATTTTGTTACACTCTTCCTAGAGAATCAACTTAGAATCCCCCCTATTTTTCACACACATACTGTACACATCACAAGTGTTAACACTCACACACTCACATCTCACAAACACGCACAAACACATTCACTCATCACACACAGACTGACACACCTACATGTCTCTCACGTGCACACACACACACACATACACACACACAGTTAAAAGGTTTAAATGATGCTTTATTGACATGACAAATATTTAGGTCGCAAGCTGACATTAGCCCTATTACATCATTGTGTGTGAAGTTGTGCGGTCCACCCAAGCGGCGATGGCTTCTTGTACTGTAGGTCTTAGCACGCTCAAAAAGCACACAGTTTGTGTAGTGCACCTGGGTGGAGACGGCGCAGGGTGCTTGGGCCCACTCATCGTTACTTGCCACTATTATTATTATTATTATTATTATTATTATTATTATTATTATTATTAATGGTTTTGAAAGTATTTTTTTTTAGCATTACGTGAGTTAATGCGTAAATATTAACCTTTATTAACAAAAGATACTAGACCTTTTCTGGCATGCTAATTAAAAAAAAAACATTGGAAAGATTTTTCTGCAAGTAGAATTATTAATTTAGCTATTTCATTACCTTTCAGTAATGAAAGGTAAATATCAGCGAAGAATACATGATGATTCATTCTCATTGGCATGGATTTATGAGGAAGAAAAAAAGTTATTTAAAACTGTGTCTAAAATTATAATCAGTTCCATGTTGCATGTAGGACTGCGTATTGAAAATATGAAATGCATTTAATAAAAGTATTTGGTGTTGGCATGAATAACATCAGTAATCACAGTTCTAGTGGGTACAGGGATGTATCCATGGCAACAGGGCAGAGATATCTGCAGGATAACATGGACAGGATCAGGTTCTCCCATCTACATTTACTTTTCTCATGCCAAAAAACAACAACAACAACAACAAAAAGATTATTTATCAAAAGTCACTGAACGGAAGATTATCATTCTAAAGAATATTTACTAGAAACTAAAAAGGACAAAAGGACTTAGGGACCTTTATATGTTGTTTCAATCTTCAGGCTTCCTAGCTTCTTGAGTAAATCACCAGCTACGTTTACACCGACTGTATTTCTTCAATAAAGTTGAAGGGATTCCAATTTGAAATTTCTGTTTAAATGTTTACATTAACGCTGATCCGACAAGATGTGTGTTTAATCAGATTGTACCTTTTTTTGACTGGCACAAAGTGGTTTCACTGTGAAGCGTATTATCGGCTGGAGCTATACTGCTTGGTCAAGAAAAAAGTTGCCAATTCAGATGGGTCAATTATTGGGTTGCATAAGGCAAAGAAAACAACTAAGGAGATTTGAAATAACTGGAGCTGGGTTAAGAACCCTTTAAATCATTATTATAACCTGGAAGGGTAATGCTGAACCATGTTTAATAGTGAAAGTAGGAAAGTTTCCATACACACACAAGGTGATGAGAACTCACAGGATTGGGACTAAACAGGTGTGTGTTCCTAAGACAACGGCTTGTAAGTGAGACTCATCAGAAACACTGGACTTTGGAGTGCTGGAGAATGAGTCCAGATTGAGCCTATTCCAGAGTGATTAGGGTAGGAAGGGAAGCTCATGAAGCGATGAACCCATCATGCGTAGTGTCCACTGTACAAGCCTCTGGAGACAAGTGTTATGATCTGGGGTTGATCAGTTACTCAGGTCGAGACTCAGTAACGTTATGGGGCAATAAAATGAAGTCAGCTGACGACCTGAATGTACTGAATCACCAGGTTATCACATCTATGAGTTTTCCTTTCCTGATGGCAAAGACGTATTCCGCAGATCGTTCTTGGAGCATGAGGAATCAGTTACACAGGAATTGGACAACAAAGTATGTTTTATGATCAAAGCTAAAGCAGGCTAAATGCGATCTTAGCATGTGCATTTTTTTTGGCCAGGCAGTGTATAACAATAGTATTTTTTTTTTTTTCAATCTTTTCTGATAAATCCCACTTTCTGCGTTATGATTGGTTATAAGAACGAATTTATGATTGGTAAGATCTTCACTATGCGTGTACTTTTAAGTCAATCATATCTTCTTCCTCAGCCAGAAACCCAGTAGATGAAAGTAGGAAAGTAAGTTATATGGTGCTTTGAGAACATGTGGAACGATAAGGGCTTAAATAGCATTATTTGTTGGGTTAAAGCAAACATAATAATTTACAAAAGCTTTCTCCGTCCATATCATTCAATTTCATCATCAATGGCTCTGATCCATGGTGGTACCTGACATACACGTCCTGGCGTTCTCTTGCGTGTCTCTCGGCGTGTGTGTATGAAACGAAATGATGTACGATCTGCACTCAGTCATATGCGGAATGTGTTTACAGCTGCAGTGTTGAAACAAGTTTGTGATGCATTTGTGTTCGGTGCGCAGATGCTGGGGGGAGAATGTAAACATGGGCTACTGGTGGATCATCCGCTCGCCCATCCTGTTCATCTGTCTGGTAGGACACATGACTTAACTTTAGTTTGTTGCTTAAAATGTATTACCTACTGTCATATGAACAACTAGATAGGTTGGTTTGATATAATATATTAAATGAAATACTTCAATAGATCTGTTCACCCCATGTTGTGTGTGTGTGAGAAATAAAGAGAGTTTTTACTCTCATAAGTGTGTTCTGTTATTCTGCACAATCAAAAGTCCCGCTTTTGACTTGAACCCACCTCGTACTTCAGTTTATAATTTGGAAATGCTGTGGCATGATTCGCACTTCTTTAAACTAAGGAAACCTTTGTCCTCTGTCCAAAGCTCTAATACGAGTAACTATGGTCAGCACACACACACAACATGGTGTGAACACCAGCCTCAAGTGTTGATGTCTCCAGATTGCTTTTTTTTTTCACACTTGAGCACAAAAACAAAACTTTGAGCCCAGTTCAGTAACAGGTTACACGCAGCCCTGTTGTTAGTGTGTGTTTTCTCCAATTTTCACCAGCTGGACAGTGTTAACTAGCTAACAGATTGCTAACACATGTGCTAACAGTTTCATATAGCGCACACACACTCTGGGTCTTGCACTGAGTGTACCCCTGTGGAAAAAAACAAAACGAAAAAAAACGTTAAAAAAATGTTGTTTAAGAGTAGAATTGGTTCTGCTTGCATGAATAATGTGCCTTACAAACAGCTTTGTTTTCTTCTTCTTCTACTCTCCTATTCTTCTGCTCTTCCCCCCTCCCCCCCTTTCTCTCAGATTAATTTCTTTATATTTATTAGAATTATAAAGATCCTGATGTCCAAACTTAAGGCTCATCAGATGAGGTACACAGACTATAAGTTCAGGTAATGTTCACTATAAAGTTCACAACATCCTATCTAGTTTGTGTGGTTCGATTTAAGATATTATACAGTCAATAATAACTAATCTACTATATTCATTATTTCAATAAAATCTCTTTTTAGATTGGCTAAATCTACACTTACACTAATTCCACTGTTGGGGATTCATGCCATCCTCTTCACCTTCGTCATTGACGAGTCTGTGGAAAGAGAATCTCTGTTGCGGCTCATTCGTCTCTTCTATGACCTGTTCTTCAACTCCTTCCAGGTCAGAAATCAAAAAGTCATTAAAAAAAAATTATTGTTGTAACATACTGTAAGGTTTACCAAAGACGCTAAGATCACGAACCAGCCAGAGTTAATGATCTTAAGTTGCTTTTTGTATTCCTGTTGTTTTAATAAACCTTTGGCTAGTTTGCTAATAGCTACCAAAGTGGAAATAAACTTCCATATTAGATCTGACATGAGATCAGATATTTAAGATAAATTTACCTGCTTAAATTTAAGATAAACCTACCATTTTATGACCCTAACACAAATTAGTTTTGACGTATACCGTATCTCTCTACACACAGGGTTTGCTGGTGGCCATTCTGTACTGCTTCATCAACAAGGAGGTGAGAACTTGTAGTCAAGTAAACCGTGAAAACTAAATGTTTTTTTTTTTTTTTTTTCACGTGAATCGATAATTTCTTCATAACCTACACCTTTGTTCAGGTGCAGAATGAAATGTTGAAGCGATGGAAGCGTTGGAAGCTAGGGAAGGACATTGAGGAGGAATATCGCAACACCCACAGCCAAACAGCTCATGGCAAGAGTGCGAGCGTTAATGTGGCTTCGCCGCCAGAACCTTCAGACACCCCCGAACCTGCAGCCTCAGCCCCACCCTCAGAGGAGATCCGCAGACTTGTGATAAGCTGCCGGAATGGTGCAGGACTGGTGCAAGGAAATGGCAGGGTGGCGCTCCATGAGGGTCCCAGTAACTGCAGTTCTCTGACTGAGGACATCTGCTTAGATGAGCGAATTTACAACACGGACCATTCAGTAGTGACTGAGGAAAGTGAGGTCTGAGGTAACTTTGACCTTTTGAGGCCTTTGATGGTGAAAAAGGGAAGGATAATAAAAAATGTTGTAGATAAAAACTACTTAACACAGTACAAGACACATATACACTATTTAAAAAAAAATGGTGCAGGTAGTACCACATCCCAATTGTTTGAAAAGACATAGGGATGAGGGGGCTGGTGTGTGGTGGACATGTCCTAGAGGATATGCAGTGTGTGTGTTTGGATCTTTGCTAGCCACCATACATAATGACGTGGTGTAAAAACTTGGCTGAACCGCAAAAATGTGTAAACTTGTGTTATGTAAATGAAAAAGTCAACACCACAAAACCTATTTGCATGACCTAGTTAACATGGCCCCAATTAAGTAAAGGAATCTGCAAAATTTAGATCTTTTTTTTTGTGTCACCCAAGGTTAAAACTATAATCGATGAATGCTCACAGTGCGTTATGGAAAGTCCCATCACCGCTTGCTCTGTAGGACGACTCGCAAACACACGACTCAAAGAGGATTCTAGGCTTTCTAGCAAATGAACAGATGTTCAATCGGGCACTCGACCCCCTGTTTTGATTGCTTATGAATCAGGCTTCGTCTTTGCCCCAAGCAAGCAGCAGGCAGAGTTGAAAATCTCATACCAGTGTTGGATTATAAAAGAGACTTCACATACATTTGTGAGTTTATGACATTATGAGGACCCAAATGGACATTCTACTGTATATGGAAGAAAATGGCATCAAAAGCAGAAATTAATACATTTTGTCCTTTATGGGGTCCTGTGATGTTGTTTCTGGTACAGGAACCATACCCCCAAATATACACACATAGACACACATACGTAGTGTGTCATTACCGTTGAGAAATTACACACAGTGGGGAAAATGGGCTCTTTCAGAAAGTTTAATGTTCTTTAGGGTTTGTTGGCCAAACAAAGGTGTCCATGATGACTAAACACTGAGAGTGAACACAACCACACACATACACACACACACACACACAAGAAATTACATTTAAATATAATAGTCATGCCCACAGTGGTTGAAACTGACATCTATGTACGTCTGTCTGTATCTATGTATGTACTGTACAGCGTTTTACCATTACCCCCAACAGCATTTGGGTAAAAAAAAAAAAAAAAAAGCAGCTGATGTTCTGTGTAATGGTCATCAACTGTAATTAGTTCTGGTTTGTCCCCACAAACGTTCTAGTCCCTGTTAGACAGGTGTCAACACAAACGATAAATACCACACATGGGGTCCATGTTGAAAGTCAAAAATTATGAATCAAAACAAAGTAATAATATTAGCATCATGAAGTAATGAACAGATTTGAACGCAGATACAGGTCAAACAAACTTTACAGAAGATTTATCCAAACAATCCAATCCAAACACTAAGAGCAAACGAAACGTAAACAAGCAAAGGTCACTGGACCAGCTAACCAGGCAAACAGGAACAGGACAGAATCAGAAAGCTGGGACAGACAGAGGCAGACAAACCAGGATAACAAACAAAGATATAAAGCCTTGACATGAAAATTGCAGAGAACACACAGAACATTATTTAACATCCGGGTGAGTGAACTGCCTGGCCAAAAGCGTGTCATCGTTGCAGAAAAGTCAAATGATTTTCCTGCCTCCATCAAGATAAATACTAAAGAGGTAGCTTGAATTACTGGAACAGGGTTAAGAACTGGCCAACATATTGGAACCTGGAAGGAAGGATTAGTGATTAAAGATTGGACTTTGGAGCAGTGGGAAAAGGTCATGTGGTCTGACGAGTCCAGAGTGATGGTGCATCAGTGTAAAAAGGGAAGTGCATGGAGCGGTGCACCCATCATGCATAGTGTCTACTGTACAAGCCTCTGGAGGCAGTGTTACTGTATGATCTGGGGTTGATCAGTTGCTCAGGTCTAGGCTTAGCAACGGCTTCATTCAATGTACCGAATGACGAGGTTATCACTTCTATGGAGTGCGAAGGAGTGGTTCTGGGATCATGAGGAATCCTTTTTTACATGTGAACTCGACACCAGAGTGTGTGCTGCAGTCAAAGCTAAAGGCAGCTGAATGAAATTTTAGAGTGTGCAACTTCATTTTTGACCAGGCAGTGTATACTGTGTGGGTGTTACAGTAGTAGTGTGATCAGGCTCAGGTGTATAACAATCAGTAATCAGGACAAGTGGAAAGTGGAGAGTGCGGAGAGGTCGAGTTCTGGGCAGCACTATTTGTAGTAACTGGAAAGTAGAGTCAGATTCTGAATCTGGTGTATTTATGGCATGTACTGTAGTAGCAGTAACCAAGTGATAAATAAAGTAATAAGGACACTGGGAGATATACAATAGGCCTTAAAGAGTTGCTAAATAAGGATACTAAATACATGAAAGTACATGCAATTCCAGTTGCTAAAACCAACTCTGAAAGAATTCCCAGTGTAACTATTGCATAACTTTGCATATTAGCAGCTTGTCCTGTTTTTGATTCAATAAAAACATTAGACATGAAAACATAGGGATGACGATAGGAATGACAGGAATTATTCTTAATCAAGCTTTCCTAAGAGGATGAAGTTTTTGTCCACACAGCAATTTCAGGGCCTCATAATGCTGCGACCAAAATTAGGTCTCTATTAGGAAATAAATGCCAACACATGTTCACACACAGAACCTCTCTCTCTCTCTCTCTCTCTCTCTCTCTCTCTCTCCATCTTGCACTTTCCTCCAGTGGGCAATTCTAGGTCATAAATTACACAGGATGGGAAAGACGTTCCTGAGAGAATCCAAAATGTCCTGTATGTATTTAAAAAAAATAAAAAATGACTTAAATCTCTAATGGCCGTGTGGGACAAAATTTCCTTAATGCTGCTGGGGAAAAAAGGGAACAAAAATTCCACATTGCTTGAGACGATCACATTTGTAACACGTTGTTTGTATGTGTTTTAAACTCGGTGCTTGCATTGTCACTGTTTAAAAATTATTTATTATGGCTGATGATGTTTTATGAGTGTGTGTGTGTGTGTCTCACCTGTGTGTCTGCTTTCTTATATGTGTCTCATAGTGCTATATTTTCCAAGGACATGTCATATGAGCTGTGATAAAAAATAAAAAAAAAGATATACCATAATGTTTGTAAATGAAACCAAAAAAAGAGAAGAGAATAATGTGATAATGTTATAAAGACAGTACTCAAGTCGGTGTGTGATTTATCTTGATTACTAAAACATGTGCAGCGCTGGGAACTTCACATGGTCACCGAAGGGTTTCGGATCATAAATCATGGGTACTTAGAGAACACTAAACACACTTATACACACACACACACACACACACACTGGGGCTTGGATTCCATCCAAGCCTGCTCACCAGTTATCTCTATCAGTTATCTAAATTCCGGCACTGTGCTCTAAACCTTCAGAGATGTAAAGCCCACCTCTAGCAGACAGGAAGCAAACGATACGCTCTGTAAACTCTCATTACACACAAACGCACACTAAAAAACATGACCCGGAGGTCACGAACAGAGCGCTCCCGTCGTAAGACGCACACCCTCTCATTAATTTTACAAGGAATGTCGACAGTAGCCAGATTTAGCCACTGTTTACACATTAATGTCTATTAAAGTCACACAGACACTTCCTTGCCGCAGACAGAGACGGATTTTTGTTTATGCAATCGGTCTGGAGGCTTTCAGAGCAATGACTTGTTTTTACCTTTGTTGTTGTTGCAGTTCTGCGAGGATAAGTCTTAAGGTCACATGGTCAGGTCGGATGTTTCAGCTAGTATAAGGGCGTCCTCTAGGTTTTAATATGTAACAGATCATCACTCATGGCACAGTGTATACTGTACCATACTGACAAGTCGTTTTCTATAGGATTTTGCAGTTACTCAGTAACATGACAAATTTTCTTTTTGTCCTCTAATTGCCTTAAAGGAGTCCTTATTTATTTCATTGCATATTGGGAAAACTGAAAAAAAAAAAAAAAAAAAACTGCGAAAGCACTTTGAGTGGTACCTCGGCATATGAACACTCTGCCTCCAGAAATAAAACTCTTCAAGAAATTTGCCTTGGCATCAAAAGCATGTTCGGCATGCGAGTGAACCGCTAAGTCATGCGTACACCCGGGAACCGTTCAAAACTTGTTCGTGTAAGTGGAAAGCCAAGAAAAGTGGGGTTACATATCATTTTGTGAAAGATTTATTGAAGACATACTGTAGCACGACGTGTCCCAAGAATGTTATCATCAAGGATGGTAGCAAGAAGAAAAGGGAGGCACTTTCAGTTTTGTTTTTAAAGCATCCAGAGCCAAAAGGAACAATAAATTGAGGCCAAGTGCAGTTTTACTATCTATTTATTTTATATTTTACTTCATTTATATTTTTTCTAAATGTTTTGATGGTTTTATATAAAACAAAAAAGAGTGTTTACTCCCTCATAATCTATACCACTTTATCCTGTATTCAGGGTCACCGACGGCCTGGAGCCTATCCCAGGATGCTTAGGGCACAAGGTGAGGTACACCCTGGACAGGGTGCCAATGCAGGGCACACACACGTACTGTACACTCACTTATATACACTACGGGCAATTTGGAAAATGCCAATTAGCCAAATCTGCAGGTCTTTGAACTGTGGGAGGAAATCCACCAAGCACGGGGATAACATGCAAACTCCATGCACACAGAGAGAGGAATCGAGCCTGGCCAGGAATCGAGCCCGGATCTTGGAGGTGCAAGGCGACAGTGCTAACCACTACACCACCGTGCCGCCGAAATATATTTTCAGTTGTTTTATCGAGAATCACATTTCAACACTCTGTATTCCTCCTTAGGTGTGTTATCAGTGCTAAAACCATTAAGTGCCCAGTAATTTAAATGCCTAAGTGGGCAAAAGCTAAATCCTAAAATGCAAGCATTTCCAGTGTAGATATGTAACACTGATGCCAGAGTGTACCTGTGTTCCCAAGGTCCTATTTTCCCTAGTTCACAAATAACCCTCTTAATCTGTTTAATACAAATGTGATGCATTTCAAGATAAAATGATTCCTTAATATTATCTAGTTTATTTTATTGAGAAAATTCCTCAAATATTTTTTTTATGTAACATAATAGTTGTTCCTATATGTGGATTTGGGAGTCTCAAAAAAGAATTTCTTCTTTTCAGATAAATAGAGAGCTATGGAATATTGTGTTCAGGTTTCCCTTATGTGCTAAATACAGTAGAACAGGGGAACATAGAGCCCTGGGAACATAGGACCCTAAAACTGGAGAAAAAGCAGAATACCTATACAGTCTTGCCAGATGTATGAATATTTTGTATGATAATTACATTTACATTTAGGGCTTTGGCAGCTGCCCTTCTTCAGAGTGACTTACATTTTTATCTCACACATCTGAGCAGTTGAGGGTTAAGGACTTTCCTCAAGGGCCCAAGAGAGGGACCTTCTGCTCAGTAGTTCAACTGCTTAATCAGTGAGCCTGTCCCCTTACCCCCCTAATATGGGTCCAAGAAATGACAGCCTTGCTTAAAAGTCCTGAGTCCATTATGAGTGTGAGCCAAAAACATTGGCTACACACAACATGAGGGTTAACAAAAAGTAAATAAATAGCTCATTTAAATCGACAGATATTATTGGACTCGCTAAAGAATAAAAAGTGCTGTTGGAAAATAATCACCCCCCTGCCCACAATCGTAAAATTGAAAATTTTCTCACGCTTCCCAAAATAATTCTCCTATCTGTTCACCTGGCCTCAGCTCTCCAGATAATGAGACGATATAATTTACAATTCTAGTCGATATGTTTACAGACCGTAGAGATTTTCCATCGAGGTTCCATCATTGACATGAGTGGTGCTTACGGCAATTCAGCTGAACCTCAGTCATTGATTTTAATGCAGCAAAATGAAAATTCATGACGCGAGATCACTTAAACAAGAATCTGAGAACAGATTCCCGGTGTCCAGAGGCAACGATAATTTCGCACTAAACGACTTTGGGATGTTAATGCCAGGACATTGAGAAATGCTAATGTCGTCAGAGGAATTTACATTTTCAAATCATGCAGCACACATGTAGGAATGTAGAAGATATTGAAGCCATTTTTAATGAGCACTAGCTGTTAGCAGTTCAGAGTCATTATCCAATTCAGTAGTGCAAAGGATTTATTTTAGATCATGTTCAATGTCATTGTACTTGCTTCATTTGTATGGACTTTTAAAGGGCAGCTATTATTCAAAATTAATTTTTTTAGGCATTCAGGTGGGTCTTGTATGCACGTATGAACAAACAAAGCAAGAAGGGGAGAAAAAATATATTTTTTTGTTCACCAGGTTTCAACAAGTAAATTAGATTTCAACCCTAATGTGATGTCATATAAGAAGAGCCCCCACCCAGCGTGTTGCTCAGCTCTGCGGTTCTCTGGAGGGGCATGTCTCAGCAGTATCTCATTTACATAATTTGGAGGAGGAATATTAAAATGAACTTAGCTTAAAAAATGCACTATTTTTTTTTTTCAGATGGAGTCTTTGGAGGAGCTTTGAGAACTGCATCAACAATGGTCACATATGGGACCTTTAATGCATTATTGGTGTGAATCACTGTGTATGATACATTTGTGATTCTGTTACTATATTCAAACCACAGCTGATAGTAAATAGTAAGTCGTCATTCTCTAACTTTCAACATCAAATGTAACTATAAACAGATATTACAGAAAACGCTAATGTATCAATATTCAAATAAATAAATAAAT
>JAOVVA010000028.1:14805919-14824754 GCA_028565275.1 Leiocassis micropogon | reverse complement strand
AAAAAATAAATTAAGTAATTCTAATTTGTAATGATTAAAGAAAGTTTTATTAAAAAACAAAAAGTCATATGGAGATTTTTTAAATTGTGTTATTTATTTTATTGTTTGTTTACATATTTAACTGATTTATTAATGTTTAAGCTCAGCTTTCAGGTATTTCAGTTATGCTTTGCTCAGGTATGAATTAAAAGCTGTGTCATATCTATGACATTTTACAATAGTTAATGTTAATGATAATATTAGGATGGTAAATATTTTGGTAGATCGTACACCGGATTATGGGCACACAGAGATTTGATTATAAATCTCAAGGGAAATTATGTCACAGTAAGAAGCTTACATACATGCAAGAATCTGTAGAATTTTTATATATCTATTTATTTATTTATTTTTTACAATAATGGCTATTCAGATCAGATAATGACTGTTAAACTGCCTGATGTAAATCTTCCTGTTTCTGCAGTTCTGGGAGGTGATCAGTGATGAGCATGGCATCGATCCTACTGGAACCTATCACGGAGACAGCGACCTGCAGCTGGACCGCATCAGCGTCTACTACAATGAAGCCTCAGGTCAATATCACTGCAGCACTCAGTATTAGAGTTAGAGGAAGGTCACGTGAAAGTAACATTCTTTTTCATATTTCTATTGCGTGTGTGTGTTTTGTTACATAAATAGTTTATTATTATTTTATTTTTCCATTTTGTATGTGTTTGCTTAGTACTAACATAATTTTATTCATGTATTTATTTATAATTTTAGGGCACGACATGAACACAAGAGTATAAACAAATAAACTAATTATGATTATACACACACATCTGTCAAGCCTGTTGTTTTTATGTTGTGCTTAATTCTTCTTTTTCTCAGGAGGGAAGTATGTTCCTCGAGCCATCTTGGTGGATCTGGAACCAGGAACCATGGACTCAGTTCGCTCTGGGCCATTCGGGCAGATCTTCAGACCTGACAACTTTGTCTTTGGTGTGGTGAAATACACAA
The DNA here is from genome assembly GCA_028565275.1 of Leiocassis micropogon. Taxonomy (NCBI): domain Eukaryota; kingdom Metazoa; phylum Chordata; class Actinopteri; order Siluriformes; family Bagridae; genus Leiocassis; species Leiocassis micropogon. The sequence continues at coordinate 14,823,755 of JAOVVA010000028.1, read as the reverse complement.
TTTATTACTTTCAATTTTAAGATTTACTTGTTGTATATTGCCTCACATTGTAATTAAATTCAAGGTCAATATAAAACATGGCGCTAGATAGCGGCACATAGGCACATTTCATACTGTAGCAATACATTTATAAAAAAAAGATTATAGATTAAGATGGATAGATAGATAGAGAGAGAGAGAGTACTTTATTAATCCCAAAGGGAAATTGCAAATTTGAATGTGATGACCTTAAAATATTTTTTTTGCTGAAAAATATTTTGATTTACTAACACTAGACATTTTATCTAGATTTATTACACTATGTCTCTTCTAAAATTACTTGAAATTGTTAAGAAAAAAGTAATAATGTAGTTATGCCATAAGCATCCATGTTAGTTTCTTTTAAAGTAATTAAAACCAAACTTAAATTTCATAAACCATATTAACTTCAACCAAATTTAAAACATGGTTATAATCAGTCTCACTGTGATTATAGATTAAAAGAAAATGCTAACAGGCTATCTTTATTTTGTTACCAGGTCAGAGTGGTGCTGGGAATAACTGGGCCAAGGGTCACTACACAGAGGGAGCTGAGTTAGTGGACTCCGTCCTGGATGTGGTGCGTAAGGAGGCCGAGAGTTGCGACTGCTTGCAGGGTTTCCAGCTCACCCACTCTCTGGGCGGTGGTACCGGCTCCGGCATGGGCACGCTGCTCATCAGCAAGATCCGTGAAGAATATCCCGACCGTATCATGAACACCTTCAGCGTGGTGCCCTCGCCCAAAGTGTCCGATACAGTGGTGGAGCCCTACAATGCCACACTGTCTGTGCACCAGCTTGTGGAGAACACTGATGAGACCTATTGCATTGACAATGAAGCTCTGTACGACATCTGCTTCCGTACACTCAAGCTGACCACGCCCACTTATGGAGATCTGAACCATTTGGTCTCAGCCACCATGAGCGGAGTCACTACTTGCCTTCGCTTCCCCGGGCAGCTGAATGCTGACTTGCGCAAGTTGGCTGTCAACATGGTGCCATTCCCACGTCTTCACTTCTTCATGCCTGGTTTTGCACCCTTGACCAGCAGGGGGAGTCAGCAGTACCGCGCTCTTTCCGTCCCTGAACTGACACAGCAGATGTTTGATGCCAAGAACATGATGGCCGCCTGCGACCCGCGCCACGGCCGTTACCTGACCGTCGCTGCCGTGTTCCGCGGTCGCATGTCCATGAAGGAAGTCGACGAGCAGATGCTCAATGTCCAAAACAAGAACAGCAGCTACTTTGTGGAATGGATCCCCAACAACGTCAAAACCGCCGTCTGTGACATCCCACCTCGTGGCCTCAAGATGGCCGCCACCTTCATCGGCAACAGCACCGCCATCCAGGAGCTGTTCAAGCGCATCTCCGAGCAGTTCACTGCCATGTTCAGGAGAAAGGCCTTCCTCCACTGGTATACAGGAGAAGGAATGGATGAGATGGAGTTTACTGAGGCTGAGAGCAACATGAACGACCTCGTCTCGGAGTACCAGCAGTACCAGGATGCCACAGCCGAAGAGGGCGAGTTTGAGGAAGAGGGTGAAGAAGAGGCTGCCTAAATCCCTCTCTGTCCTTCATTCTATCATATGATTGCTTATTTTGTGTTTTCTTGCTTATCTTGCCACATTCTTCCAGTTTTACTCTTCCGGGTGTTTTGTGAAAGCGTATCTGTTTGAGATAAAAGCTCTCATTGCTACAATTCTCTCTTTAGAGGTGGAGTCTTGATTTTCTGTGCTATCTTGAAGGTAATTTAGTCGGTTAAACTCTTAGTCTGTTGTTTTCCTGTCACGATGATACTCACAGTACTCATCATATCTACTTGTTTTACAAAATAAAGCAACTTAAACTTCAACTTCAATTCAATAAAAACGTGGTTAAACAAACTCTGGGGATTTGTTTTTTGTGTCTATCCCTGTAGCGTATAAACACCAGGGGGTGCTGCAGAGTTTCTACCAAGTAAATCGCAATTCATACAAATCTTGTGGTGCAGGATAAAAATCCTACTGAAAAGGACTGCGCAATTTCTAGATAACAAAGCATGTTAATAACTACTTAATAATAATAATAATAATAATAATAATAAAAAACTTAATGATTAAAGAAAAAGAGGAGAAAGAAAAGAGACAGGCTACTCAAAAGAGAAATGACAGCTGCAGTAGGGGGAAGTCCTCTCCTTTATTTCCTCTAAACATGACTGTACAAAAAGTGTTGCGTGTGTGTGGGAAAGAGATTTATGGATGCACACATTAACATATAGTTGATTCAATAAGGATGTTGATGAAAAGTGCACTGGACGATGTAATTAAGGAGGCCTCGGTGTGTAAAGGGGTGGTTATAAAAAACTTTTTGGAAAGATTTACAATGTACACTCACACACACACACACACACTCACAACCCAATTTCAGTGTGTTAATAAATCATAATTCCATTTTGAACGAGGAAGAAAAGATACATAGAGAGAAGGAAATGCCAGCAGCCACCACGCTAACAGCGCTAGCACTGCACGTAAGAATCGCCGCACAGATGAGGAAGTGATTCTGCAAGCCTGCTTTCTTATCCATTCGATTACGCGAGTGTGTTGGCGTGTGTGTGTGTTTGACTTTGAGAGTCCACTCTCTATATGTCTACAATGATCCCTTCATCACAAAAACACCACTAATTACTTATGGACTCAATCTTGACGTTCCAACATGGGATCCAGACTAAAGTAAGACTTCTCTTTGTTTCTTTTATTTGACTTGATGTGTGTGTTTTTATCACACCTGCAGGTTTGAGGTCACATGTTTCTATATTTCAGTAATAGTTTTGAACAGCTCATTAACACAAGATACCGTATTATTCCAAAAAAACACAACGTTTCAATCGGATTATTGCATTTTGCATGAATATGTTGGTGGCTTCTTTGAAGAGTCCATTTCCTGGCCATGACTTCCTGTGTGAGTGTAGGCTTGCAGCTTTAAGAATCATACATTCCAACCTGCGTCATCTTATAATGACATTATACACCACTGCTTCTTATTGATGTTTAGATACTGTATTAATATTTATTATAGATTATTTATTTTTTTATTGTTTTTAGTATAGAGGCCCTAATGGGTGTGGTCTAATACAATTATAAAAGATATATTAGGCCTGTTAAGGTTTGCATAGATTTCTCTATATAAGGGATGAAACATGACAGGATGTTGTGCTGATGTAAGAAAAAAAAAAAAGATCAACAGTTTGCTATAACAGCATATTGTGAAAAGTTTTATTTCTCTTATCTTACAGCAAATTTCTATTGAATTATCAGCTTATCCATAATACGTTTTTTATCTATTTGTAGTTCCATTAAATAATGTGGTGGGACATCGAAAAACAAGTTATCACTTAAAGTTACAGGTTTACTTCTGGCTGTTTTAAAGCATTACGTCTGTACATTACATAAACATCTCCTTAGAGGAAATAATGAGAAAGTATAGAAAATTAATCAATACCTTAATACCTTAATGACGAGTCAAATACTGAATTTATTGTTCATACTTGGAAAATTAGTTTTAGTTTTATTGTCACAAATGTTTCTTTCTTTTTTTTCTTTCTGTGTGTATTCATGCAGTATGTATATATTTATGTATGTAGGGACAGGGCTAGCCCACTAGTTAAGGTATTGCACTGCAGGTCTTAGGGTCCCTGGTTTGAGCCGCAGCACTGCTTCAGGGCTTCCTTCTTTTTTTCTTTTCCCTCTCCTGTTTTCACCAAAACTGTATGTCAGGAGCTCCACAGGGTCAATATACATGGCCTGGCTGCTATAGCTAAACTGTTGGTCACTTGTGCCAATGCCAAACGTCAGTTTCAATGGTGCCAGCAGCGAAAATCTTGGGCTGTGGACAATGTGAAACATGTATATTGTTCTCTGTCCACCTTCACCTTCCAGTCTTTCCCACATCTGGGAGAGTTACGGTGTGGAGAAGCCCCAAAGAAGCGTACCACCCAGAGTAAAGCATGGGGGTGGATCAGTGATGGTTTGGGCTGCACTATCATGGCATTCCCTAGGCCCAATACTTGTGCTAGATGTACGCATCACTGCCAAGGACTAGCGAACCATTCTGGAGGACCATGTGCACCCAATGGTTCAAATATTGTATCCTGAAGGCGGTGCCCTACGACAGAGTTTTTAGATGAGCACGAGTTAAACATCTCCCATGGCCTGCACAGTCACCAGATCTAAATATTATTGAACCACTTTGGGGTGTTTTGGAGGAGCGAGTCAGGAAACGTTTTCCTCCACCAGCATCACGTAGTGACCTGGCCACTATTCTGCAAGAAGAATGGCTCAAAATCCCTCTGGCCACTGTGCGGGACTTGTATCTGTCATTCAAAAGATGAATTGATGCTGTATTGGCCACAAAAGGAGGCCATACACCATACTAATGAATTATTGTGGTCACACCAGGTGTGTCAATTTCACTGTCCAACCTCTGTATGTACGTACCCCTATGAGGGGACAGAAGTAAATCAATGTTTAAGGTGTTGGATTGCTGATTGGAGAGTCCCTGGTTTGAACCTCAACACGGCCGGGCTGCCACTGTCGGGCTCTTAAACAAGGTCCTTCAACTTTAACTGCTCAGATACCCCTGCTACAAAAATGATGTATGTCTCTCTCTAGGAATGGTGAATAGTTATTGCCTGATGAGCCTAGGATCTAATATATAGTTTTTAGCACTCTAGTCTTGCACCTCCAGGTCCTGGGTTTGAGTCTGTGTGCAAGAAGTTTGCATGTTTTCACCGTGTTTGGGCGATTTCCTCCACGTTCTCCAGTTTCTTCCCAGAGTCCAAAGACTAATTGGTGTTTCCAAATTGCCTGTAGTGTAGAACGTTTCCCGTAAGTCCTACCACGGTCGTACAAACAGAAATAAATGCCATGGTCACCATTGGCCTGGCGGTCCCTAGATGGACTACACAGGTTCCTAAATGGAGAGATATATAAATATATTGCTATATTATAAGAGGAATAAAACCTCCCATAATAGGCTGTTATAGCATGTAACATATATGTTTTTTTCTACAGCAGCACAATATCCTGTCATGTTTCATCCCCTACATAGAGAGATCCATGCAAACCTCACCATGTCTATTATCCATATTATAACTGTATTAGACTACACCAATTTTAAATTACACCTTTAATTCAAAATTGTGATTAATTATGAAGCATCACTGCTTCCACATTTTTATTTTTAACAAATTGTAAAACTATACAAAAAAACCCTGTCAATTGTACCATGTGTATTTGCATAATAATAATAATAATAATAATAATAATAATAATAATACAGTCTTGTGAGCTCTCATGTGTACTCAATCATTTTCTACCAGATTGACAATCTTTTCAGATTTGTTTTTCCCCCTGTATCATTTCCTTTTCGTTGGTTTCTTAGAATCTTTGTAAAATACAACAATATTTATCTGCATGCTTGTCCACTGGTTTTGTGGGTTTCAGGGAAAATCCAGAGAGAACATTTTACTGGTTCTTTCAAGCCTCGTGCCCCATCGCCAGAGACAAAGGTGAGCAAATAAAGTGTTTCAGGCTGATGCCTTGTACTAAGAAAAATGACTCTCTTTCCTGTCACATGACATAACCATAAAGCCACAATACTCAGACTGTTGTCATGGAAACCACATGATGAGCTAGCGTGCTTAGATTAGCTGAAACCTGTGGTCACTCTCAATATAGAGGAAAAGACCTACAAAGACCATTTAAAGGGGAAAATGATATACTTACTCACATAATAATGATACATTCTACTTAGAGAATTGTTTATTTTATTGATAGCTTTCATTTTGGCTTGGGATTTTTACTAAATAATGTAAATGTGAATGAAAATACAGTTCTGCAATAGATGCTTGCTAATACAGGCAGACAGTTTGATACCGTGTGCTTAAGCAGTTTATTTCTACAGGAAGCAGTTGTTTGTTGGACTCAGTGACTTCAGTTTACCACATCCTCTACCTACAGATATGAACCAAATTTATGGGCTAAACTGAGAATATTGCAATGGTGCGTGTATGACTGCATGTGTGTGTGTGTGTGTGTGTGTGTGTGTGTGTGTGTGCGCACATCGTTCATTATTAGGCTTGAAGGTGAACAGAAACTAACTCTGTTCATGGTCAGAGGATTATTTTAAAAAATGAGGCTACACATGAAAAAAAAAAACTTTAGTAATCAAAGAATGTGTATGTGTTAAAGTATGTATAAACATGGCTGTAGTGGAGCTAAGCACTCATTGTGAGAATGAAAACCAATATTCAGAGAAGGATTTAACTTAATAAAGACTATATTAATTATATTAAGCAAAACATGTTAAAATATCGATTTAGTGTGTGGTACCCTTGTTAATTTAAAAGGCAAAAAAATAAATAAATAAATAAATAAAATAATCTATAATCTAAGGCAAAAAGATGAATTGATTTCATGAACTGCTGAATAATGAGTGTGAAAGCATTATTACTTATTTAATATATATTGAAATAATCCTAAAATCCTAAATATATATGTATATATTATTATTATTATTATTATTTTTAAAATATGATGTGACCACTACGAGGCTCTGTATTGGAAGACAGAAATCTAGACATATAGACACTATTACTATCTAATATTATCCAAAGGAATATGGTTTCATTGTCCAACCTGGTGTCCCTCTTGAGGTTTCCTCCTATTGTCATCTCAGAGAGATTTTCCTCGCCCCTTGGCTTGCTCATCAGGGACAAACTGATGACTATAATTTATACATAAAATATATAACCCATAGTGTGTGAATAAGGGGATGAGAGCTTGTGCCCTGCGATGGACTGACCCCCATTTCCTGGGATAAAGTGGTATAAACAATGAGTGAGTGAAAGAGTCTATTGTAACTGGGACCACTGATAGAATTGCTTTACAAATAAAATGTAATTATTAATGGAATAATAATTAAAAAAAACTATTTCAGATGTCTACCAAAAGGATTTGAATAATTTTAACCCGATGCCCAGAAAACCAACATTTGAAAATGTAGTTGAATCTGAATATACAGTACGTGACTATGGACTCAAGATGCCAATACAGCTCGATGCTTATACAAAGTGGTCTCTTTTTTTTTTAATCTTGGCCTACACAAGCTGGTGCTAACTAACCCTTAGCCATAACAATAGACAGTACCCCACGAAGAGAATAACACCACCATCTGTCTCAATGTACAGATCCTGGGTTGCTGTTTCAGTTCCCAGAGGACTTCAGTGATGAGGTCAGTAATAGAAAAATATATACTTGTTTACAGTTTGAAAGAATAAAGAAGAACAGAAAATATTACATTTATTTAACTTTCTCATGTGCAGGAGTGTTTGCAATCCCTTCCCCGATTCTGCTTTCCATATGATATAGAGAGGTAACGTTAATCAATTTTATTTATTTATTCTTTCTTCATTTTTAAATCATGACTTAATGTCCAAATGATTAAAAGTACTCAGATTGATTGATTGGTTGATTCATAGGGTGAGGGATGGCATAGCTGTGCAGCACTTTACTTTTGCATTGACTGACTTGGAAGGATGTCAGCGATTTGGGTTCTGCAGACTCACTTCCAGCTCCCAGACGTGCCTCTGCATCCTCAGGTCTTAATCCTACATGTCCCTGTAAACACCTTACATATAAACTAGAGCTTAGCTTAATGATCATACATATTGGCTAAACCTATACCCTGGCTAGTCCTATAGACAGGGCAGGCAATGCTGTAGGGGGTTTAGTTTATGGAACAAAGTTGCAGGTGGAAAAAGGAAGTTAGTGGGTGGTGGGTTTTTGAGGCTAGTTCAAAAATAGTTTTTGTAGCCACCAAGATCAAAATAATCAAATAATCATCAACTACAAACACTGTGTGGCATGCAAAAGGAACTTTGAGTACAGATAGCCTCTGATATGTACAGAATCTGTTCTATAGTGGGAGAATGACAACTGTTCAGCCAGATAGGCTTAAACTAATTAGTGAAATCACTAGACTATAATACATATGTTATATATAAAGTACCAAAAGTAATTGGCCAAACCAGCGATTATATTGTATCCAGGTACATGTACTTCAATTTGGAGTTGGTCCCCCTTTTGCAGCTATAACAGCTTCCACTCTGCTTGGAAAGCTGTCCACAAGATTTTGAAGTGTTTCTGTGGGAATTAATTCTGTAGAGCATTTATGAGGTCAGGAGCTGATGTTGGATGAGAAGGCCCGGCTTGCAACCTCCATCCAGTTCATCCCAATGGTGCTCGGTGGGGTTGAGATCAGGACTGAACACACGGAACACATCATACCATGTCTTTATATTCCTTGCTTTGTGCATGCATGTTGAAATAGAAAAAGGCCTTCCCCAAACTGTTGCCACAATGTTGGAAGCATAGCAGTGTCCAAGATGTTTTGGAATGCTGAAGCATTAAGATAAGAGGCCTGATTGATTGAAACACCTGAATTCAATAATATGCGGGTTTGGCTAAATACTTTTATCCATATAATGTACATTGAGAGCCCAACTTATTTGCTTCACCTACTTTGGTACATGACCTACTAAATAAATGTGCACTTTGTCGGTTTACAAATGTACTTTGGCCCATCTGTAGCTGCATTAGGCGGGGTGTTTCAGCATCCCCTCTAACCCACTTATTCTGGATAAATGGGTTAGCGGGGATGCTGAAATGTTCCATCTAATGTCTCTAGTTAATTTTCTCCTATCTGGCTAAAGAGTGCTTATTAGAATCAGGTTTAGTTAATGGATGGAACAAATACTTGGCAGGGTTTCTACTTTCATCTCTCTGCATTAAATTTAGAAGGGATTGGATTATAGAGCACATAATGTCCTAAAAATCAAAATCTTGTCTCATTTCTGAAAAGAAGATTCCTAAGCAGTAGTTGGGTTATAAAGTTTGCTTATACCTGGCAAGCTGATTCTGATCATTTGTTACAGTATGGGACTAATTTCCCCCTTTTTTGTTTTTTATTTTTTTTACATACAGCTACCTGCCTTGGTTCGAAGTCTTTTATAAGCTTTTAAATAACCTGGCAGACTATGTGACAAAGGGACAGGTAAACATGACATTTTTTCATCTAATTGTTTGCATTGTAATAATGAGCTCCGTGTAACTGTGTGTCATTTTAAATCCGGGTAGACGAGCGAGATGAGAGAGTTACTGGCAGCTCTTTACAAACACCCCGTGCCGCTGGCCAACAGCTTAAACATTCTCCATCAGGTAAGTTCTCTTTCAAAATGAATTTGAATTGGCAGAATAGAACCATAGGTGAGTTTTTATATACACTGTAAATAATGTTTTATTGGTTTCTGATGTGTTTCATTTCTTGTGAGCTTTTCCCCACGCATTTCAATTTCAGGACATTGCATGAGTCATTCATTCTCATTTTACTCCCAATCACATTTAAATCGCATGTTTGTAAACGTTCCAATATGAGTATTACATTTTATTCTCACTTTTTCCGTTTTATTTCTTTCATTTTTTTAAGATGCCATACTTCCTTGCTCCTGATCCAAAGGCGTTACCATCTATTCCAGAGAATGTGAGTTTGTACTGCATGCTGTATGTGTCTGTTATCCTTTAATATGATGCTGTTTCGATTGTGTTTAAATTGGTCTATTAACTAAAAGTGTGTGTTTTGTTTAGAGGAACCTGACCGAGCTGATTGTGGCTGTAGATGTGAGCAACCTGCTGCAGCTGTATGCCAGTATGCTTTTTGAGAGACGTATCCTCATCTGTTCCAGTAAACTCAGCACGGTGAGAACATTCACTAATGATCGCTTTAGTGAGCATTGTTTTTTTTTTTTTTTGTTAAAAGGGAACCGAACTTAAACTAGTGATTGATTCACACCCTCCTGTGCTTTCCTCAGTTCGTTGAATTACACATCAAAACATGAGTTTAGTACAGGGAAGTGGGAAAGCGTGTAGGCTTTTATAATAGTGGAACTGAATGATGCGAAGGTCAGCGAGAGGTCAGTCTGCGGTTTATAATTCATTTAAGATATGAGGAAGGGTGGAGGTTAGAGTTTACGATAAATTTACATTTCATTTACAGTTTCCAATCTAGAATTTTCTGCTTTATTTAAATTATTATATTTACTACAAAATGTTAACTGATATCAGCTATAACATGTCAATGCAAAATAATAGGTCCAATTCTATTGTGTAGGTTCCCTTTGTGCCTCCGGGCAGCTTTTGCACCTTGGGGCGTGACTCCACAAGACCTCTGGGGTTTGCTGTTGTGCCTGGCACTGGGAGGTTTACAGTAGATTGTTTGGATGCTCTTTGGTTTCCTTGGGTTCTTGAAATTACATTTTTTCATGGCATTGGTGAACCTCGGTGTGGCATTGGTGAACCTTGGGTTCCCATGATCCTGTCACTGGTAATCAATGTTATTCCCTTTACTTTAAGCAAAAGCAAGTGTGCACTTCACAAAACCCATCCTTTTTTTTTGAAACATTTCCAACAACACAACAAATGCTTGCTATCACCATTTTAGCCACATACCAAGGATATAAGGGCTTTGCTAGGATTTTGCAGTGACACCCTAAATACAAACACACTCTTTTTCTGCCTTGTGTCTGAGGTCCCTATTCACAGTGGATTCCATTTACATAAGAAGATGGCTGTATGCTTATACTGGAGTATCTCTGTGATTGTATGGACTCTTTGTACGTCCTTCTTAAAATGTATGCTGTAAAATGTTTAATTATTTAAAATTAAAGGTCAAAAACAATAAGATTGTCTTTGCTTTTTTATGTTAATCAAGATAACATACCCCAAAGGGTTCAAAGCATTCAAAATTACTTCTAACATCCCACACCAAAAAAAAAATTTATCTTAATTGCGCCCTTTCTTCTACAGCTGACAGCATGTGTACATGCATGTAGTGGGATGCTCTTCCCCATGTACTGGCAGCACATATTCATTCCAGTCCTACCACCACACCTGTTGGACTACTGCTGGTAAGAACACACAAATGCACATACACACAAAAAGAAACACACAGCTACACCTTCACTGTGACCTAACGTTCACTGTAATGGTTGTGTGTTACAGCGCTCCAATGCCATACCTTATTGGAGTTCATTCCAGCATGATTGAGGTACTGAAAACGACATACTGTATACTTTCCATTAATGACCCCCAGACACATAAACAGAATAATCCATGCTGTGTGTTGTGTTGTCAGAGAGTGAGAAGTCGTGCTCTTGATGATGTGGTCATTCTCAACGTGGACACAAACACTATGGAGTCTCCTTACGAGGACTTAAAAAAGCTGCCAACAGATGTGGTAATTCATTCATCCATCCATCACTACATCACTTTCACACAAATTCAACACTATTAAAAACATTCCATCATGTCATCCAGCATTTTAATTACTACCCCATACCTAAATACATTTGTTAGTTCCATCCATCCATATAGGAATCCTTGTAGTCAAGGAACTGTGGAAGGAAAGCCACCAAGTCCCACCAAGTGGGAACATCGAACCGAGAACGTGGCGGTGCAAGGCGACAGGGATAACCACTAATCCACTGTACCGCCACATTTGTTAATTTTGGACTAAAATATAAAGTGAACATAAAGCTAGTCCACTACTCCTCTATGACTGCTCTTTTATAATCTATCTAATAGACTCCAACACATATTTAATGATCTGCCTCTACATGATAATCTTCTGGTTAGCTATAGAAGTGCAATATTTCAGTGCACTATTTAGCTTCATGCAAAATGTTTATTGTGAAGTGACGTCCTATGTCAGATCCTTTATATAGCCTGTTTACTAAAAAATACGTCAGAGCTTTAGAGGTTTGTATCGGCATGCAACCATCTGCCTTTTTTATTTAAATGTCAGCTGATATATTTAAACCTGCAAGTATGAACCATTTGTACTTGTACAGTATATGAAGAGTTTGACAGCAAAATGAGATATCTCCATTCTCTAAGGCTTTTTTTTTTTTTTTTCAAAAGAAGCAAGAAGTATTACAAACTTTTAGACAATATGTTGTCACAATGGTGGTAAAAAAGCACAAATTCCAGACTAAGATTTACATGCTATGGTTTGGTTTGGTTTTACAACTGTTTTGGTTAAACATTCAGTGTGAATTTTGTATGGTTTTGCAGAACGCTTTCATTCCACCTCTCAGTTTTGTCCTAATTGATAAATCATCTTACATTTGTGTTTGTTGCAGTATACTGTAAATATGCAAATGGGTATTACATCCTTGTTAATTACTGCACGAAGTTTGCAGAAGATAATTACAAACATTAAAACCAATACAAAACAAAACTTGCAGCATCAGTCTCTTTTCCTTACCAGTTTCACTTCAGTGTTTGATGAGAGCCATATCACAGTACTGGGACGCACCGTATAGGGTCCCGCTGCGCATCAACTAACGACAGCTGATAGATAACGACTATATTATTATCCCTCCAAATTAAGGCTCTACTCCTCTATTACTCTTGTCAATAATCCATACTCTCATCAGTCCATCTCTAATGTCATCAATAAATCAGTCACTCAACATCACTGTGTTACTGTACTTCACTTACTAATCCATCAGCTATATTAGTCCCATTTATTTGTGTGTGTGTGTGTGTGTGTGTGTGTGTGTGTGTTTGTTTGCATGTGCAGGTGACAGTTCTGAAAGTGAGGCTGAAGCGCCAGGCTGCATTTACAGGCACGGGTGTAGCTAAAGCGTTCCTTAGAGCTCAGGCTCTGCTGTTCGGAGCATACAAAGATGCCCTGCAGTATTCCACAGTAAGTTAACTCACGCACACACACACACACACACACACACACACACACACAATCATCATTTTTCTTTTTTCTTGCAGGGAGAACCCGTATCATTCAGTGAGGAGTTGTTTCTCACACACAAGTCCCCCAGCATGAGGCAGTTCCTTGAGGGAGCAATTCACCTGCAGTTTTTCAAAGAGGTGCACACACACACACACACACACACACACACTTTTCTTTTACTTATAACATCATTCTGATTCTAAGTCATTCAGATTAGAATAAAATGCCCTCAAAAGTGCCCTCTAGTGTTCAAATTATTATTTTTGTAAAGCATGCCGCGGCAAGTGTGGGACTCAATATAGTGACATTGTAACAGACCGAGGGCACTGGTGGCTCAGTGGTAGGTGTTTCGCCTGCCACGCGGAAGGCCCGGGTTCGATTCCCAGCCAGTGCCCAAACCCCAGCCACTGGATCCAGTGCCGGTCCCAAGGCCGGATAAAATGGGAGGGTTGCGCCAACCTGTGCCAAGTTGTAGTGCGGACTGGGTATTCCGCTGTGGCGACCCCTTGCCGGGAGCAGCCGAAAGACCAACAACAACAAGTACAGAGTAATAGACCACAGTTCTGAGAGTAAAAACTCCCTTTATTTCTCTACTGTATATAAATCCTTTACAGTAATGCACTTATTCCAGTGTTTCACTAGTGCTTGGACACCATCAAGGTAAAACATTTACATGATTGGACTGCCTGTCTGATTTGCGTCTGATACACTGGTCTCCCAGGAAGTCCTTTAATGACCAAAACATGTGGAAATGGCTTGGAGTGAGGTCAGGACTGTACGGTGGATGTGCCAGTAACTACCACCTGAGTTCCTGTACTGTGCAAGTGATGTTGGTAAATGAATGTGTGTACAGTTTACACAGACAGAGGCATCTTTTCTAAAAAAGTTAGCGCCAATTTTTGATTAAAACACAGCCAAATATGATTGTTACTATAACTGATCAGCATAAATGGGACATATGTGTATTTCTTCCTCCATTATAAATGCATCTTTATTAAGAAGATTTTGGCACCATTTAAATGTTTTACCGCGGCTGAGCGTCCCATCACCGTACTTTGCTTGAAGTCTCCTGTAAATGTCAATCGCCTTCAGAAATCAGAAATGTTATCTTATTTAAGTCCTGTTTTGACTTGAACGCCCCTCATACATTACTTTACCTTGATGTAGTGCCCCATTATGTTACTGAAATACATAAATATGTGCTTTCAGTTTATTGATGGCCGTCTAGAGATGCTCAACCAAGGAAAAGAGCCAGATGACCTGTTTGAGGAGGAACTACTGGAGTGTGGTGCATCATCAGGTTTGTGTTTTATCTCATGAATCATATTAATTTTAAATAATTTTAGATTGATAAATGTAAGTAATTCATAAGTCTTTACCATAGTGCAATTGATGGAACAATGTTGTTCATCATACACGTCTCTGTAAATTAGCTTTTACCATGGAACCAATAATGCATTATGACAAACTCATAATGTATTATGACAAACTCAATTCATGTAAAACTTGTGATTCGAAGCTGCACTAAAGTCAGAGCTGCCATTTTAGAAAATAAAATCAAGACCTTCTGACCAATCAAAAATCAAGCTCCGACAGTGTATTGCATTTTATTTTCTAATAATTATGTATATTCGCTAATATTATTTTTCTATGCATTAGGTGGCTCAAAATCTTATCAGCAGTGGATGGGGAATCTGAAGGTCAGTTTTATTGTGCAAAGAGAACAGCAACTCATGCGTGTGCTTTATTTAGTCCTGCATCGAAAATGACATGACATCAGTGAAACACTCGGAGTCTGTTAACTACTACTTGTGAACATAACGCTAGTCCACTGCTCCTCTCTAGCTCCTCTTTAATGATTTAACTATCTGACTCCAAAACATTTCAGTAATTATCTGCCTAATGTTCTGGTTAGCTGTAAAAGTATAATATCTCAGTGCATTATTTAGCTTCATGCAAAACCTTTATTATAAAGTGACATTCTACAGGTACAGTATGTAAGATCCTTTATATAGCCTGGTTACTAAGAAATTCTTCAGATAGCTCAGAGGTTTCTATCGGCATGAAACCGTGCGCCTTTTATATATAAATGTCAGCGGTTATATTTAAATTCGTAGGTGTGAGCCCTTTTTATATGAACAGTTTGACAGCAAAATGAGATCTGCATTTTTGCAGGCTTTGATAAGAAAGAGATTTTTTTTCCCAAAGTATTATAAATGTATAGGCAATATTTTGTGCATTGTTATTGTAAATAAAGCATCCATGTGCTTTATTTAGTCCTGCATCAAAAATGCCATGACATCAGTAAAACACTCGGAGTCTATTAAATACCCCTTGTGGTATCATTTTTTATTCTTAATCAATGTTTTACAGAAAGGAGGAGGCTCTCTCATTCTCACAGTCAAGGCCAAGGCTCAGATGTACAAGAATGTGAGTGATATTTCAGTATGATTGTGTTCAAATCGAATAAATTAAAACAGGAAATATTTATTTATGGTATGAATTAGAATAACTTTGTATACAACAACTTTATATAAGTCATAACATTAATCATGTACCAACAACTGTAGGCCTATATGTATCATATCTGCTCTGTACAGACACACAAAATATCATGTTCGCTTGAACGATGGTATTTGCTAGCCTCACTAATTTGCTCCAGCATGTGAAATTGGCACTTAGCTTATAGCATACAGAATGTGTCATGTATTAACCACATAGTTGGAAATATCACTAAAAAACTAGAACAAAAGCTCATTTTTTGTTAAAACACAGCCAAATATGATTGTTACTATAATTGATCAGCATCAATGGGACATCAATGTATTTATTCCTCCATTATAAATGCATCTTTATTAAGGAGTTTTTGTACAGTACACTTAGTGCAAGTGAGCAGTGCAAAGTTTCCCCATGAAGTTAATCCTTAACTTTATTTTTCTGTTGTTCTAATGGACATTCAGATATAATAACAGTAATGGTGACATAAATAAATAGAAACCATGAAAAATACACATTTCAATTACAATTGGAGGGGGAAAAAAATCAGCAACTAAAAAAAAAATTCACAACAACAGTAAAAAAAAAAAAAAAAACAACAACAGCAAATAAATAAGTAAAGCATAATGCAGACAAAACCATGCAATTTCCTTTTTTTTTGCTTTAATTACCACTTTGTTCTTCAAAAGTTAATGTTTTTATAAGGTTCATTAATAATGTATGTGGCACAGTTCTCAAGCTTCAATTAAGGAGTGAACCAAGCCGTCTATGTTTCAAATAACTCAATTGTCATTCCTCATCATCCTCCTCTGTTTCAGGTCACATGCCACAGCAAGCTAAAGTATTTCATTTCATCAAAGGTGAAACACAACACTTGTGTGCTAATGATATAATGATATATAAAATTATGATTTATTATATGTACAGTAAATAAAAACTGGACAAGCATTATGGAACATTGATCTTTGCTTGTATTTCACTCAGGACCAGAAAAAATCTCACATTCTCCAGCGAGGAGCCTCCATGTGTGGCACACACTCGCACCGCTTCAATAAATCTGATTGCCTTCAGGACAGGTTACCAATCACGCAGCATTTTGGAAAGGTGAATCTCACACACCGTCCACACTTAAGCAGTGCTTAAGTGAATTGATATATTCACTGTGTGATAACCACAGCAATCAATTACATTCATGTTTTAACAATCATTGTAGAATGAATGAGTTAAAGTAGTGTTATAATAAGTGTTTATGTAAATATAAAATTACAGACCCTAGTGAAGATTATTCTCTGGACATAATTTATTCAATTAAATAGGCTATTATTTGGCTGTTATTCTGGTGGCTTATTAATGCTGTTGAGTTTTTTGTTTTAGAACATCCTGCCAGACTACACACATTTTTCTTAAAATGGTTATTACATTTAGGATTATGAAAAGATTTATTTGAGGTTATTAAAGATGTTAGATGCATGAAAAATAAAAATATATAATGCATATAAAAATAAATTAATTATTTTAAAAAATATTGATTATTCAATTATCTGCTAATAGAACGAGAAATGTGTGAATCAATTTCCTGACACGGATACGATTATTTAACCGATTTATAGACATAAAGCAAAATACTGTATGTCTATAAATAGGTTAAATGATCATAGTTGTGTCAGAAAATTGAACTATAAGACAAAAAAAAAAAAAACAGATGCAAGACATCCAAGTGTGGAAAACACTAATGCTTGAATAACACTAATAATTAGGGACAATGTGTTACGGCGTGCGGTATGGAGAGACGCACCACGAGATGTTTTTAATGATTATAAGAGCCCTGACACAAAGCGTTGGAGGGGATCCAACGAAATAGGAGGCCGTGAGAGTGCTTATGACACGCACTGGAAGACCTTCCCGTTTGGAGATGGCGTGGGATTATTAATTAATAAACTTAAAATGAAACAAATGAAAACTAATAACACAAAATAAACAGAGCGCCGCCGTGAGACCGACGGGGCTCTGGAAAACAAAACAAAAACTGTTATCCTCTCGGGGTGTTCGCCCTCACCGAGGATTTATGGGGAGAGAGACGGCTTATGTTTTTATGCAAACTTTATACTTAACCTGAGAGCGCACGCTGCACAGCTGCGTGACTCTCTCTCTCTCTCTCTCTCTCGCCGGCGTCTTAGGAAGGCAGAGGCTGGGGCTTTGCCTCTGTCTCTTTCTTTCTGCGCGCTTTTCTTTCTTTCTTTTCTTTGTCTTTGGCCCTGATACCTTACCGGTGCTACCTAAATGATCGCACGAAGTGTGGCGGTATCAGGACCCTTATATAGACGCGCCGCCAGGTGCGGCGTATCCAGGCTGATTGCAGCGTTGCCTGGCAACCGCATGTCTATAAATAGAACTGCCTGTTGCCTGTTTAGAACTGCAGATCTGCCCATTCCAAACAGTGCAAAGCACTTTTGCATGCATCTACCCCTTGTGAGACCCGC
>JAOVVA010000028.1:14696283-14707805 GCA_028565275.1 Leiocassis micropogon | reverse complement strand
ATTTTATTTTTTTATTATTATTATTATTTTTTTTTTTTTTTAATGAATTTCTTTCATTTTTGTGAAGCTGCTTTGAGAAAATGACCATTGTTAAAAGCGCTATATAAATAAAGTTGAATTGAATTGAATTGAATTAGTACTGCGTTCATCGACTTCAGTGCCGCAGGTAACTTTATTGACTCCTCTTATGCCAAAAAGCTGGGAGTGCAGTTCAAAGCGTTATCCCAGCCTGTTCGAATCACATCAGTAGACGGTCGACCTCTCTCCTCCAGCTCTATCACCACCCAGACTCAACCCATCACCCTCATCATTGACCAGCACCACGAATCAATCCAGTTCCACCTCACCTCCATCTCATCTCCACCCATCATCCTCGGACACTCTTGGCTCCTGCAACATGATCCTCTGATCTCCTGGATCCAAAACCGGATTTTACAGTGGGGACCGACCTGTTCCGAACTCTGCCAGCGGGCTCCGGCTGGGACGTGCTCTAGGGAGTCTGAGACCCCCGACATCCGAGGCCCCCGACCTGACTGAAGCCTTCTGTAAGAGACGCGCTACCTACCTGCATCCTCTTCGCCCTTACGACCTGGCAATAGATCTTCAGCCGGGTTCTGTTCCTCCCCGCGGCCATCTCTACTCTCTGTCCATCACCGAGATGCAGGCGATGGAGGAGGATGTGTCTTCTGCTCTCATCCGGCCCTCCTCATTGCCTGCCTTGTGAAGAAAAAAGGCGGCGACCTACGTCCATGTGTCGATTATCGGGGGCTCAACAACATCACTATTAAAAATCGACACCCTTTGCCTCTTACCAACTCGGCCCTGGACGCCCTCTCTGGTGCCACCATTTTTACAAAGTTGGACCTTCGGAGCGCTGTAACATTCCTGCCACCTCAGTCTGGGAGGTTAAGATCTGGGTCACCAGATTACTGAGCCGCTCCTTTGTCTCCCCCTAGTGTGTCTGTGCATACATGTATGTGTTCCTGTATTGTTATCAGCACCAAATTAAGATCACCTGTCTACCCTTGTGTGTGTCTCTATATATAGCCCAGCAGAACCCTTATCCCGTTGTCTGTTCACTGCCGTGCACCATTGTATTTTCATCTGATACTGATCATATGTGTGTGTGTGTTTTCGTAGGACTGAGCGGTGTCTGCAGGGACGGGTACAGCGCGGGGGTTTAAAGGAACCGTCTTCACGGTCAAGGTCAAGGCTGAGTGAGACTCAGTACGCGGGGTTTTCAGCCCCTTCTGAGCTATTCGTTCTTTGCTATGTTGCTTAATGTTGTCGAACCCTACCCGCCTGCAGACCCACAGTTTTCGTAGTTTTTGTTTTCTTTTTCTTTTGGTGTTTTGTGTTGTGTATAATCGAAAAAGAAAGAAGGAATAAAAACCTATAATTCTTTAATCCTGCATCTGCGTTCGCTTCCTTCACCCACAGACATGACAACATCCAGGTGTTATCAGGGCGTGGTCAGCAATAATACTCAGGTAGGCTGGAGCATTTAAAAATACTTAATTGGTACTAAGGAGCCGAAAGTTTTCCATACTATTACACCACCAGCAGCCTGAATTGTTGATCCGAGACAGGAATAATAATACTGTTTAAGACTGGATTAATATTGTTAATACACATGGGCAATGTTTTTCCAATTTTCTATTTGTCAAATTTTTTTGGGGGGGGGCCCATGTGAATTGTAGTCTCTGGTTCCTGCTTTAAGCTGACAGAAGTGGCACACAGTGTGGTCTTCTGCTGTTGTAGCCCATCTGTTTCAATGTTCAACACCTTGTGCGTTCAGAGTCACTCTTCAGCATACCTCAGTTGTAATGAGATGTGAGTTACTTTTGTTTTTCTATCAGCTTGAATCAGTCTGGCCATTCTCCTCTAACCTCTGGCACCAACTGTAAATGGTTGTGAATGAAAGTCCGAGTAGATCAGCATTTTTATAAATATTTGGCACCAACAACCATGCCATATTCAAAGTCACTTAAATCACCTTTCTTCCCCTTTGTGATGCTCAAATTAAACTTTAGCTGATCGTCTTGACCGTTTTATATGAGTAGACTCAAATGTATTGGGTTGCTGCCGTGTGATTAGCTGATTACATATTCCTGGTAATGAGCAGTTAAAGACGTGTACCCAATGAAATGACCAATGAGTGTGTATACATATGTCATGCATACATTGGTATGTGGCTGATCGGTGTGTGTCTGTGTGTGTTTGTGTGTGTCTGTGTCTATGTACTGTATATCCTGTTAGTTCATATATTTATGAAAAAAAAAAAACGTGTACAATTGCCGAATGACTCACCTGAACCCATGAGCAGAAACAGCAGAGAAAGGGGAGGAGTCAATCTGAGTGACATCATCAGTACTTCCTGTATACTCATCCCAGATGGAAAATACTTTTCAGTTTTTCATGTCATAAAAACACACTTAAATTTGCAGTGTGTTTTAAAACAGATGCTGTGTGTTTATTTATTACTGGTGTATGTTGTACAGTTCAGTGTGTGAGCTATAACTCTCTCTTTAATATGAAATTATTAAGCACATACTCATGAGAGACTTGGTTTTTCTTATGTTAGAAAACATTATTTGTGTGAATTTTTTTGTAAACAAATCAAATTATGTGTACACACTCCACACAAACAAAATAACCCGGATTAAAAAAAAAAAAAGACAGAAATGACCAATTTAAAAAACATCAATTTAGACATGAATTATTTAAACAATGCACGGTTTAAGTTTAGTGAATAAATGAGTAATTACATTATAAAATTTAAAAGTTAAAAACTCTCTGACCTCATTAAGAGATGTTCATCTCCTGCATCCAGAGAGAAAAACACACTGGAACACCAGGAGCAGCTCTAAGGGTTTAAACTGTTAAACTGTCCAGGATAAAATATGATGCTGATTGACTTGACGAGATGTTACATCTTTCATTGCTGATGTAGCCATTCCTTCTGCGTCAAATTAAGAAACACACTAAACACCCACACGTGCAACTTTGTTTATATATGTTACATGCACCATACACTCATGTTATTTATATGTATATCACTGTGTTACTATGGAAACAGCTCGTTCTACCTGCACAATAGGGGAAGCACACCAGTGTATTCTGTATTCATTTGTTTTTCTGAGTGAACTGTGGAATGTTTCTAACATGTTTGTTAATCAATCGATTTAATTTTTATAAACAAATATTAATGTATTGTAGGAGATTATTAATTGTGTTAAAGCTCCTGCTGTAGTGCAGTGCTGATTTAGGATCAGTTGCTTTTGTTGTTTATAAATATGATGGTCACAAAAACTGACCCCTGACCAGCGCTGTTCTCACACTCAAAAGTTATGATGACCAAATATGATAGACCTGTTTATTATCATTACAACTGGCCTTACACAAAAACATTATTTTAAAATACACATTGTAAAGAAAAAACTTGAAAATGAAAACCTTCTAACTCTAGTCACTGTGTGGATGAAGTCGTTTCCTGTGTCAGAGATACAGGAAGGTAAGAGCTAAAAGTAAAGTAATGCCCTTATTATCTACCATAGCAAGTTATTATATCTTTAGCAAGAGACATTCAGAAAAATTATATTTTTATTTTTAATCAAATTAAGTTAAAAGAAAATCCACATTTCATACAAACTTCAATAATTCTTTTGATTGTGTAAAGCTGCCTTGCAACAATGAAAATTATTAAAAGCACTATACAAATAAAACTAAAATTGAATATGATTGATTCGGGGACAACAGGAAATTTCTTAGATGGGAGGCTAGGCCAGACAATAGAAATTTCAGTTAGCCTGCTCCTGTCCACCATCATGTTGATCTCCCTGGCCAGCTAGCCAATTAAGGACGGGTTCGTGACCCAACCCCCAGCCCCAGTGCCTCCTCCCCCAGTACCCCTTACTACTACTCCTCAGGGCTACTGGGCTGCAAACCCACGTAGAAGGCAAACCAGAACTGATTTAAACCTCGCACCTTATCTCCACCCTCATATACACCCACCATGGGATGGCATAATGATGCCCTTATGAAGGTCGAGCGGAGGACCACCAGACTTGGTGTCAACTCATCGAGTTCTATACGGGCAAAAGCGCGGTCATCTAGACACGTGGTTGCCAGGTGCTGCCACCGAAGAGGCAATCAGCATGCATTCACCGCACCTGACGGTGTATCTATTTAAAGGTTCTGATACCTCCGCATTTCACGCAACCATTAAATAGCACTGGTAAAAGGATCAGGGCCAAGACAAAGACATAGTGTGCAGCAAGCCAAGACAAAGGCGAAAGACCCAGCCTTGTCCTAATATTAAGCCATTGTGATGAAGTGTGAAAGAGAGTGGCACACCATTAGTCCAGCATGCACTTTCAGTCACAGTACAAAGCATAAAATCACAATTACATATACTGTAGATCCTCAGTAAGGTCGAATGCCCTGAGAAGATATAAGTTTTATTTTTAGTTTCCAGAGGCCTGTCCGGTCTCGCGCAGACAGCGAAGCTCTGTTAAATTATTTGTTTTTAGTTTTCTTTCATTTCCGTTTTAGTTTATTAATTAATAATCCCACTCTATCTCCAAGCAGGAAGGTCTTTCTGTGCGTGTCTCATAAGCACTCTCACTAACAAGCCCTGCATAAGGGCCCTTATAAATACTATTACATCACTCCACATACTGTAACTGATACAGTTAATATCTGAGAGTGGCTAAGTCATTGTTATTATATAATAAACTGTCTGCGAATCTTACATTATATCAAGATGTTACTGTACAGCAGTCATGTCATGTTAAAGCTGCCTTGCTTTTTACTTGGGGAAGTTGTAGATTCACATCATTGTGTAGTATCAGATTCCAATAATGATTCAAGCCCAAGTGCTCCCATCATCATAATCTCCACCTCTCTTCAGTACAGGTCATTATACCTCATTATAAATAAACCAAACCGAGAATGTGTTCTTCATACTTAGTTTCATTGTGTAAAATGTATAAAATGTTAATGACACACATTTCCACACAGTGTGTTAGTTTAGTGGATAAAATATACATTTTATACAAGTGTAATGATTAAAACAGAACAAAATTCTACAGTACATACTATATGTAGAAAAAGAAGCCTTTCAAAACACATGCACTTACATACAATACAAATAAATACTCTCTCTCTCTCCCCAGGGTGTTATGGCTGATGATTTCACTTTTACTTTTTTGGAGTCTAAAAGAAAGAAAAATCATGATAAAGTGCTTGAGGTAGAAATATTGAACAAACAAACATACAAAAATACAGAATTCCAGGAAAGCCATAACTGTATATTTCTTGTGATAATGAGATAACACAAGATGTTTTCCAAAATTACATGGCAGTAGCAATCTAACATTACACCCTTGTGGCCTAAACTGTTTTTAAAAAGTTTTATTTTGTAATTAAGTGGATTAAATTTTCCAAAGCTCTTCAGCCTGGTGCTGAATCCAGTGATTAAGAGCATGTGATGAACAAATGGAAGCACTTACTGTTAAAATCTCATAATCTGGAGAGATGGACTGAGGGTCCAGAGATGTGTACGTGTCATCAGGAGGACTCAAGTGAACCGTCTGTGTGAGGGAAAGAGAAATAAATCATGTGTTTATCATTTTAGTGACTTTTTCCAGATCTGAATGTCTGTGTAACGTGTGTCTCTGAGGATACTTACTGAAAGTGTGTGATACACGTTATTAGAGGACCTGGTCTGAAGATCAAGACCTGTGTATGTGCCATCAGGAGGACTTGATTGACCCGTCTGTGTGAAGATTATAAAGAATGTGATTGGTGTTTTTGGGAAATCCTAAACAGCTGAATGTCT
This sequence comes from Leiocassis micropogon, assembly GCA_028565275.1. Taxonomy (NCBI): domain Eukaryota; kingdom Metazoa; phylum Chordata; class Actinopteri; order Siluriformes; family Bagridae; genus Leiocassis; species Leiocassis micropogon. The sequence continues at coordinate 14,701,963 of JAOVVA010000028.1, read as the reverse complement.
GAGTAAATAAACTGTGCCTCAAGTTTATTTAACACTTAACAGCATTTGCTACTATAGCCATGTTCAGCGAAGAAAAGAGCCCTGGTGTTTCTTCATGTTCATTATACACTGTGTCACTGTGTCCTGTTATAGATCACTTACCTGACCAGATTCGGCAACATCATCTGAATCTCTTTTCTTCCTTCTAAAAATGAACAATAATCAGTTCATCCCATCCCATTTCAGCCAGTTGATAAGAAAAACACATGCTTACCTAATACATAAAACAGCAATGATAGCAAATAACCATCCACATCCTCCTGTGACTCCAAAAACTACATCTAGAACCAGACTCCTGCCCCCTGTGTGCAAACAAATATTACTCAGCTATAACTCCTTCACCTTTATCAATGCTACAAAGATATATTTGTTATAATAACTGTAATACCATTTAAAGTGAGAGGCACTGCAGAGGCTCTCTGAGTCCCGTATTTATTCTGAGCCACACAGTAAAACCATCCACTGCTGTTGGAGCTCAATGTGAAGCTGTAACTCTGTCCAGATCCTACAGGTGAGTTTTCATTCACCTTATACCAGGTGTAGAGCTCCACAGGTGGGTTAGCATCACTGCTGCAGGTTAGAGTCACTGAACTACCCTCCACTAAGTTACCAGAGGGACTGATGGACACTGTGACTGTCTTAGGAGGATCTATCACAGGCAAGAAACAAAGAAAACAAGCAAGTATCTTAATTAATTAATTACTATATTTTTCAAATGCTGAGAGTAAGGAAATAGAAAAAGGAACTGCAGGGATATTCATACACATTAATGATAACATTCAAATGTTCTAATATCTAAGCATGTTAATAAGTATGCTTTAAATAAATACTTTTATAGCTAGTATTACAATATTAACATACAATGCAAGTAGGCGAATACACATGTTACTACTAAGCTGCCAAGACTCACACGTTAAGTATGAGACTCACACAGTCACTCATCTTCACTCACTCTTCAAACAAATGTCTGTGCAAGAAGCGAGCGAAATCGCTGAGCTTCATCATGATGAGTCATCTATGCACGTCTTTTATTTGGAGGACAAATAATGCACTTTCTCACATACTACACATGGGTAGTGCAGCCAAAACATAATATTCACATAATCTGGTTGAAATGAACCTACATTTAGAGCTATGTGAAGGCACCAATCAAACATGAAACAAGGGATAATAATTGGAACCGCCATAATAGTGCTAGACAGAGCAACAATATTATAAAATACATCGACATTCAAATGCATTTACAGACTGTGTGAGAGTGAGGAGAGTGATACCGTGAGAAATACATGTGAATATTTACATTGAAAATAAAATATCTGCATTACGTTTATTCGTGTGGTATTTTTAATATTCACAAGAACACTCAAAGACTAACGAACATGGTTAAGAAAGAATTACACACGAGCGCTACAGACAGAACCAATGCCCTTATTTTTAAAATCTCACGCCAAGATTTTCTGAAAAGTTAGCAGCCCTGTCTCCTATATTTTAAATATTTTTGTATGTACATTTGTAAGCATGCTAATACACATGAATTATAATGTTCAAGTACTTAAGTATGTTAGCACACTAATGCCCATAGATTTTATTCTGGTATGTTGTTTAGATAATGTTTAGATATTGTGTAATTATGCTAAGACATACTGTAAGTATGCTAGGATGCTATGCTAGTAATTTAATTAGTGCGTATTTAATCTGCTCTGCGGTCAGCTGCTCTGCAATTGTGTCAGTGTGTGTCCTTGCTTAAAAGTATACCAGCACACAAGTATATGACTATTTATCTTTACAATTATTATAGTCAGCAAGTGTAAAAAATATGCTTGTGTCTAGATAACATGAATTAGGACAAGGACAACAAGAATCAGTCACATATTAGTAACACCTTGGTTATAGGTTAATAACCTTAAAACAGTATCATAACATTGTAACATATCGTGTTACTTGACTGTTAGTTAAAGCTTCATTAACGATCTGATTTATTTTTACGTCCAGATTCAGCATGAACTTTTAGTCTTGGTAGTTAGATGAGTGAATGAATAAATCTGTACTTACACTGAACATCAAGCGTCACAGCACCGGAGCGATAGCTTTCTCCCTGTAGCGCACAACTGTAGCCGCCAGCATCACTCTGTCTGACTGATTTCAGATGAAGAGGGTTAGACGAGGAGATGATGGGCAAAAGACGTTCATGTTTGTACCAGTTGAATGTTGAAGTGACAGTCAGGCTGCAGGTGGTTTTACATGTGAGAGTGACGTCATGTCCCTCAACCACACTATCAGGAACCATCTCCACCTGAAGCTCTGTGAAGGAGAGGAAAGAAAGAAAAGATGCAATGCATCCTGTGGGGATTTTTTTAAAATCTACTCTATTGTTATCATCTCTTATTATTTAGACTTTGAATCATACACTTTTTGCATATTAACTAGCAGATATTAGTTGGGTGGAGACATGGATAATGTCTATGATATTGACTGTACTATGGCTATAAAACTATGTACATTATTATTATTATTATTATTATTATTATACATTTTTATATTCTACCACATCACATTTAGTTAAATATAGATTGATGAAATAAACAGACCTATGGGCTCAGGTTGTTCCACTCAACGTGTAAATAATACAATTGTTCATGATAACAAAATACATTTCTGATTTGCATTACATTTAAATATGTATTACTAAATACATTTGTAAATCACATTTCTTATTTATTAATTATGAGACTGATTTCACTCCATATCTGTCAACGGGGCAATGCACTGTGCTGTTTCAACATGCAAAACATGGGCACATTCAATATTAGGGAAGTGATTATAATATTATGGCTGATTGATGTATGTGGGGAGCTAAGCACTGTGGAGTTTCTCCTGAAGATGTGAGGTGATGTTTGTGGATGCCTGAATAGCTGTTTTTGTTGATGTTCATAAATGCCTTAGGTTTTGGGCTGAGAAAGATTCGACATTTTTTATCAAAACCACAGTAAAAAAAAAAAAAACATTATCAGGGACAATGATATTCTTTGATCATTAAAAAAAAAAATACAAATATGTCAAGGAGCTATATCACTCAGCAGAAATAAACAAATTACAACACCCATGCAGTTTGCAATGTTTTTGCATTTGAGTCAAAGTTCATGCCCATATCCTACCCCAAAGAAGTTTTTGAGCTATAGATAAAAAATAATACTAATAATAATAATAATTAAAAAAAAACCACTCTGGACAGTTTGGAAATTAGGTAAAACTGGAACAGGAGAGGGACACGAAAGAGATGGTGAAAGTCAACTTCATCTATCAATCAAAGGTAAGGAAACAAAAAAAGTCAACACAACATTCATTTTGGAATGCCCCATCAGGCACGGATGTACCTATTTCGATTTGGGCTTGTAGCTAGTTGATAGAGGGTGAGTGTTATAGTACTAGTATAGGTAGTAGTAGTAATAGTGTAGTATATTATTTCATTAGCAGGTAATAACCCCAAGCGTGCTCCTGCCCTGGCTTATTATATCTCTTGATGAGGCCACATAAAACTGCTTATTATATTTCTTTGATGATGACATCAGCAACAAGTGACAATGAAATAACAGGTGTAAAGTTCAGTTATACCATTAACATGTGAAACAGAATCAATGTGCACATCGTGACTGATGAACACTGCTGTGTTCAATTGGCCACAACACTTCCTGTTTGTTTATCTAAAGTGCTGTTTAGCCCTCTTATTTTACAACGTCAGACATGGAAAACTGTAACATATGTCATGGCTAAAACTGCGATTTTAAAAAGTACACTGGAAAAAGGATTCCTCCAGGTAGATCTGTTTAATATTTGTATATTTCCTTTACTATTGTCTACTAAAAAATATTTAAAAAAATGAATGTTTTAAACAGTAATGAACATTTGATCTATACAATCATTTTTATTTAGAAGGATACTCAGAAAAAGAAAACTGTGTTCTGATGGTGTTAAGAAATGTTTGCATTTATCATGACAATTATTTATATTGTTTAATAAAGACAGATTTATCATGATAACATTATTGGCTATATCACCTGGCTCTGCTTAGTATTAATTTGCTTTTTTTTTCACAGACACTAGGAGGAATGTTAATATCCCAAATATTAAGGTCGCCATCAACAACCACCTTCAGTCTTCATTTTCAGTCACCTTCACCTCACCTGACTACTAGTGACATTTTCTCCTCAAGGGATGCCAGGCTTCCCAGTTTTTTTCAGACTTGTACTTGTAATTTAATTATTAATAATAATAATAATAATAATAATCATAATAATAATAATAATAATAATAAAACACTTCATTTAACTTTAGTATTATTTTGGTAATAATCTCATCTGTGCTATTGCTGACTGCCTATTTCATAATGAGTGAAATGCTATGTGGTAAATGGGTAGTGAAACATGGTATTGCACTTTTCAATTCCAGTCATCTGCTAGGCCAAGTTGTAGTTCCTTTTCTCAGTTTTAAAGAGTTGCAAACCTGGCATATTTAAGAAGTTAAGGTTAATGTTGAAAAAAAAAAAACATAACCAAAACAAAAATAGGAATAAAGACAACCAAACTGAGCTCTAAATGAACTATAATAGGAACTCAGATAGTGATGACAACAACACTAACCACAGTTACTACTACAGATGCGAGACGCTGACTAACTAAACCAAGATGCTTAAGTAGTGATAATAATCTACACAAACCCTCTAGGGGTTTATCTCTGACATAAGCTCCAAACGCAGAATCCTTGACCATGGAGCAAACACCAAGTTTTTAAAGCCAGGAGGCGAAGCGAACACAAAGTCTAAAAATCTGGGTGGCAACAAAGACACAAAATCCTGAAACCTAGGGAGTGGGGTAGACACAAGATCCTCAAACCCTGGTGGCAGGGCAACCACAAGATTCTTCAACCGAGACGGTGTGGCCCAGGCAGTGCAGCATTCTCTGAAGGCCTCTCAGAGTTTTCCAGGTTGTCTGGAACTGAAACGATCTATTGGTCTCAGAGGAGACATGGCCTTCTAAGCAGACCGGGCCTTCAGTGCAGACTGGGCCTTTGATGGAACAAACCAAGCAAACTGAGGTTCCATTAAGGCTAACAGAGCAAACAGAGCCTTCAAAAAGTCTAACAGGGCTAAGAAGGCCTTCAACTGGGTTAACAAAGCTAAAAGAGTTCTTATTTGGGCTTACAAAGCTAACAAGGCTCTTAACAGGGCTAACAAAGCAGACAGGGCTAACAGAGAAAATAGGGATAGCATACCAGACAGGGCTAACAGGGTAATAGGTCTTGCAGGGCTTTTATCAAGACTAATAGAGGAGACTGGGCTTTCATAAGGACCAACAGAGCTAGCAGGGCCTTCAGGGCTAACAGGATTAACATTTTTTTTCATGGCTAATAGAGTTAACGGGTTCTTCTGGGCTAATAGAGCTAACATTGCCTTCAGGACAAACAGGGAGTATTATTTATTAGAAGAGTGCTTGTGCTTTCTAAACACACCTTCAGAATTTGACTGAGTGTTGTCTGGAACAGGTAATCTACAGGTTATTTCTGTGACTGGTATATAACATAATTCATTACTCGAAAGGCACATGCTGGGGCTAGATTTACAAGAGCTAGTAAGCCAAACTTTCAT
>JAOVVA010000028.1:14671190-14681883 GCA_028565275.1 Leiocassis micropogon | reverse complement strand
GTGGGAGCCCCCTAGTGACGGGGAGGAATTGGCTACGACTAATATTGGGGAGAAAATTGGAAAAAAACCCAAAAAAATATTAAAAAAAAAAGTAGACCCTTTAAGCTTTCTATAGATATATTATATCCATCTCATGTCTGTGACTGCAGTATTCGCAGTTTCGAGTTTCAGTTCAGTTTAGCAACACGTTTCAAAAATATTTTCGCGGAGCCTGAGACGGCTGAAAACACACCCTGTTTATTTTCTTTATTTTACAAAAGCACAATGTTTTGTGGATATTGTGAGTGTACATAAATAAAACTAGACCCTTTACAGATTCAAATGATGTACCGTACTACACTTGTGTGTAAGATTAAACTTGACGGAGAAAGAAAATATACCACTAAGAAACTACGGACCTTATTCAACACAGTATAAAGTTTGGATATTAAAATAATATAAATTCTTAAGTAAGATGAATGTCAATAAGATTCCACAGTGGAACAAGGTCAGGAGGAGGCAAGGTGAAGCACAAGAGAGGCAGATGAGCAGAAATATATATTTGAGTAAAGACAATTTAGTAAGAAAAATGAACTGGTATTTATAATTGATAATTGTTTTCAAATGTTTGTGGAACATTTAAAGTAATATAAGTCTGAGACTAACCTTAATGTGTCCAGTTTACAGTTTTGGTTCTTTAGTCCAATACACAGCTGATTTATTCCCTTTTGCAGGTCATTGTGGCTTAGGTCCAGATTTCTCAGAGATGACTTTCTTAATCTTAGAGCTGAAGCAACAACTTCACATGAAGATTTGGTCAGCTTACAGTTGGAGAGACTGTAGATGTGAGACAAAATGTGTTTTGTATATTTTACTAATTATGATTGCCATTATTTGTTAATAACAAATAATGAGCAAAGCTAATTTCCAGAACTGCCTGCAAAACAATACACAAACCCAAAACAATTTTAAAAATCTCTGTTTGAAATGTTTACAGTAGGTTCCAGTCAGGTATCTCCCACATCCCAAATACATGGCTACTCTAAATTCTCCCTAGATGCGAATATGCTTGTGGTGCAGCTACTGACTGGTGGTTTATCCAGGGCACATTCCTGCACTTAGCTCAGCATTCCCCAAATCCACCATCACAATGACCAGGACACAGTTACCATACAGTACATCTTGAAAAATTAGAATCCAATTAAAAAGTCATTCTTTAATATATCATTAAATGTAAAGTGAAATATTTAAAACCTTTTCTTTACATGTAATTAATCTAAAACATATGAGTTTCACTTTTTTAATTTAAATACAGAGCAAAATAACCTTTTTCACTGTAGTCAAGTCCGGTCCTGGAGAGCTAGTGTCCAGCACAGTTTGGTAATTCACCTACTTAAACACACTCACTAAACCCAATTAACAAATGAGTTGAATCAGCTGTGTTTGAGCAAACAAATCACTCTTTTCTGGACAATCGACTTTTCTGGACACTGGCCCTTCAGGAATGGACATAAACACACCTTCTCTAGATGAATAAATTAACAATTTGTATGATGGTGAAAAATACTTTAATGGTCACATCTACTTTAAATACAACTAAATTATACTTAATAACTGGTTGGGGTGGTGGGAGGTCTGCAATCCTTCCCAGGAACATTAGGCGTGAGATGGGCAGACTAGGTCTATTCAACTTCTTGCATGTTTTGGAAGGTTGGATGAAACTGTAGTGCCTGGAAAAATCCTACATACATTTGGGGAAAACAAGTATGCTAGGGAAACATGCCATTACCTAAGTATCTGTAATTTACAATTTATACTCTTCAGGCCTTCGTAGAGCAGTTTCAGTCCCTCATCCTGTAGATCATTGTTGCTCAGGTCCAGCTCTATCAGGGGTGAATTTGCTGACTGCAAAGCTGATGCAATATTTTCACAGGACTTCTCGCTAAGGTTACAGTCTGCCAGGCTACAGCAAGGGAAATCAAAAATGTATTAAATGTATTAATCAATTCTTTACAAGCCTGATCAACATATGTCCATGACTGAGGCACAAATTGTGCTTTACAGGTATAATATACTCACATTGCCTTTTTGCAGTTCCTCAAAGCTGGGATGAGTCTTCTACGTCCCTCTTCTGTTGTATTGTACTTTTTCAGATTTAATTCATCCATCACCTCCTCTGAAACTTGAAACATGTTAGCCATTGCAGAACAGTGTGCAAGAGTGAGCTTTTTGGATTTATTTTTTGACTTAAGGTAAGTCTGAATTTCTTGCTGAAGTGTGTCATCCTTCATTTCTATTAAACAGTGTGAAAGATTCAACCAGCGCTCAGGGTTAATGTTCTTTTTTTGTCCACGCTTCAGAGTCTGTTTTATTTTCTTGATGCTTTCAGAGCTGCTCTTGGATTGGGGCAGTACACCTTGCAGGAGTCTCTGGTTGGATTCCAATGACATGCCATGAAGAAAACGGAGGAAAAGATCAAGATGTCCATTCTTGCTCTTCAAGGCTTCATCCACTGCATGCTTCATTAGGACATCCAAATGTATTTCTGAAGTCTTGGCCTTGGTCTTTGGCAGAAACATCTTCACTTCCTCAATGTTCTTGCTTAAGTAACAATAGAACACATGGAGAGCAGCAAAAAATTCTTGAAAGCTCAAGTGCACAAAGCAGTAGACTTTTCTACGGTAAAAAGCAGATTCCATTTTAAAGATTTCAGTGCAAAGTCCAGAGTATAAAAATGATTCTTGGACATCGATTCCACACTCGTTCAGGTCTGTTTCATAAAAGAGGACGTTGCCTTTTTGCAGCTGTTTGAATGCCAACTCAGCAAGTTTCAGGATCATTTTTTTGTTGGACTCAAGCAGTGACTGTGAATCCATTTCAGGGTTCTCATCAAACTTTTCATTCTTCCTGTTCATCTGAACAAGTAAAAAGTGAGAGTACATTTCAGTCAGAGTTGTGGGGATTTCTCCTTTGCACTTGCGGGTAAGCCAAGGCTGAAGAGCAGTAACCGAAATCCAACAAAAGACCGGAATGTGGCACATAATGTAAAGACTCCTTGCTGTTCGAATGTGTGAGATGATTCTGTTGGCTTGGTCATCAGCAACTCTCTTTCTAAAGTACTCCTCCTTTTGGGAGTCACTGAATCCCTGAATTTCTGTCACTAGGTCAATGTGCTGGGATGGTATCTGATTGGCTGCTGCTGGTCGAGACGTTATCCATATAAGAGCAGAAGGTAATAAATTTCGGTTGATGATGTTTATAATTAAAGCTTCCACTGTGGATTTGGCGTGAACATCATTGACATTTGGAGCTTGTCTAAAGCTCATTTTAATTCTGCTCTCCTCTAGTCCATCAAATATGAATAAGATTTTCTTGTCGACATACTTGTCTGAGTGACAGCCTTTAAGTTCGGGATGAAAGTCAACCAAAAGTTCATGAAGACTAAAATTATCCTCAGGTTTAGACTTAATCAGGTTCAGCTGACGAAACGGAAGTACAAACAGAAACATTATGTCCTGATTGGCTTTATTCTCAGCCCAGTCAAGGATGAATTTCTGCACAGAGACTGTTTTTCCAATGCCAGCGACACCCTTCGTAAGAACCGTTTTGATCTCTTCTTCGTTCGGACCAAAGATGTCATTGCAGTTGATTTTGGTCTCGTATAAAAATTGTGAATTCTCATTCATCAAAATCTCATGCTCATTATCACGAGCTTCACTCTCTCCTTTTGTAATTATAAGATCTGTGTATATGCCATTGAGTGGAATCTTTTTCTTATCTTTAGCAGTCTCTTCAATTATGAAATGATGTTTCTTTTTTAGCCAGTTTTTATGTTTTGTCATGAGACTGTGAAGATCTTGCTCTATTCCTAAATGAAAAAGAGTTCAACTGATGTTAATACATTGATTGTTAAACATCTCAGTGGAACTTTGGCATACTAATTTAATTCATTCTGGAGATGAGTTCTGAAGGTGACAATTTATATTGCATTATAAATTTTCCCATAAGAAATAATGTAAATGCAGAAAACCCGTTCCAGCCACCCAAACTACAGTGAAACCTTGGATTACAAGCATAATTAGTTCCAGAAGTGGGCTTGTATTTCAAAACACTCATGTGTGTGTGTGTGTGTGTGTGTGTGTGTGTGTGTGAAGCTAAAGTAAGAGGAGAAGAGGAATCACCCCCTCTCCTCTTCTCGTCTTACACAGTAACACTAACGGAATCACTGCTGTAAAGTAAAAATCAAACAAATTAACCTGCACTTTATCTTTAAAAAGAATCGCGACAGAGCAGTGTTTCTGTGGAGAGCACAGAGTGTGTGTGTGTGAGTGTGTGAGTGTGAGAAGGGGCACGGGCACACGCAGGCTGATACGCAGGCTGATTGTTTTTTTTAACCTCTGTAATGAGACTTGCTTTTACTTTACACACGCACGAATACAGACATAAAATAAAATATGTTTTACACACAAGTTACACACAAGTTTTGAACAGTTACCGGATGTATGTGCAACTTAGCCAGTGTTTAGTTGTTTTGTTTATATGCCAAAAATGCTTCATATTTCTTGAAAAATTTCAAGTGTTAAGGCGAAAATTCATAAGGGAAGACATTCGCATGTTGAGGTTCCACTGTATCACTTGCTTTATTATCATTCATCATCATGCATGTTTGAGTATTTAAACTTCCCCTGATTGTGCAAACAGCGAAGTCCTACCTTTTCAACACGCACGTAATAAAGAAAAAAAAAAATCTATTAATCTGGTTTTTGTTTTTATGTTTCTTTCCTGTAACTGGACCAAATGAGGACATTTTTTTGATATACAATTATAACAGGGAAATCTGCTAATTGCTGTACAGGTTCACAGTTTTACAGCACCCTTACCTTTGTCTGTTGTGTTTTTCAGTTTGTCGGATGGACACGTCTGATTCGGTGCATTGGCCAGTTTCTGCTTCTTTACAGGCACAGTGTTTGGATCAGGCATTTTCCGTTTTTGTTTCATTCGCTTTTCTATTACACTTACGAGCTGATTCTTCTTCATTTCTTTCAAAATGCCTATAGTGACCAGAAGAGCATTGTCCTCCTTGTAAGTCATTATTATTTCATCAATCACTTTCTCTTTTGACTTTTTGTCCAGCTTTCCCCTTGCAATTCTTTCGAAACCATCTGGTGGACTTTGAGCAAGATGAAACACAAATCTCTCCAACTCATCCTCTGTTAATGCATCCAGGGCATCAACAAGAATGATGTTTGATTTGTTCATATTGGAGGGCTGCAAAAAAAAAAAAGTTTTATTAAAGAAGCACAATGTATACACACAATGTACTCAACAGAGGGACAGGGCATGTGATGCCATGAAATGGGGAAAGTGGTTTCTTATGAGGCTGCACCATATGAAATGGGGGTTTACTATTGACATGCAAGCAAGCAAGGTGTAAGGTTTGTGCTGATAAAAATAGATAAACAGAGATCTACTCTGATTCAATCACGTCTGGAGTATGCATTTTAGAAGATATGAAACTATGTACATATTAGCAAGATCTCTAAGGTATATAAAAGACAACTGTCATTCATTCAGCCCTCTTCCATTTGGCCAATAACACACATGTATGAATGTTGTTCATTGATTTTAGCTCTGCTTTTAATACTGTCATACCCACTATGCTGATCACCAAGCTCCAGGGCCTGGATGCCCTTACATTTGGGGGAAGTGGTGGCTCAATCGGTTAAGGCTACTGGGTTACTGGGTTACTGATCGGAAGGTCGGGGGCTTTAAGCCCCAGCACCACCAGGCCTTCTGCTGTAGAGCCCTTGAGCAAGGCCCTTAACACTTAACCTTAACGCTGTATCCTGGCTGACACTTTGCTCTGACCAGCTTCCTATCTGGAATATGCAGGGGAAAAAAATCACTATGCTGTAAGCTATATGTGACAAATAATTTAATTATGTTACTGATTATTATTATTTTTTTTTACATTTTCAGCTGGATTCTAGACTTCCTAACTGAGAGGCCTTAGTCTACGGAAATTGTAATGGCTAGACGACTGGGTCAGAGCAGCTCTTATGGGATGTTCCCAGTCCGCAGTGGTCAGGACATACCAACAGGGTCATGGATGTCCCAGGATCACTGATGCACATGGAGAACGTAAGCTGGCCTTTTAGTCCGATCCATTAGAAGCACTAGCGTAGATCAAATTGCGAAAAGTTTAATGCTGCTTGTGATAGAAAGGTGGCAGAACAAAGTGCATCACTGTCATTGTAGCCAAACGGGGGACATACTCGATATTAGGCTGGTGGTCATAATGTTATGGCTGATCGGTGTCTTTATGTATATTGACACATAACTCACGTATTACACGTATTTATACCTGCACCTTATAATATGCACATTATTTATTTTTGCACTGAGGTGTATATACACTACTATTTGCACTTCTGATGTTAAACTGCATGTGCTGAGTATCTGTACCATGCAGTGACAATAAAGGTGTTCTACCTCCAATCATCATTTTATTTATGCAGCATGTTCAGTGTTCTTTTCAGTAATAATCAGAATACCCTCCTTCAAATATTACTTTTTAGAGAGAGAGACAAAGACAGAGCGCATGAACAATAAACGTTAACACAAACACTCTCTCTCTCTTTTCCTCTAAGCAAAAGTAACTTTGTATCTGTTATTATTATTATTATTATTATTATTATTTTTATTATTATTATTATTATTATTAATGCTGCATTAAAACCGGTAAACACTTGACTCTTACAAAATTCAAATACACCAAAAGTAAGACTTGTGTAAAAATACCTCACCTGTGCCATACCTGCGAGAGACCGTAAATGACTGAATGTCAAAATGGCGCCAAAACTATAGACGTCGAGCTATATAGTTTCAAAATAAAAGTCACAAAATGTTAAGCCCAAATCTTTACACATTTTTACTTTAAACCTGGTTTGAAAGTATAAACGTTTATTGTCATGTGCACATATTATACTCGAAACATTGTAACACACACATATATATAGTGACCCTGGTGCCAAAGTATTAAACGTTTTTATACGAAAGCACATTTGTTAGGTTTTACTGACATCTAGTGGTCAAATGGAGTGACACATCATTACAGGGGAATAAAGAAGGATAGGGATGGTGTACATATACTGGAAATTATTCAACCAGCATTCAAAATTAGTTTGCAGCTGTTTGTAATAAATCAGTGAAACAAAAGCAATTAAAACAGCTCAGCATAACTAATATAACAAGTGGTTTTTCCAAATTCCCTATATACATACGCAGAGTCATCATGGTTTCGCACAGTGGCTGTAATTAGGGTTCATTGCGATTCACCGTGAGTTTTGGTGTAGTGATTACCAATCTTTCCATGCAAAAATTAAACGTCATTTTTTTGTCTTTTGACTTTCCCTTCGTCGTCTATCGGCAATTTTTTTTATATACGACGAACTGCGCGGGAGATCTTTGTGTGCGCCTCCTCCCAAACTTTCTCCGCTCTCTTAAACCACTGATCCACCATGGGTATATCGGTGGGAGTGGCATCCCAGGGACAGAGTGGTGGCTGATGCCCAAGCACACACTGAAACGGCATTAGGCCGGTTGCGGAGTGGCATAACGAGTTTTGCGCATATTCCACCCAGATTAAGCAGTCTGCCCATTCATGTTGTCAACTGCTACAGTATGCTCGGAGGTATCTCCTGAGTTCTTGGACAGTCCGCCCTGCCTGCCCATTCGACGGGGTGATAGCTCGACGTTAGCCTAACATAGCATGGGATGCCATAGCAACGAAACTCTGTTTCAAATAGGGTTTCTGCCACCTGGAGGGCTGATGGAAGAGACTTAAACGACACCCCTTGGAGAAACAATCTACCACCACCAGGACTGTTATATACCCTTTAGACAGCGGCACATCTGTGACAAAGTCCACAGCAATGTGTGACCACGGTCTGTTGGTGTTGGTAGGGGCATTAATTTACCAATGGGCAAAAAACACAGATTTTTAGTTGTCGCACAGATTGCACAAGACAAAACTACTGTTCTCACGGTTTCCCACATATTTGGCCACCAGAACCTCTGGTGAGTTTAAGGGTGCGTGTTACGCCAAGGTGTCCAGATGACGAACTAGAGTGCGCCTCTATTGTCACTCGGTCACGAAGTGCCTCTGGTACGTATATACGTATATGTATTGGAGGACAGCCTGTGCCCACTGCGCTATCTCCGAATCAATGTCCCATACGATCGGAGCCACCACGAGTGACGAGGGCAAAATGGACTCCGGATTAGAAATCGGGTCCAGCGCCAGATAATAACAGGACAACGCATCCGCTTTTCTATTTTTTGAGCTGGGACGATACGTGATGTAAAATTGGAAACGCGTGAAGAACAGCGCCCAACGGGCTTGACGAGGGTTTAATCTTTTTGCTTGTTGGATGTACTCCAGATTTCGATGATCTGTTAGCACTGTGAATGAGTGTTTAGCTCCCTCCAACCAATGCTGCCACTCCTCTAATGCCGCTTTTACTGCTAGCAGTTCTCGATTACCGATATCATAGTTTCGTTTGGCAGGTGTTAATTTACCAGAAAAAAATGCGCAAGGGTGGAGTTTTTCTGGGTAGCCTTGGCGTTATGACAGCACTGCTCCTATTCCTTGTCGACCTCCGATGCATTGACCTCCACTAAAAAAAGGCTTCTCAGGGTCGGGTAGTTTTAAAATAGGTTTTAAAATAGGTTACATGATGGAAATGCTCGGAATATGACTGTGAGTATATTAGGATATCATACAAATATACAGTACTATAACAAAACGATTAAACATATCCCAAAACACGTCATTCATAAACCCCTGAAACACCACAGGTGTTTGGCATAATCCATAAGCCATCGCATTATATTGGTAATGTCCCGATGTAGTGCCAAACGCAGTCTTTCATCCTTCGCCCTTACGCACACGAACGAGGTTATAAGCGCTGCGGAGGGCGAGTTTAGTAAAAATGGAAGCACCTCGGAGTTGGTTGATAGCGGCTGGTACAAGCGGCAGTGGGTGCTTGTATTTTACTGTAACCATGTTGAGACCGCGATAATCAATACAGAGTCATAAAGCCCCACCTTTTTTTTCTATAAAAAAGAAACCTGCCGAAGCGGGAGACATGATACCCCCACCTGCGCTCCAAACTGCTGTCGCCCAGTCCATGGCTGTACCTGTGAGCTGTTGAGTGACGAAGCTGATTTTCTGTAGCTCTGTCATGTCCGGGCACTCCGCCAGATACAGCTCACAGGCCAGGAGGAAGTGCTTGCACCCCTCGGGATTACCTGAGTATTTCTCCGGAGGGGTGGGGCGTGGTGGTGAAGGTGAGGAGAGGCGGCGCGGAGAGGTTGGGGAGACCGTGCTGTCACGAGCTAACTCGTGCTGTATGCCAGATCATTGACAGCTTGTGCCAGACTCTTGATCTCCTGTTGTTGGTCGCAGAGATATTCGTGCATCGGGGAATCCTCTTTGGGTAAAGGGGTTCCTGCTGCGTCCTGAAAGATCCGTTCATCTGTTATGATCACAGCACTAGGAGCTGGACACATGCGCAGGATTAAACACTGAGAGTCTTTACTTGTGACACAACGAAACAAGCAGAATGATCAAAAAGAACATAGAAGTGGACTCCCCAGGCTGGGTCTGCAGGCGGACAAGCTAAGTGGAAATAATGAAAAGCAAAATAAACAAACAAAAGATAACTATAACACAAAAGGCTGAGTACTTCTCAGCCTTGACCTTGACCTTCAGTACAGAAAATGCCCCGATCCTGCAGACACTGCTCAGTCCTGAGGAGGAAACAAACAAAACTAATAGTGTAGTGTGAACAAACAACATGAAGAGGTACAACAGTGAACGGACAGGAAGCTACAGCTGGTATAAATAGGGAAACACATGGGGGGGGGGGGGGGGCAGACACCGGTGAACCTAATTTAGTGCTACAGTGAAACATATACACACGTAGACACACTAGGGGGAGACAAAGCGGCAGCTAAGTAATCCAGAGAACCAGATCTTATTCCCTGGGACTGTGATGGCACAGGTGTGACATATTGAACACTGAAGGTCAGCCCAAGACATACTGTACCCCGCTACCGACCTTAAAACACAAGAAAAAGTATGCTCCCATATGATAAAAAACATAAAAAGACACAGCATTTTTGAAATTCTGTTGTATGGATAGATTAAGAAATCTTTTTGAGACTATAAATCAGCTGTATTTTTGGAGGATAAAGAATGAAGCATATGCAGGAAAGTGTACATGCCTACAGTGAAAGTTGGCAGTGGCTCTGTGACGCTCTGGGGCTGTTTTGCTTTCTCTGGCACTGGAAACCTGCAGCATGTAGAGTTCAAGATGGATTCATTTAAGTATCCTTGAAGAAATCATCTTGCCATCTGTGAGGGAAGCTGAAAGTTTGGTGTCTTCGGATTGGTGTCAACAGGACAATGATCCCAAGCATACAATAAAGTCCAACAAGGCTTGGTTTCAAATGAAGTCCTCAAAGGTTCTAGAGTGATCATCACAGTTGCCTGACTTGAATCCTACAGAAATGTAAAAAAAAGCAGTTGCAGCACACAAATCCAAGAATCTTACTAACTGCAGGCCATTGCCCATGATTATTCAGCTTAGATCTCTTAGAAACATTGAATAAACACACACACACACACACACACACACACATATATATA
>JAOVVA010000028.1:14635887-14659539 GCA_028565275.1 Leiocassis micropogon | reverse complement strand
GATTCTCTCTCCGATTACCGAACAGGGAGTGTATTTGTCTGACCACCAAAGAAGGACAACTTAGTGTAAACAAGGCGAAAGATACTCGACCTTACAGAATGAGATTTCTTTGTATTAATAAGTTAGACAGAGAGATCTGCTGTACAGACAGACACACAGACATGTACATGGGCTTCAACCTCTAATAATAATGATTATTATTATTATTATTATTATTATTATTATCATTATTATTATTATTATTATTATTATTATTATCACTGATTACATTAAAGATCAGCAGAGTATTTTTTTTTTTTTTTATTATTTAATCTTTTAACTATTTTACAAACTCTTTAACCGTCAATGAGGAATACTTTTTATAAAATTTGCTATGACTGCATTTAATCACTGTTGTGAAGCTTCTTGTTGGAACTGAATGTGTTCGTGAGGGTTAGCAGTAATGAAAGTGTTTAGATGAAGTTTGTACGTTTGTCTTGAATTCGAGTAAGATTTACTTAAACGATATTTGTTAACAGTTAAAGTGACTTGGATTTTTAGGAGAATAGTCTTTTGATGCTGTTTAAACTGTAGTTTTTATTAAAATAAATATTTCTCTCTCTCTCTCTCTCAGAACTCTAAGTTGCTCTCCCGCTGTAACCAGCAGGCGGTTGAGTTAAAGCGCCGAGAGCAGCTCGTCAACAGGATGAGGGAGAAGCTCTCACAGTTCACAGACAGACACAGAGACCGGGGAGTTTGTACGAAACCCACACAGTTACTTTTGCTCTCTGAATTTGACCATTTTCACACTGGAGTTAAAGTATGCGTTTGTTGTTTTTTTTCTCTTCCTCCAGCTATAGAGATCATGAACGCTCTTCCTAAACCATCAGCTCAGAGGGAGTCGGCACCCCGGAGTGCACGAAATGATGGGAGGTACGGTTACGTGTCAGCCTCTAAACTAAACATTTCAGCTTTTTGGAAAAATAAGACTAGTGGAATTATAGATGTAATGAAAATCGCACACACTGAAGTGAACTTTGACTTGTGAATCATGTTGTCTAATATGTCGTGCAAAGACAGTAACCAAAGACAGAGCCTGTATGCATAAAACCAAGGTCCCAAGGTCCCATCTTGTTTATTTTTTTAAAACACTAGGAAGTTTCAATGATTTTAACTAGCTTTCAAAATTTCCATGAATAGCTTATCGATTAATAAAATAATTCTAAAAAATTTGGACAAATCATGTTTAAAAGAATTTTCTTAACTATTAAAGGAAAGAAGTGTCCCGTGGGGGGGGGAGGGGGGACTAAACTAAATTGTCTGCTATGCACCAGATATGTTTGAGGGGGAAGAAATAAATGACTTATTTTCCTTTTTGATGTTCTTCATAGTTTTATGCATACTGACCCTAATCAAAAATTTTCTTGCTACACATAAAAAAAAAAATTTCTTTTAAAGTACTGGTCCAAACAGAATCCAGTAGAACTTGGGTCCTGGTTTGTTTATCCCCATATTAAGACTTTTTGTTATCCAGATTCCTGGTTTGGGGTCTTTGTCATGTTAACATGTGTGTTTTTCTCTTTGAAGGAAAGAGGAGGCGCTGCAGTTAATGCTGGAGAGGAGGGAGGCTGAGCTCCGGGAGGCCATGAAGCTGCGACACAGCCTCACCACGCTACTGCACACGCTCAGAACCGACATGCAGCAGGTGATTATATAGTGACGTATCTTTATGGGGTCGCTGGGGGTTTCAAATCATTTTCCTTGACAGAACATTTCTTAGGTGGCACGGTGGCATAGTGGTTAGCACAGGGTTCACAGTTTGAGTCCTGCCTCAGGGGTGTGTGTGTGTGTGGAGTTTGCATGTTGTCCATGTGCTTGGTGAAACAAGTTTCCTCTAGCAGTTCAAAGACATGCAGAGTAGGCTAACTGCCATTTTCAAATTGCTTAAAGTGTTTGAGATCGTCCAGGGTGTACCCCACTTAGTGCCTGAGTCCCCTGGTACAGACAAGTTGAATCACTTTCTTTGTACTTTGCATTTAGTTTTTATATGAAGACAATTTTACTGGTGTTGCATCAGGACTGACTCACAGGTGCCTTATACTTTTGCTTCAAAATTTGTGACTTCTCAAAGACATTTTCAACTTAAATATGTAAAATAAGTCGAGACTAATTCGGTCTTGGTGATGGCCTAGTGGTTAGCACTGTGGCCTCACACCTCCATGGTCCGGGTTTAGTTCCTGCCTTGGGTCTGTGTGCATGGAGTTTGCATGTCCTCCCTGTGCTTGGTTGGTTTCCTCAGGGTTTTCTCCCACAGTCCAAAGACCTGCAGATTAGGCTAACTGGTGTCCCCAAATTGTACCCTGCCTCAAGCCCCAAGTCTCCTGTGATAGACACCAGGTCCACCACGACCCTGTACACAGGATAAAGTAGTATGAGTGAGTAATTTGATGTCCATGTTGTTCATCTTCAGTTACACCAAGCATCATTGTATAAATGACTCTCGCTATCACTTGGTACACAACCTGGGTGCTGACCTCTGGCATTTTCCAAGCGCTTGCATTCATGTGAAACTGAGAGTGCAGGTGTCACTTTCTCTCAGAACCTCTGCTTGTGTCTACATTGGTCAGACGCTAAAGGAGATCCTGGACCCCGAGGTGGAGAAGACGGACACGAGCAGGCTGGTCCAATCAGAGCAGTCGCTTGGTGATCATGTGACGGGGGGCGTGTTCCTGGAGTGGACGCACGTGCAGAAGAAGCTGAGGGAGCTGCAGTCGCAAAGTGTGTGTGGGTGGGGTTGTGTTTAAGTATAGAGCAGAAACGAGCTTTTCTTGAATAGCAACTGAGTAAAGTGTGCGTGTGTGTGTGTGTCTGTGTGTGTAGGCCCAGCTGCAGTAGGAACAGACCAGGAGAAACTCCTGGCTCAGCTTGAAGAAGAGCTGGAGCAGAGCAGAGAGCTGGTCCGAGTACAGCAGCAGCTACTGCAGGTCCTGATGTGACGTTTAAAATCATTCACAAGTTCACACTCTTACCAAAACACTTGTTTTTTTTTCTATTATTTTATTGAGAACGGTCAGCTCAGATATTGTATGACTTTTTGCCTCTGCTCAGCACCGCTCCTGGCAACGGCTACTAAAACGGGTAAAGTGAGGCATCCTCCTTCTGAGCCTCAAAAATTGGAGCGAAACCCCAACCAGATTTCTTGCTTAAATCCCATTTATTGCTCGAAATAAGTAAACGCTTGCTCAAATGTTTTTAACCGTTATGTCACAAGCAAAGACGTATGCATGCATGTGAACCGTCACGTCATGCAAATCTGATTTGATTCCTGATTCAAAGCACTGTCTCATCAGAGCTTTCCGTTCAAGCCTCCTGTCTCCCCATCACTGCTGTGCAGGTGTGAACGTGTTGGATCAGTTTATTTGTGCGAGCAAATCTGTGATTTGCACAAAAGAAGAGCAGTGTGCTTTGAATCATTTAATTTTTTTGTGGTCTGTGGGTGTACCTGATGCTGAAACAACTCAAGGAAGAGCGTAAGCAGAAGCGTTTGGATATCTGCAAACAAGTTGTGGACCGATACTGTAAGGAAGGTGAGAGTTTCTTAAAGAGAATCATTACTGGTGACGAGCGACTGATTCATCACTACGAGCCTGAGAGAAAAAGCCTGGAACGGAAACCTGCTCAATCACAGACCGAGGAAAAAGTTCAAAATTCATCAACGCTTACAGTTTTCTGGGATTCTCATCTCAAGGGCCAGAAGTATTGGAACATTATCAGGAAAAAGGGTCAACAATCAACAGTGCTCGTTACAGTGAGGCGCGTATTGAAGAGCTGAAGGCTAAACTTTGGGTAACTCCTTTAATTAGGTTTTTATTGAGTTATTTTATCATTCCCAAAAAATGATCCAAGTGTTCCTCGCTAATGTGGCAGTTTGATAAAAAAGTTAATGCTGCCAGTTGGCATAAGGTCCTCTTAACAAAATGCGACTGTGATTAGGAGACGGAGATGTTTGTAAGTCTGAGTCGTTTGTTGATTCAAACTCCACATCTGTCCACCAAATTACTTGAACGTAAATACACAGAATTTCACACTGTAATATATGGCAAGTGTATAAAGTCATGACTACCAGACTTGTCCTTATTTTTTTCTGCCTCTCTCTCCTTTTTATAGGACAGTGTATCCACTCCTCTCCCAGACCCTCTGATCGACTCCTACTACCTGGAGGAGTGGGAGCGGCTTCAGGACAAGTGGACTGAGTTTAACAGGCAGTGCCGAAGCTTCCAGCAGGAGAGGCAGGCCTTCACCGATGCCGCGATCCGATTGGGCCGAGAGGTGAGAAGAGAATTGAAATGGTTTACAGTGAGGGATGGTGAACCTTTTGAACCTAGTGACAGCCTCACATCTGATAATCCACTTACTGAGAGTCCTCACCTAAGATATATATATATATATATATATATATTTTTTTTTTGATGATTAATATTTTGTTTGTCTGCAGAGATGCGAGTTTGAGCAGCAGAAGGCGTCTCTGTTGAAGCAGCAGTTCCTCAGCACATCTCCAGTTATGAAGACTTCACGCTCCAACAGGAGAGAGAGCACAGCACTCAGTGACCTACGTATGCACCACACACACTTTTTTTTTTTTCTTTCTCTCTTGTATTCAAGATTCCTCTCTCACACACACATGTGCATGTTATCCTTAACTGAACAACACCCGAATACAATTTCTGTGTGTGTGTGTGTGAGAGGTAGGAACGATGGCTCCAGATCGTCTCTCTCTCTCGCCCTGTGTCACTCCATCCCCTGAGGGGTCAGAGGTCACGCCTTGGTCAGGTCAGAACACGGTTATGACCCCCAACACCCCTGAGCTCTACAGTGTGCTTCAACTGCCATTTTATTGCAGGTGATTACCCCTCCCCCTCCACACACACACACATTTTCAACTTGTTTTTCCTTTTTCATACTCTCTGAATCTTCTCTCTCTCTCTCTCACGCACTCAGGGAAAGTGTGAGTCCACCAGCTGAGACTTGGGTGAAGGAGACACGGAGAGGTGACTTCAGCCTGGACAAGCAAAACGTAGACAACTGGACCTTTTAAGTGTGTGTGTGAAAATGATGGTGCATTCTGACTAAATAAAGTCATTTAAAGTCATTGAGTTTTGAATCTTTGATCCTTTTTACAGCATCGATAATCCTACTACAGGCTCTGTTGTAACCGCATGTGTGTGTGTGTGAGATCAGAGAATGTCTCATTTGAGTATTTTCCTTCTCCATCACACCCACTTCTGATCAGGAAGAGCTGTGTGCTGGAGCAGGAACTGTAGAAAGGTTTCTCTTTTATCTCTTTGTACATAGTGTTTGGTCTCAACCCTAACCTTCCATCTCATGTTTAAGTCCCTTCACACTCCTTTAGATCCCCCCCCACACACTTACCCCTTCACACCTCTTCTGACAAAGATCACCATCCTACCCACACCTCCACCACTAATAATAATGCAGACTCGGACAGACGCGGTGTCTCTGCTCAGTTTATGGCACTGTCCTGAGCAATTCACCCCCTAATATCCAGACACCTTCACTGTGCTCTGATCAGAATCTCCTGACAGGAAGTGTGTGACTCTTGGAAAGCTTGCTAACATCCTGGTGAATACATTATATATTTTCCATCACAATCAACAGTGTAGCTGTTCAAATCTTTAAAGCTTTTTATTTCCACATAGCTGCGCTCAATTTGTTGCTGAGAGACTGGGTGTGTGCACATTTCGCGCTAATCATAAAAAAAAAATCATAAGCGTCTCCCTCACATGCCTTCCTACCTGCTGTATAGGTCAGAGGGCGAGACTGGTGTGTGCTACGGGCACATGGACATGAGATTTTGGAGGAGACCAGCGGCATTTTCGTGTTCAGATACGATTGGCTTCCGTATCTGATTTGATCCTCGCCTGAGTATGCTGTATTTATCCTACTGAACGGGTTATCTTTGGTACTGGAACGCTTGTGCTCTCACTTATCAAAATGAACCAGACTGCATTAAATTAGCATTTAATGCAGAGGTGGTGGTCTCCATTTTTGTTTAATTATTTATTGTTTTATTAGCTTATTTATACAATGAGGGTGAACTTTATTATTATTTTTTTTTCATTTTAGTTTTATTTGCATTTGGGTTTTATTTCAGGATTATGCAGGGTTTTTTTTTTTCGCACTGTCGCCTTGCACCTCCAGAGTCCAGGTTCGATTCCTGCCTCTGTGTGCATGGAGTTTGCATGATCTCCCGTGCTTGGTGGGTTACCTCCAACAATCCAAAGACATGCAGATTAGGCTATTTTCAAATTGCCCGAAGTGTGTGTATCTGTGTGTGCCCTGTGATGGATTGGCACCCTGTCCAGGGTGTACCCTGCCTTATGCCTTAAGTCTCCTGGGATGGGCTCCAGACCCCCCATGACGCTGCATACAGGATAAAGCGGTATAGATGATGATTTAGATATGAGCGAGTGGATTTAATTTCATTTTATTGTCTGTTTTTATGGTCTGTGTCTGGCTGCGGCTGTTTTAGGACTGTACAGCACTTTATGATATATATATACACAGTATGATATGCAGTGAAATGCTTACACGACCGCCAGTGCCCTTAAAATAAAAGACTATTAATAGGAAATAAATATAAAAAAAGAAAATAGAAAGTAAATTTAAGTAAGAAAGAATAAATGTTTACTGAGGACACTGTGCTTTTCAGAGATGATGCTGTTTGTGCACAATTAATATCATTTGCACTCTTGTCACTTTGCCGCACTTTGTCATAAAATTGCACATTTCAAGGTTGTGCTGCAGTTGACTTTATTTCAACTATTGTTCATTTATTATTATCGTTGTGATTTTATATGCTTTATTTATATGCTTCTTACATATCTTGTTCTTGACATTGCAGTAATAACTTCTGGTCAGCTCTAACATTACCTACCCTGTGTATATCCAGACTATACAGCGTGCAATCACATCTACTGTCTCTCTTCCTGCTGGAATCTCCTTCGGGATCAGTAAAGTATCTAATGTATCCATCCATCCCAGATGAGCCTTTCAGGAACCGATTCTTTGCTGAACCGAGTAGTTGAGCTACACGTGTGCACTAATTGCCCCGCACCACCCGTTCACGCCCCACGCGCATGTGCGCTCCCTACTTAAAGGGTGGCCTCTAGGTTGTCCTGCGTTATTTTTTCCCCCTCTTTCCCCTCCTCCTCTTTTTTTCTCCTTCTTCCTTCCATCTCCGTGCTTTGCGATGGTGTTCTCTCTGCTGCACTACATCCTGTCGGCTCACGGCTCCATGGAGCCCGAGGAGCCCCGGCACTTCCAGCCGTGGCGTGACTACATGGGTCTGGCGGACACGGTGCGCGCCATGCGGAGCTCCCGGCCCGGGGACAGACCCGCTCCTGGGCCGCAGCAGCAGCAGCACGGCGTTACCCGCGGGAGTTCTCCTCGGAGATCCGCGGAGTCTGGAGTGGTGCTGCAGGAGAGGGAGAACCTCAGCGCCGCTCCGGCGTCTCCAAATGCGCTTCCCACGGCTCTTCATCATCATCCTCCTCCTCGATCCAGCGGGAAATACTGCAGCTTCTGCAAACACAACGGCGAGTCTGAGGCCGTGTACACGTCGCACTGCCTGAAGGGCCGCAGCGGGGAGGTGGTGTGTCCTTACCTGCGCAGGTACGTGTGTCCGCAGTGCGGGGCGTCCGGCGCGCGCGCGCACACCAAGCGCTTCTGCCCGCTCGTTGACGTCACCTACACCTCCGTGTACACGCGCGCTCCGCGGTAAAGACCGTTACTCCGTCCGAACTGTTCGATCTTTTGATCTGTGTTCCAAACGTATACAAATGTAGCATTAACGGAAACCACTTCAGAAAAAAAAGTGCCTTTAATTGTTGGTGACGTAAAATGTTCTTTAAAAAAAAACATGTTGGAAAAGAGAACTTTTTTTTAAAATTTTATTTCTTTATTGTACTTTGTTGTTGTTGTTGTTGTTATGGCCATGCTTTTGTTTGCATGTTTTTGTGGGTGGGGTTCATGACCCGACAAACACACTTAAACCTGCCCTGGGATTAGAACTTTACAGGTCTGAGTGAATGCAAGACCTTACTTACTGTGTGTGCTTTATTTGTGTGTGTTGAAAAGGAAATGTTACAGCCTTTATATAATTCCCTTATTATTGTACTTATTTTTTTTTAATTATTATTGGCAATGCTTTTTCCTTTTTTTTTTTTTTTTAAGTTTCGTAGGTTGTTTTTAAGTGTTTTAAGGCTTCATGGACAGAAAAAAAACCCACTCTGGAACCTGCCCTGGGTTTTGAGCTCTACTGGTCTTGAGCGTGTAAGACCTTACTAACTCTGTGTGCGCTTTATATTTCTGTGTGTTTATTTAACAAAAAAAACATTTGTTTGTTTTTGAAGTTTTTCTTATTTCTTTAACAATCTTGTGCTCAGGCCTCTTTGGCTCATCACAGGTGCAACATATTACAGGTGCAGGATTATGATTAGTAGTGTGTGGCTTCATGATGGAACCGAACAACCCCCTCTGTATCAGCGGTCCATTTTATTGTACACAACTTTCTTGTGACTTTTTAAAACATTTTAGACCAATCTGGATTTCATACTCTTTTTCTATATTGTTGTAACAAGCCTCAGTGCTGCACTGCATTTTGTTTGTTTAAATTGTGTAATATTGCACTGTTTGATTCTTCTGTAGTTTTGAAGTGTTTAATTTTTAATAATGTTTAAAAACAAGAAGTTTAAACACTGACCCAAATTGTCTCTTTTCTCCCCCCCCCTTAAACAGTTTCTATCTCAGAGTTTTCAGTTAATTAAGAACACCTGCTTCATAACCGTGGCCTTTTTCAGGTTCTAGGTCATTTTAGCATCGTGTATCGTAAGAGCTAAAGCTACATGCAGTAACCATTATCTCTTATAAATCAAAGTGACTGACCGGTTTTAGTTTAGAGCAATTTCACATTAAACTAAAAGTGTAAAGTAGAACTAAAAGGTAAGTCACAGTTTGTTTTTTAACTCTTTTTATTGGTGCTTTAAAACCTTTTAATCATCAAAGACTGAAATATCCTTGTTGAACCAAAATAATTCTCTTGTGGAAGTAAACTAGGACACCACTTCTTTTAACCACTCTACAGTCGATGACTTTTACATTGTTTACAGCTTTAGAAGAAAACTGATCATTCTGTACAAATGGTAACTCTAAACCAGTATGGATGATCCAGTTTCAACTGGTCTGAGTAACAAAAAATAAGCGTTTTAAACCAACGTTTTTAAATGAAAGACAATAGGGTATGAAATGCAAATCTAAGCACTAGTTTAATTATTAAGTACTCACAACTACTTCAGTCACAAGTAGTATGAGACATGTATTTACCTGATAACATCAGAACATTTGCTGTTTGAACGCTCTGCCAAAGCATGTTTTATTATAGAAAAAACATATTGAACTCAAAACTTATTACAGTTTTACAGGTGTGTTCATAACATGTCTAACCCAGAATACCTAGTCTAGAACACAAAAACAAATCTACTTTTTCTTTTCTAATGAACATTCCTATGAATAAGCATTAACTTAACTTACTGACAAACTTAACATAATCATATCATTGTCAGCGCATGTCGCTACTTCTCAGTCTGACGAGAAGCACAAGATCGGCGATTAGGCGTCTTGGAGTTTTTCCCACGACGGTAGAGTTCCATCTCCCGGTGTGCTGCCATCACGATACGACTGTGTGAGTGTGATGAGAAAGAAAACATTGTGTTAGTAAAAAAGCAATATCTATATTACTTTAATCAATAAGACCAGTTTAAACCATTAATACTATTTATTTGAGCCATTTTGGAATCCTACACTGCATGTTCTTGGGAGGAAACTGGAGAAACCTGACTGAGCATCAGAAGAATATGCTAACACACCCATATTGCAGGTAAGATTCATCTCCAAACCCTGCAGGTGACCGTTCTATCTGCTACACCAGCATGCCACATTCACTATTCATCTGTTCATCCTTAAGCCTGATTCTATTACGTGCAAGCTTTAACAAGGACACATAAATAGAAACTCCAGAGATGATGTGATTTATCACTCGTACTTCAGAGAGGAGAGTTCCCTGACGAGGCCGTGCACAAGCTTTGTGCCATCCTCCCCTTGAGCGCGGGCTTCTGGGGTAAACTGGTCGTCCAGATCCATGCTGAGAGAACAAAAAAGGAAGTTTAAAAAATAAAAGAATACACACTGTATTGCACAAATAAATCATTTATGTGCAAACTGGTTCTGTACTTTATTCAGTTTATTTATACAGTTTATACTTTTTACATTTTTCTATATTTCTATTTCATATCTTTTATTGTAAAATATTAATACAATATTGTAGATTTTATATTCTTTTCTGCCTTTCGCTTATTTTTCATGTACGCATCTCACTGCATACCGTACTGTGTATGGTCGTGTATGTGACAAATAATTTTTTTTATTTGAACTTGAAGAGCTTTATGCAGATCATGATTAGAATTATGTAAATTTTTAACATGGCCCAGATCTCAATATTTTAAAATAAACAAGGCAGCCATTTATTTAATAAGATACAGTTTAAAGTCCTTATACGTTCATGACCATGTGACCAACATCCAACTTTTGTCCAATCTGTTTTTTTAATACATTGGTGCATCTTAAAGTACAGCTATAGAGTTGAAGCATTTTCCAAAATTTCAATTATTTAAGTATTTATTAGGGATGGGAATCGCCACAGAGCACCTGATACAATATCATCACGATACCTAGGTGACGATTTGATCACGATTTTTAGCTTTTTTTTTGTTTCTAGATTTTGGTACAATTCTAAATGAACTTCACAAGTAATTCGCTCCTACCACACAGGACGCTGTGCTGCCTGCCAACGCATGAATAGTTCAGGGTGCACCACCTGTAGGATTATAGAGGACCTGCAACATTTTACCACCTCAAATGCATCGTCAAGAGAATCGTCATACGTAACTGAAGCGGTTTTTCCCCTCATGTGTAGTACAGTAGTTACACATTACGCTAGTGTTTAATTCGAGTGCTAGTCGTTGCCTTTACCTTAACGCAATTGTTTGGAGTTGGGAGTCTGTCATAGAGTAAAACGACGATGGAACAGATAAGTCAGTCTCCTGGGGCAGCTCATTAGCAGCTGGGGTCGAAATGAGGTTACAGAGCTGCTGCACGGCAACTGACGAGGTCGGGGAAGTGTCGCAAGCATTCTGGTCTAAAAGAGACTTAACATAAGAAACCATGAATTAAACAGTGATCTTTATAACAGCTTTAATATCATCAGATATTGATTGGTGTGAATGTTTCTCCATCCTACTTACATCCATGTGGTTCTCCTGACCAGTAGGTGGTGCTAATGTGCCACCAATCTCCTTAGCAGCCAAGACATGGCCACCATCAGGCTGTTTACCCTCTGATACAGCGGTAACAGGCTTGTCAATTTTACCATGTATTCCACTAGAAGCCATTGTCAAGATATCCATGATGTTGAGGAATAAGGGGTCTGAACGTTTTGCGGTAGACCCGCTAGGTTCATTCGTCTCAGCGGCAGCCATATCGGGTGGACACGGCTTTTCAAGCATTGTCGTGCTTCTTTCCAAACCGGATGGAATCTCTTGGACTCCTTTGGTGGCTACGGTGGAGCCTTCAGACATTTCCGGTATAGAGCTACGGTTTACTTCCTGAGCAGCTTCGACGTCCAGCGGAGTGTCCGCAGTATCCTCATGCACTTTATGCTCAGCATTAGGGTTCGGTTTCTCAGACATAGCAAAATGTTTCATGTTAAATGTGAGATCTTGTCCATTGCTGGGAATCTCATTTCCAGGGAAGCTTGGTTCTTCATCACAGGTCAAAGTGTCCATTTCATGCTCATTGCTAGCAGTGGCAACAGATCGTTCATCCTGGATCAAGTTTAGGTTTGTCTCAGTGGTGGGACTTAGCAGAGTTTGTCCCACACATGTTGATATTTCTTCCAACAATTTGAGGTCTAAAACGAGTCGTTCAACTATTCCTTTGTCCTCCATCATTATGGATCTATCGTTTTCCTCTAAGATGCCTTCATTTTCTTTAGATTCATCTGTGGTATCTTGGTCGTTCATCCATGCAGTCCACTTATCTGTGTTGTTTTTTTGTGTATATCTATTTTCTTGTTCTTCTCTTGCTCTTTCATCCTCCATCCCTTCAGCACCCTCACTTTCCTTGTCTTTCAAAACCTCTTCATTTTCTTTCCCGGTTGGCCCGATAGGTCCTTCCTGGTTCATTTGTGTGGTATCAGCATCCTCCAACATTGTGTTATATGCCCCTTTATACCCTTTACCATCTCTCTCTTCCCTCTGTCTTCCTATCACACTTTGCCTAAAGTGAGGTCCATCAAACTGGAACTTCCTCTTCCTGTCTCCCAGGCCACACATGCCCATTCTTTTTCTTAACCTTTTCTTGGCTGGAGGCTCCAAAGTTTCAGTTTCTTCATTAGCCAGTAACTGTATCTCACTATTGAAACACATTTCTTCTAAATGTGCCAGTGCTGTACCTGATAACATTTCAGTATGATCATCTGTGGTCTCTGGGCCCACAATGGTTTCTTCTATTTCTTGTAAAAGCATCCTGTCTTCATTTACATCAAAGGAACAGTCATGAAAAGGTTTTGGAGAGATTCGGTCTTTGAGAGATGTCTGTGGATCAGGACTAGAGGTCGTCCTGGGTATGTCCTCCACCTCGTTCAGGTCGGCTAGGAGTTTACTGATGGTATCTTCCAAATCAGGGTGGTCCAGGGGCTCAGTTTTAATATCAGCAGTATGCTCTTCAGGTTCCTTTGTGGCTTGTTTTACTTCAGGTAGAACCTCAGTCAGGGTTGGGTGAATTTCTTGATGGTCTGCAGCCTCCCAGGGTAATTCTTTACACCGTAATCTGTCACAAAGAGCATTGTCTTGGTCCACATCTGAGAGGAACACGGCAGGAATGGAAACAGCTTCTTGCTCAGCTACATCAATTGACACCTCTTTGCCTGATCGTACCTCTTCAAATTCAGCTTGATGCTCATTAACTCTGTCCAAATTTTGTTCAGTTCCACAGCTGGAGTTTACCATGTCTGCCATCTAAAAGAATTGCAAAGAACAAACCTTAAACAAAATTTTATTTAAGTTAATCAACACTCTCTCATTCATTCTCTAAATTGCTCTATCCTTTACAGGGTCATAGAAAGCCTATCCCAGGAGACTTGGTGGACGAGACAGGGTACGCCCTGGACAGGGCGCCAATCCACACACACTCATTCACACACTACGGGGCATTTTGGGAATGGCAATTAGCTAATATGCATCTCGTTGGACTGTGGAAAGAAACAGGAATATTCGGAGGAAACCCACCGTACAGGGAGAACATGCAAACTCCATGCACAAGGACCTGAGGCAGGAATCGAACCCTCAACCCTGAAGGTGTGAGGGTTTGAGAAGTTGTAAGGTGAGAAGTTCAACCTGAACTTCTTCAGAAACAACCTACTGTACCAACTGCTAGGATGTAGATCTCACCTGTATTCGTCAGATATATCAGAGATAGAAGTGATTTTCTTGTATAGTTGTTAATGGATATGTAATACATGCACCTACTTAAACCCTGCCTCAGTTCCAGGTAACGCTACCAAAATCCATAGATGCTCAAGTGTTGTATATGTTATTTTCCACCATTTTTGAGATTAATTATAATGCCTAGAACTAGGTGTTGTATCGTATTAGTTAGAGAATAATGACAGAGATGAAGAGAAAAGCAAAAGGTATATAGCCTACTGTATTTGTTGCGTCAAGTGATAGCACTTTACGCTCCCTCTTAGCATCTGAGGAACAGTTTTGAGCACTTAATTGTTTTTTTAGGAGTCGTTTATTCACAGAAAAGAAAATGCAGTAGTACCCTGTAAGAGACTTACTAAAAAAAAAAGTTACTGACTTACCTGTTTATGTTAGCATTCATATATTTAAAATGTAATATTTTATGCTAGCTAGTTAGCTGGAACACGTTTAGCCTATTTACATGTACTAAAATTAATCTACAAAAATATTTTATAGTAATAAAATGTATTATTTTATGTTAGTGCAGTAAGTTAAACAGTTTAATAATTTTTCTGTCAGTTTCTGAGACCTTAAATGAGCTGAGAGAGAGAAAGAGAGCTGTGTAGCTAGGCAACCAGCTGCTTTAAGTTAAATAAGTTAAGTCTTATTTTACTACTGTTGAAGAAATGTAGTAGTACACACACACACACACACACACACACACACGGATAAATTACCGTCACGTGTACGCTAACACACTGTAGTGTGAGGATTATCTTCTCTGTCAGAGGGAAAAGTGGGAAAGAATTCGAGTGAATCGATTCTTTTATAAAAGAGCCGACTCTTTGATCTCGCTAGGTAGCTATGCTACGTTTTATTGTTTTAATTTCATTTAACTACTACTAACGCAATTTAACAAAACACACACACACACACACACACATAACCCAGACTGTCAGAGCAATTTTTTTTAAATTAAAGAGTCGACTCTTTTCCAAATATGGAAAGAATCATAAGTTAATCAAGTGTACCAACAGTGGGATAAACGAGGTTTATTTTGAGGTGTTTTTATGCTGTTTGACTGTATGATTTTTTTTTTTTAATAATTGTTTTATCGATTCTGAATCAGGAATCGAGAAATGAGTCGACTCTTCGATCGTTCTAGGTAGCCAGGCAAAAAGTACCTAGATTTTATTTATTCTTATTTTATTTAACTATTATTAAAGCAGGTTAACAAAACACACACCAGATCATATATAGATGACTAACACTTTCCCCTGTCAGAGTAAAAATTACATAAGACTTAGAGAGTGAATCATGGTAATGAATCGCTTATTTTATGAACGAGTCGACTCTTTGATATTAAAAGACTTGAAGACTTTAATTTAATACAGAAACAATACAGGGTAAAATATTTCAGAGTAAAATGTTGGGTTTTGTTTATCTTTATGCTGCTTGGCTGTATAATTTATTTTTGGTTTTGTTTGTTTTTATTTTATTTTTTTAGTCCTGTAGAAAAAGAGTCGACTCTGAGTGAATCAAACAGGCTAAGTAAGGAAATACGTTATAAACTTATTACACTCGGTCATTCCTATTACTTTAATGTTTAATACTGATTTATTTTATT
Organism: Leiocassis micropogon; assembly: GCA_028565275.1. NCBI lineage: Eukaryota > Metazoa > Chordata > Actinopteri > Siluriformes > Bagridae > Leiocassis > Leiocassis micropogon. The sequence goes on along the minus strand of JAOVVA010000028.1, from coordinate 14,644,335 downwards.
TTTTTTAATTCACAATACTTTTACTAATAATCAGTCCGTTTTTTATTTATTTACTTCCTACATTTTTTTTATCCTCTGAAAAGTACATGTCACTGCCGTAAAGCGGGAAGTTGTCGTTGCTAATGGCGACGAGTCGGAAAGCAGGAAGTGCTCGGAATCACAACAGATCGGAGTAGTTCTTCTGGGGGGGTTTGGAGGAGGTTAATGTTGGCTCTGCGTAACAACATATTAATAAAAAGCCGCTCTACATAACCTCTATATAACTACAGGAGACGCAAACACGTGTTAAAGGTAAGAATGTTCAGTAGAAGATGAAAACATGGCGTGTTTTGCTAGCAGGTAGCATCTACAGGCTGTGTGTGTGTGTGTGTGTTCTGAGTTTTTTTTAAGTCAATAATAAAGTGCATACATTGACTAGGTAATGTTTTATCAGGAATAATAACAACTCCGGAGGAAATGTTGTGACAAAATTGAGGATTTAAAACAGCACAAGGCAACCCTGGGGTATTTCCGGAAGTGTACTGCAGGTTACTGTATAGATGTGACGTCATTCAGGTGCCAGGTCTCCTAGTCAGATCAGTGTGATCATTAGAGCAGCAGTTCAGAGAGGAATCAGATTAGCACTGTTTCCTTTGGTCTTTTTAACCCCAGACAGAGTTAATCAGACAAGTGTGTAAAGTTTGCTCTATAAATCATTTTTCATTTTCATGTTTTTTTTTTCAAACATATATTCAACTCATTAAAAAAAAAGTTTCAATTAATGTGATCTATCAAATACTTTATAGTTTTTCTGTTTAAGCCTTTAAACGTTTCGTACACTTTCACTATTAAACACAGCTCTGATTTTTTTTTGTTGATTTATTTATTTTTATCATTCAACTGGACCAAGCATTTAAGTAACTCTTATTCATGATTTTTTTTTGTTCTGATCACATTTCTTCCACAGAGTTGACGGTTCAGTTCTATCCCTCCAGGTTTTTAAAATGTGTTCAGTCATTTCATATCTCCTTAGTTGTTTTCTTTGCTTGCTTGATGCAGCTCAAAAATTTGCCCTTTCTGAATTTTTTTCCATCCATGCAGCGTGTATATACATCCCCCCCCCCCCCCCTCTTTATTACTGTTTTGTAAAATACTCGTGATCTTCAGTCTTTACACGTTCATTGTTCGGAACAGAACCTCTATGATCATCTGGATCTCCTCCAGCTCTCTGCTTTGTATCTTATCCTTGATACACTTAACATCTGCTACACTTCTATTTCAGTTCTACTTAATTTTTCTACATACTGTCAATTTTACACCAAAAGTTTGCTATATATTTTTTTTATATTTGGTTAATTTTTCTCTTTTTTTAATCTATCTAAATACTTTTTCTTCCTGTATTAAAAAAGGTGTTAAATATATTTTTTTATTATAAGCATTTCACTACGTATCATACTATGTATGACTGTGTATGTGACATTTGAATTTGATTCCTGATTTCAAAGTTAGGGAGGCGGAGCCTAAATGGGAGGTGGAGTCATACCAGACTGCATTCTTAGGGGAAAAAACAATTCTATTATGACCTGAATAAAATCCTTCAACGTCCAGTTTTCTAGATTCTTTTTAGATAAGATAAAGACAGATATACAGTACAGTGAGACCGGTCTCTTATAAGACCCTCTGATAAGTGTATTGGCTGAAGTGTCTTTCTAATAATTAAACTTTTTATTTCATTGCTTGACTGGACTGTGTTGTTTCCTCATGTTCCAGCTCTGAGTCGTGCCACAGCAGCCGTCATGAGTCGGAGCAGGAATCCTCCTCAGAAAGGCCAAGGAGCCGCTCGGGCCAAACAGGTGAACACTTGTACAGGTCGATCAGGTGTCTGCTGTGGATCTGATGGATTGCTTCATAACTCATGTTACTGTGCTCTCTCTCTCAGATGGGTCTGCTCTTGGACCTGTCTCCAGACGCAGGCCTGGATGACTCCGGTGGAAATGAAGCGGCGTTAGAGGCGGAGCTTCTTGCTCTGATGGGAGGAGGAGGAAAAGGAGGAGGCGGCAGGGGTGGAAAGAAAGATGGCGGGAAAGGTGAGGAGCACACCGGAACAAACATTCAAAAATGCAAATAATTAACCGCACTGTAAAGTTTTAATAGTTTTTTTCTTTTTCTTTTTTTTCCTGACTCCCAGTTCCTGTCCCTATGGAGGACATCGAGCGGATGGCCGCCATGTGCATGAAGGACCTGGATGAGGATGGAGATGACGATGCAGACCTGGAGGGCGACGCCGATCTGCTAGTAATGAGAGAACTCGGAGTCATGCACGGTTACGGGTTTATTGACATAACATTGAGTGTGCGCTCAATCAATGATTTGTCTCTTCTGTGATGTCTCTCTATAAACCAGGCTGAACTGAACGAGGTTCTGGAGGACGATCAAGAGGAACCGGCTCCTGCACCGACCCCGCCTCAGCGCACTAACGCAACCCCTAAATCCACCCCTGCTACCCCGAGCGGAGGCGGCGGTGGTCTGGAGTCATTTCTGCAGGAGCGCATCGATATGTACCAGACGGCCATCGCCAACGCCAAAGCTTCAGGAGAGGCCAGCAAGGCGCGCAGATACGACCGCGGGCTGAAGGTGACCTGCACCAATCGAACACGAAACTTATTCCAATATAAACTGTTGGTTGTGTTAAAAGGAAAGTCTTCACCCGTGCATGTGTTTACTCCTGGTTACAGACACTACAGACCATGCTGACGTCTGCGAAAAAGGGAAAAACCATTAACGAGGAGGAAATCCCGCCCCCCGTCGCTACCGGGGCCAAACTCACCCCTGCGCCAATCCGACAGCAGGAACAGGCTCACACACCGCCTGCAATGACCAACGAGAAGCCGCTGCAGGAGGCAAAGCCTGTGGCCCCGCCCAGACCTCAGCTCCTCCAGCCGCCCAATCAGAAAACGCCGGCTGTGACGCCGGATACACCAGCCATATCGCCCTTAATTCCTGTTCAGCCCAACCCCCAGCATTCAGGTACACACATACAGTTAAACATACACACATTGAATTCCTTAACATGTTGTTCTGTATTAAGTGTGTGTGTGTGTGTGTGTGTGTGTGTGTGATGCAGAGCTGAAGGTTAGCGTGTTGAGCAGACAGAGGGAATACAAACTGGCGGCTATTCAGGCTAAACAGAGCGGAAACACTGACCTCGCCAGGCAACACCTTGTCGTCTCCAAGGTAACCACAAGTCGTCCGTCAGAACTACGAAGTCCTAAAAGAGAAAAAGTTATAACGAATTTTAACGAAGATTTGTAAGAAATAAATTGTATTATGTCGTTCTTTCCTTTCACAGAAGTTGGACTCTCTGATCGAGGCGATAGACAGAGGAGAGCATGTGGATGCTAGCTCACTGCCGCCCCCTCCTGGTCTGTCCTGGACATTGCTCGGCACTTATTCATCATACATTGACATCAGTACTGACTAAACATGTTAAATTCAACACCTCTGTCCCTGTCCCTGTAGGGCGTGTTGTAGTAGAGCGTTCTCCTCCAGCTCCTCAACCTATAGCCACCAAACCCACTCCTGCTCCTCCACCTGCTGACGCTCCAGCACCCGACGCTCGTAAGTCTTCTGCTTATGGTGTCTTCGGAATCCATACCGAATACTAGCCAAGAGATGACCTGTGTGTGTGTGTGTGTGTGTGTGTGTGTGTGTGTGTGTGTGTGTGTGTGTGTGTGTGTAGCCCTTCCCGCTCCCCGTAACCTGGCCGAGGCTCTGCAGCAGCGCTTGGAGAAGTACAAGAGCGCGGCTGAAACCGCCAAGAGCAAAGGAGACGACCGGAAGGCTCGCATGCACCAGCGCATTGCTAAGGTAGACAGGCCACGCCTCCTTCCCTGATGCACACAGAGGCCACGCCTCCTTCACTGTCATTCAAATTAAAGCTAACTGTTAGATGTGTCTGTGTTTTAGATCACACTCAAAATATTATTTGTTCTGTTTGTGTGTGTGTGTGTGTGTGTGTGTGTGTGTGTTTAGCAATACCAAGATGCCATAAAGGCGCACAAAGCAGGAAGACCTGTCAATCTATCAGAGCTACCGGTACCGCCAGGTAACTCGCACGCCTAAAGACTGTGTCTGAGTGGTGTCTGATTAGCGTCAAAGGAATGTCAAATTGTGTCCCAGTAGTGTACAAATTGTGTCCTAGTAGAGTCCAAGTAGTGTTGAAATGTGTGCTAGTGGTGACAAATTGTGTCCTAGTAGTGTCCAAATGTGTCCAAGTGGTGTCCAGGTGGTGCCCAAGTGGTGTCCTAGTACTTTAGAAATGTGTCCAAGTGGTGTCCTAGTAGTGTCGGTGTCCAGGTGGTGTCGAAGAGGTGTCCTAGTACTTTTGAAATGTGTCCACGTGGTGTCTTAGTAATGTCAAAATGTATCAGAGTGGTGTCTGAATAGTGTCCAAATTGTGTCCTAGTAGTGTCCAAATTGTGTCCTAGTAGTGTCCAAGTAGTGTCCATACAAACTTAAATAATTCTTTTGATTGTGTAAAGCTGCTTTGCGACAATGACAATTGTTAAAAGCACTATAAGAATTAAATTGAATTGTGTCCAAAAATATGTCCGAGCAGTCTCTGAGTGGTGTCCGCGTATTGTCAGCGTAGTACTTGAGCATTGTTCAAGTAATGGCCAAGTAGTTCCCAAAGTGTATACAAGTAGTGTACAAGTACTGTCCACACATGTCCACTCAGGGTCCACGCAGTGTTTAAGTACTGTCTATGCATGTCCACATAGTGTCCAAGTGTGTGTGAGTAAAGTTTTCCTCCTCTCTCAGGTTGTCCTCCTCTGCAAGGTGCCGAAAGCACAGAGCAGAACTTTCTGGGTGTCCTGGAAACGGCTGTGAAACTGGCCAATCAGGATGCAGACGCAGTGGAAGATGACGATCCAGACGAGGAAGTGTCAAAGGTAAAATGACCAAAAACAGACATTTAGGTTGATGGACTGTTATTGTAATTAGTTCTGGTGAGTTGTGGTGATCAGGGTGGTGTAGAGTCACAAGGAAAATGAGTAATGTGGGATTTTTCAGAAGTGTTGCTAAATAAGGTTTCCTCATCACAAGTGTGACTGATCAGACACTACACCAGTCTGATTTAATGTGCTGTTTAAATGGACTTGTGTTGTGTGTGAGTTACTGCTTAACTGAGCACACACCTCAGTGGGTCTGTAATATTTCTGTATAAGTTCAGGTTTTGGGTTTATGACTTTTTATGTTTCTGGTTTCTTGTATAGCCAGCTGTGCGTCCTCCTGCTCAGAGAGCTCGAGCCCCTGCCCCCGCACACTCCTCCTCCTCGTCTTCCTCACCCGCGGTGACCCCCACAGCCTCCTCGGACACCCCCAGACTGGGGGCTAAAGGTGAGTGGGTGGGGCTGTGTCACAGAGCATGTGTATATTCTTCACCTTACTCTCTAAGCCTCACTAATAAAGCATATGTTTGTATTCATTACAGTTTTATATTTGTACATCTAAAAAAAACCTTCACACTGGTGTAGCATAGTTCAGTGTTTATCCTGTTAAGTCTGCTGAACTGGTTTAGCTTTGTGTATTGACACACTGTTGTAGCTGGTGGAGCAGAACAAGAACTAAGGGCACATTACCGTAGTCACTGGAGTAGCAGTGACTGTGTAACATTACTGTCGTTTCTTGAGTATAATTGGAATAGTGCTGTAAAAATGTTAACAAACTGCACATATTTGTATTTGGTAGGGTGTAGGAGTGTATGCCCACTGGAAGCATGTAAAGGGAAGAAATCAGTGGGCCCAAAACCGAACCCTGTGAAACACCAAACTCCACTAGAGAACATGCAGAATAATCACAATTTAAATCTACATTTTGATAACGATCAGGAAAGCAAACCTGTTGGACATGTGAAGCACAGAAGAGGTGTGCCTTAGCATTAGCTAAGGGAAAAATACCGTAATTGTTGGAGTAGGAGTGTAATACCGCTATCTAATGGGACAATTACTGTAATTGTTGGAGTAGGAGTGTAACACCTGTGTCTAATAGCACAACTTGCCGCAGTGTAAAAAACACTAATAACTAGGCAAATTACCATATCAGTGTGAGTTGACTTTTCGTGTGTTTGTGTATGTGTGTGTGTGTGTGTGTGTGTGTGTGTGTGTGTGTAGCTCAGCAGCAGCTGGACTTCCTTCTCCGCCGCAGGCAGCAGTTTGTTAAAGCGGCCCTGCGCTCGAAACAGATGAAGGACGTTCAGGGGGCAGCGCAGCACCTACGCAACGCCAAGGGACTCGACCCCATGATCACTGCAGCCAAAGGAGGCCTGCCTGTCGACATCAGCAAGGTGTGTGTGTGTGTGTGTGTGTGTGTGTGTGTGTGTGTGTGTGTGTGTGTGTGTGTGTGACTGATACAGATAAGTACAGCTATGTCCTTGTGATGGGGTAAAAGTCCTGGACATCTGCTAATGAAAAAAAATAATTGACACCACACACTCGTGTTGGACCTCAAGCAGCTCTTTAATGACCTGTAAATTTGTTATCTCATTTGTTTCATTGACATTTACTCTCTCTCTCTCTCTCTCTCTCGCTGTCTCTGTCTCTCTGTAGGTGCCCAGTATCCCAGTGAGTGAGGAAGATTACTCTCTGCCTAATGCTCGCTCGTCCACAGTGTCTTCCCGCTCGTCCCAGCAGTACGCTCAGCTCATGGAGCGCCTCAAGCAGCAGCACGAGGTCAGCGCAGCAGCTCACCAACACCTGCTACATGTCTGTTACATCACATTACTGCAGAGCCTGGAACACTAATGTTTTATAAACCTTAATACGGATGATTAAATACTGCATGCACTAGGGGTGTACGTGTTATAACAGGTCATAAGCCTGGAGTGTTTGGTAGTCACACCTAAACCAGGTAGGAGTATATTTACCTGTTAGGATTCAACTACACATTCAGAGACAGGAACCAGCAGCATTCAGGCTGTTTAACGACACTCCTAACTTTGATCAGCATAACCGGTTAGCTAATAACGGTACTCCTGGCCACGCCCGTAAAAATAATACACTGTGTTTTTGTGGGAACGTATTAAATCATGTTATAAAGGTTTAACAGGATTAGAGTTAACAATTGAAAATGGTGATTGAGCTACAGATAGTACGTGTGTGTGTGTGTGTGTGTGTGTGTGTGTGTAGTATGGTTGCAAATTTTACACAAATCTTTTTTTTTTTTTTTTATTCTCTTGTTAAGCACTTTTTTTTCAATTTGAGTTTTGTTAAACAAAATAAAATAAAAAACTCATTCACACATTACGGGAACGCAACGAGGAATCCGGAGTACCTGGAGGGAACCAACCAATAACAGGGAGAACATTCGAACTCCATGCACACAGACAGACCCTGAGGTGGGAATCGAACCCCCCACCCTGGAGGTGCATGGCGTTAACACAGTGCTAACCATTAAGTCCTCGTTCCGCCGGGAATAAGATCTACAAAGAAATGTTATGCAACACAAACACAATTTTAATCTGTTAATTCTTAGCTCCTAAAATCGATTACCGTTGAACCGTTAGCATCTCTAATATATAGCGTGATAAGACATTCTGCTACGTTTAGTGTCGATGCTGAGAGCGGCCATCGTTTAACAATAAATGACATCACTTGTACACTCCGGGGTTGTGGAGACTGTCTGAGGTTAAGTAGGGGTTAAGGGCCGTTTTTTAACCAAACACACACACACACACACACAACTAGACTATACTTTTGAGCCTGCAAATGATGGAAAAATGCGGTCTCAGTTTTTTATTTATTTATTTGGAGTATGTTAAATGTGGACTCATTAGATGGTTCTGTGCGCTAACCAGCTAATTACTGTTTTTCCTGTTGCGCAGAAATGTCTGAGCTACTTGCAGCAGTTCACTCAAATGGGCAACTTGGTCGAGACCATCAGGTAGGAGATCCTGAACAAATGTATTACGCAGAACATTACACCCGAGTCACGTGTACTTGACCAAAACTTTAGACTTTGGTTTTGTTGCTGGTTAAGCCGACGCTGTGACCTGACTTTCTGTTCCTTGTTAACGCTGTGTGTTGGTTGTGTAACTGGTAGTTCCAGATCATTTAAATCCTAAATCTTTGCTAATCTTTGCAAAGATACACAAGGAAGGTCTTTTCTTCTCTCAGGCCACGCCCACTATCACCGTTCTCCCATCAGTCAGTTTAAACGGTGCCGGGTGTTTAATATCACACTCAGTTTTGGAGTTGCCCTGACCCAGTCGTCTAGACGTCACAATCCAGTGGCTACAGTTACAGTATCTCCTCACAGTGGGCAGCGAGTGAACTTCTCCAAGTTAAATGAATGTGTTGGAAGAAGACAAACTGGGTAGATGTAAGACTTTGAGCTAGTGATGGGAAGTTTGAATCATTTTAGTGACTCGGTTCTTTGAATCTTGTTCATCAAAATGAACAAATCTTTTTT
>JAOVVA010000028.1:14609331-14622739 GCA_028565275.1 Leiocassis micropogon | reverse complement strand
CTCTCTCTCTCCCTGCGTCTGTCTGAGCGTGTCTCTCTCTCTCCCTGCGTCTGTCTGAGCGTGTCTCTCTGTCTCGGTTTGAATGTATGTCTCACTGATACATAGAATACTGGTCATGTAATGCAGGCGATAACGTGTGTCTGTGTAGGTGTGGTGCGGTCGCTGCACGCTCTGGGGCGTCTGAAGCGAGTGTTTTGTACAGAGACGAGGCCGTATAACCAGGGCGCCAGACTCACAGCGTACGAGGCCGTGGCCGAGGGCTTCCCCGCTACACTCATCACAGACAGCATGGCCGCCCTCACCATGAGGGAGAAAGGCATCGCAGGTGTGTGTGTGTGTTTTAGTATTTCACCTCAAATCAAAATATAAAAATCAACTGTGATCTCGATAAAATGTACATTTTTAAAAATAATTATATAATCATTCCATAAAGCCCCGTCTCTTTCCAACAAACTGTGTGTGTATGTATGTGTGTGTTTGCGTGCGTGTGTGTTTGTGTGTGTAGCCGTCGTCGTCGGCGCAGACCGAGTCGTCGCTAACGGTGACACGGCGAACAAAGTGGGCACGTACCAGTTGGCTATTGCTGCAAAGCATCATGGGATACCGTTCTACGTGGCAGCCCCGAGTACATCATGTGACCTGAGTCTGGAGACTGGGAGAGACATCGTGATCGAGGAGAGACCGGCGGAGGAGCTCACCACCATCAACGGGGTCCCGGTCGCTGCTCCAGGTGTGTGTGTGTGTGTGTGAGAGAGAGGGAGAGAGAGATGAGTGTGAGAGAGAGCCGAAACTGCACTGAGCTGTCTTTTAATTAAACACGTTTGATGTGTGTGGGTGTGTGAGGCAGCAGTTTAATTAAAGGCAGCCTGTGAAGTAGCTGTGTGTGTGTGTGTGTGTGTGTGTGTGTGAGAGAGAGAGAGCTCTGGGGGAGAAGAGGCTCAAAGCAGATTGACACTGATCTGAGATCAGTCAGTGTGTGTTTTAATAAATTTAATAACCACACACACACACTTGAGATCTTCTTAACGGCTTTATAGCAGGATTTCTGTGTGAAAGTAACTCTCTGTCCCTCTGTCTGTCTCTCTGTCTGTCGCTCTGTCTCTCTCTCCCTCTGTCTCTCTCTCTCTCTCCCTCTGTCTCTCTCTCTGTCCCTCTGTCTGTCTCTTTGTCCTCTGTCTCTCTCTCTCTCCTTCACGTCTCTGCAGGTATCGACGTGTGGAACCCGGCGTTCGATGTCACTCCTCATCAGCTGATCACGGGCGGGATCATCACCGAGCTCGGTGTGTTTCTGCCGTCTGAGCTGCAGGCCGCTCTCACCGGCCGCCTCACCGCGCTGTAGAGTCCACATCGCCCCCTGCAGTGCACAGTGTGTTACTGCACCTTCATTAACGCCCTTCAGCTCACACCCTCATTCCCATTTCCCACACAAGGGGGGGGGGAATCTCACCTAGGTTAAAAATACCCCCTCACACACACACACAAGCAGGCAGGTAGAGTGATGTGAAAATTACAACACATACATTTATATACATTTTCGCAGTTGTACATCAACCTGTAAATCACACTCGCACCTACACACAGCCACATCACCATACACACACATGCACACACACTGCGCTGTTTGTGTGTGTGTGTGTGAGAGAGAGAGAGAGATTACGCTGTAAATGCCCTTCCCTTTCCCCATACTTGCTCAGCTCCAGTCCTTACTGATCAGTGTGTCACGGAGCGCGGATCTCCCGAAGGCCAACATGTTTACTAATAGACGTTTTGAGAAATCACGCTGAACTTATTTCAGCCCTACACTTATTTCAGTCCGGCTTTCTTCTTAAATCGGTAATTAACAGATTAGCATAGAATCGGATTTTTAGCTCCGTAAAATAAGGGCTACATATTGTAGTAGGTGTGTACAAGCCTGGCAGCTGAAGGCAAAGACCTTTTGGCTCATCAGTTAGATATTAAAATGTTAAATTAACATTTTTTATTTTTTATTATTATTATTTTTTAGATACAGCAGTACCTCGGCATACAGATTTAATCCGTTCCAGAGGCGAGTTCTTGAGGCGAAATTTCATGATTGCAAAACGCATTGTCCCGTCAGAAATGGTAAATGCAGATAATCAGTTCCAGCCTCCCAAAAATATTACCAATATTACAGAATTCCAACACTATAATCATATTTTTGCATATAAAAACAAGCAAAACATTTAGAAAAGACCTGTAAATGAAGTAAAATATGAAATAAATAGACATTAAACCTCACTTAACCTTAGTTTATAATTCCTCTCGACACCGAGCCGCTTTCAGCTTGGTTTCTAAAGCAGCCAGTTTTCTTCTTGCTACCGTCCTTGATAACATTCTTGGGGCCCGCAGTGCTGTCTTCACTAATTCTTACACAAAATGCGAAAAAAAAAGTGAACTCCCTGTTTGACCTTCCACTGACGCAGCAAACAATTTCCAAATGCCTCCCGGACATACGCGCGGTGTCCGTTGTCCGGCTCGGTTCAGTCGCTAAAAGGACTTTTTGATCTTAAGGCAAAATTTGTTAAGGTGGGACAAACGCTGAGGTACCTTTGTGTATAAAAACACATACACATGTATGTACAGTATGTATAGTGGTTCTAACTTAGTTTAATCCACTAAAAGCCTGAAATCAACATTAATATAATGATCAATTAAAAGTAACGTGGCTGCTGACAGTACCAGTCAAAAGTCTGGACACAGAGGTTTTTATTTTTATTTATTTTCACCATTCCAGAACAGTACTGGTACACGAAGAAGATTATTGTGTATTTTATGGATAGACACCTTCGGTATTATTTTATAATGTAGAAAGAAATCAAAATTAGGGAAGACCATGGAGTTAGATGGTGTGTCCAGACTTTTGACTGGTAGTGTAAAAAAACAAACAAACTTCCGTCGTCTCGGTTCCACAAAGATCGAGGATCCACAGAGCCTCGTTTTCTACCCAGCGTGTAACTGATATATGAAGCGCTAATAGGAAAATGTGCTTTTTTTTTTATTTTTTATTTTTTTATCACCACTATGTTGTGTTAAAGTTTTTTGAACCTTGTTTCAATAAAATGAACTGAAAAAATATTTAGGAAAATTTTTTATTTTGGAATAGATAAAACACATTAGTCTTGAACGCAATAAGACGGTTAATGTGTGTTAACAGAACAATGAATTAGGGAATATAGGACCCTGCGAGCATGGGTACGCTCAACGACGCGCTAAAACACTTTCTTCTTTGTCTGTCGGCCCGTGAATAAATTCTAAACGCAAAATTACCCAGAATGCCATTGTAGGGATTAATTTTGTAACCTGTAATATTTTTTTGACTAGTATTGCTAGCAGCTGAAATTTAAAGTAGACCTACTGTACTGTGGCTTCTAACGGTCACGCTAACACGGTTATATAAGACGAGCCGATTTTTAAGATGGTTAAACCGTACGTAAATGAACAAATAGCTAGCGGTAGTCATAGCTGGAGTGACTAAACGGTGCTATGGAGCTAGACGTTACACTATACCTCACTAGATTACCCAGAATCCTTTGTTCCTGCAGCTTCTAATTGTGTTTTTGTTAAAGGCCCACATGAAGTCTCATTTAAAAAAAAACCAATGTACGTACCAGTGTAAGAGGAATCTCACAGTCCAGTCAGCGTGTACAGAACATGAATGAAGCTAATGTTGTATGACTAGCATGCACTTATACGTGGTTAAGGTACGTGTGGACGCAGAGTGATGGTGAAAATCTAACGAATCAATTGAGAATGTCAACATTTACCTCAGATCTGGTGAGAACTGACTAAGAAAATCCTTCACGTCAGTAATAAATATATTTAACTTTAGTGGCTAACCAGAGCACCGCTTATTTTGACGTATTAAAGGGGAAAAAGGTCAACGATTTAGAATACAAATTGTGCAATTCTAATTCGAATTCGAATTCTTCGTGTTGAAGTTAGTGCCCTCTCTTTACAACCTCAGACAAGCAACATATTTTTTTTACCGTGCCTTTATTTATTTAACAAAAAATAAGCCAAAAAGAAATAAATCGTGTGCAATACTTTTTTTCTTCTCTCGGAGTACTGCGCGGTCTGACCTTTGGATGAATGTGCTGGAACGTCCATTCCTGGGAAGACTGGCAACTGTCTTGAATGGTTTCCACTGATGGATGGATAATCTTTCTTACTGTAAAACATTGGAACTGCATGGAAATGGTTTTTATAAAGCCTCGAAGACCACTGCTTACGCCTTTCCCACTTGGCTTTGTGTTAACACACACACATGAATGCTCCAGACCAAGAAACTGCCAAAACTTCTGCCTTTACAGAGGTCTGCACATCTGCTGATGATCAATAAATAAAGAGCTGATTAATGATCAGTAGCACCCGCGACTGCAACGTACCCTCTTAAATCCTGTAAAAGCAGTAAAGCCATTCTTGGTACTGACCACTTTTTTTTTTTTTTGTATTTTTGGTTTATTTTTTGTTAAATACTGCCACGGTAAAAAGAGTTATGTTGTTCACCTGTAACACTAAGACCTGCTACAATCAGGTGATTGTTTTTACACACACAAAAAAATAGAATTAAAAGAGGGTCCACTAACTTTTATACTACAGTTACAACATTTAAAAAGAGCAAACATTACGAGGTGATTAGCATGAGGTTATTCGTTCAAACTGAGGAAATTGAAATGAATTCAAATATTTAGTGAGCGTAACAGATGTTAGAAGCTATTTCTTTTGCCAATAAATGTGGTCATGCTAGCTAGCAACATTCGCTTGCGTTCACTTTAAGGCGAGAACCGGTAGCCAGACGAGCTCAGCGATCCCTGACAGTGTCTCCGTGTTGCTGAACGTCAGATCTCTTCACTGCCACCAGCAGAAATGTTTGTCCGTGTCCCTCATCATCTGACCATCGCCGTTCCTCTTTAGCGTAGCAGCAAGGAGATTGTAGGGTTCAGGAAATCACCAAAACAGTGATGAAAGATTTTTTTAGGGTTGCTTTCATTTTTCTCATGATTAGTTTTGGGGAAGTTCCTGGGTGGTCCGTGATCTCCTGCATTCTCAACATTATCAAGCAATAATTTAAACCTTTGTTTGTTTCTTCTTTTTCCCTTATATATAACAGACTCACAATGTAGCTGGCTAGTTAGTCGCTAAAAGTCATATATCTGGACAATGTGAAGGAGGAAGAAAGCAAGACAAATAAATTAGGGATATTAACATTTTCCTCAGATTGAGTTCATGAATTATTAATTTTTGTAGGTTCTGCCTTTTTTTTTTTCTTTTCTTTTCTTAAAGGTCTTTTTTTTTTGTGGATGGTGTGTCTGGAAAGGAAATGTAGCATGATGATGAATTAGTCCAAACCTCCATGTGTGTAAGTCACTTGTATAGCTTGTATCATCACCATCATCATCATCATCATCAGAAAACATCTGGACTAAGTTTCCTAAAAAGTGTTCAAATCAGAGAATGTGATTCCTGAGCTGACGGTTCTACACTTATGTTGTGGTTTTAATGTGTTTGGATGTCTGTTTATTTAATTAAATTTTTTTTTTTTTTTTTTTTTTTGTATGACAAAAATAGAACTGTAGCAAATCTGTGACCAGCCATCTAGTGATGACTTGATTTCATTCTGTTGGAAGGTATAAGGTTTGTATATTTCATGCTCAGTATTGTTTAGTTGATTTTAATGTTGTACAGTATACATGCACACTAAGTTGCCTGGTTCTAGGTTCTCATACCTTGTAGGTACAGTATACTTATTAGGGGTGTAACGGTATGCAAAAGTCACGGTTCGGTACGCACTTCAGTTTTGAAGTCATGGTTCGGTGCGTTTTTGGTACAGTGATGTGGGATAATAAAAAAAAAAAAGTTATACAAACTTAACCAATTTAACAACCGCATTTAAAGGTGAATACCTTTCTTTCTAATTTTCAATATAGATTTTACTTTCATTTTTACATTATTTTAACCTTATTTAATCTACACCAATACCACCGCACTTAGTGACATCAAATCAGCATGTCTGCTCACAGCATGGGAATACTAAATAACTAAAACTTCCTAGCTTTAGTCAATTTACAGTACAAGTACAATTTAAATTAATCAACACACACACAGGTTTAATAAATATAAAAGAATGACAACACAAAGTTCACTTTTTAAGAAAGGAAAATATACAGCATCAGTAAAAAAAAAAAAAAAAGTTGGACTCACCTCCCGATTCAATGTTTTTTGTTTAGTGATGTATTTTTACAATCTACAACAATGCGGAAGATTTCAAAAGTATAAAAGAACAGTCAGTCGTTATTTTAAGACATGAAGGTCAGCTGTTCTGGAACAGTTCTTACAAGAACAGTATTGTGTCGAGTGCATTTGCAAAACCCATCAAGCTCCATGATGAAACTGTCTCTCATGAAGACCTTCCCAGGAAAACAAGACCAAAACTGAGCTCTGCTGCAGAGGAGACGTTCATTTAGAGCCTCAGAAATCACTGATTAACAAACAGATCATGATTTACAGATCATAAGTAGATTATTGTGTATATTTTGATAAATGCTTTCAGTATTGTTTTATAGTCTAGAAAGAAATAAAAGTCTGGAATGACCACGGAGTTATAAGGTGTGTACAAACTCGTACCCCTTTGACTGGTAGGGGTAGATCACTCGCAACAACCTACAAACGCTTGTGTCGAACAAATGACGTAAATCCACATAGACATAAGAGCTTTAGGGTGGGACACCGAATTGTCTTTTTGAACTGGTGAATCTCTGGAGTGATATTTGAACCTTGTGACATGCTGCCTGTTCCATTCATCTGAATTAACCAAATGAAAAAAGAAAATCCCTCGCTCGGATCTGCACACCGAACCGAAGAGTCCAAATTTGAATTCGTGTACCATCACACCACTAAGACAGGTCACTTGGTAGATGTAAAATTAATGCCCGTACCCCATAAGTAGACCTGATGACGTGGCAGTCCGGTGTGTATGTATAATCTGTACTCTGTGTATCTAACGAGTTGTGGTGGTTGGTGACGAAACAGCTGTAACGGGAAGGTTTCCTCCATCTTCACCTATACAACACGTATACAACACGTATACACCAGATACCACTTCTCACACGTCGACACGAGCCATGTGCCAATCTTCAACTGCATAATATTTTATGACGTTTGTCACTCAGTGTGTTAATTTCCCCAGGGCTCGGCGCTTCTGGGGTACTATGTGTGTTTTAAACATAAAAATGAATTTAATCCTATTTAATCTGTTTTTATCTAGTATAGGGAAAAAATGAATCATAGCATTTATCAGTCTCTGTTGAGGAAATCTGAGCTGGAATTGAAGCAGCAATGTGATTAAGATAAGCTTGAGATTGTAGTGTGATACTTTGTAAGTAAGCGATGCCAAACATCTCCACGCTCCGCGCCAGTCCGAGCACGTCCTGGTGCCTTTTTGACCAGTTCGCTGGATGACCGCGTGAGCAGAAAAAGACCTCCCCATACCCATATTTATTCTCATTTATTATAACTGATAATCACAGCTAGGTTCTGTTTTATATAATGAAGGAGAAAAAAAATGAGGAGAGGGAAAAGAAAAAAAAAAACATTTGATTTTTTTTATACATATGTATATGAATATGATACTGTATACAGCTTACATATAGTACAAAATGTCTCTCTTTCACATCAATACAATAAAGGAGCAATGCATTTCTGGAGTCATTCATTTGCTTGTCAGTGATTTTATTATTTTTTATTATTATTATAATTTATACAAATGCAGCACACAGTATTACACTACGTATCGTTAACACTGGCTGTCAAGGTGGTTTGTTCAAGTCAAAGCGGGACTTTTGATTGTACAGAATGACGGAACAAAGTTCTGAGAGTAAAAACTCCCTTTATGTCTTTATATAATCCCATGATACACTAATGCACTTATCCCAGTGTTTCACTAGTGCTTGGACACCATCAAGGTAGAAAGTTTTTTTCAGAACGCCAGAGACCTGATCTGTCCAATTCAGATCTGAAACACGGGCTCACAGGAACTCCTTTAAACATGTGGAAATGGCTTTTTTTGGAGTGAGGTCAGGACTGTACAGTGAATGTGGCAATAACTCCCAGCTGCGTCCCTATAATGTGTAAGTGGTGTTGGTGAATGCGTGTGTGTATAGTTCACACAGACAAATGTGTCTCTTCTGCAAGTCAGCAACGTCAATTTTTAAGAGTCACGCGATCCACTCACTGAATGCTCACGTGACCGACTGCAGTCCGCTCCGAGCCACCTCGACCAGGATCGTCATTCACGGACGTACAGCCTTCTTTAAAACGTTTGTGCCGCTCACGTGTTACTGCGACTCAGAGTCTCATCACCATACCGTGCTTGACATCTTCTGTAAATGTCAATCACCTTTTTTTTAATTATTTTTTTTATGGCATCATGAGACTCGAACGCCCACTTTATTAAATGGTTCATCTTCTCAAATGACACACAGAGCTGGTTGAACAAACACACACGTGGGTCACAATACAATGTAAACTGTACATGTTTAGATGTTTAGAGCTCGTTTCTTCGTTTATATTTATGTAATATTTTTTTGGTCAAAAGTATATGCACCCCTGACCAGATGATGAACATCCCATTCCAGATTCACTGTCATACCGTGCACCACTCTTGTGTGAAGGCATTCCACTAGATCTGGGGGCATGGCTGTGTGGGTTTGTGTACCTTCACACGTTCCACAAGAGCACTACTGAGCTCAGGCACCAGTTCTAGTTCACCACAAAACTGAACATTTTAGTGGGGCTGAGTCAAAGCTCTGTGGAGGATACTGGAGTTCCTTCACCCCAACCTTAAACCCTTGTCATGTTTTCATGGAGCCGGCTTTGCCGCACACTGTCATGCTGGAACCGATTTAGGGTGTCTCATTCCCCTTGTTCGTCAAAAGTGGTTCCGGAGCTAGTTCAATGTGGCTCAGTGCCGCTGTTGGGCCCTTGAGCAAGGCCCTTAAGACCCATGTCTGCTCCTGTGGTGCCGTATAATGGCTGATCCTGCAGTCTGACCTCAGACTTCTAACAAAAGCTGGGATAAACGAAGAACCAAAATGTTTTACTTTGCAGTATATGTGTATATGTGACAAATTGTGTAAAGGCTGAACTTCTCTGCCAAGCCAATATCTCACTCAAAAATTTGAGCCCAGAACACAGCCATGAATAAAGAACGGTACAAAAACATTCTCCAAGAGCAACTTCTCCCAACCATCCAAGAACAGTCTGGTGATGAACAATGCCTTTTCCAGCATGATGAAGGACCTCGCCATGAGGCAAAAGTGATAACTAAGTGGCTCTGGGAACAAAACATGGAAAGTTTGGATCCGTGTCCAGGAAACTCCCAGACCTTAATCTCAGTGAGAACTTGTGGTCAATCTTCAAGATGCGGGTGGACAAACAAAAACCCACAAGAATTGGTGATGTAAGAACGGGTTGCGCCATCAGTCAGGATGTGGACCAGAAGTTGATTGACAGCATGTCAGAGGTCTTGAAAAAGCAGAGTCAACACCGCTAATACAGACTCTTAATGTAATTGTCAATAAAAGCCTTTGACTCTTATAAATTGCTTGTAGTTATACTAAAACTTCAGTATACCAGAGTAACTACTGACAAAAAGATCTAAAAACACTGAAGCAGGAGACTTTGTGAAAATTAATATTTGTGTCATTCAAAAAAACTTTCCCTGGCTAAAAGGCCAACTTTTATTATTATTATTTTAATTACATTTATTAAACTAGAAAGAAAATACAGTATAAGCCAGGAGAAATATAAACGAGGAGAAATAAATAAATAAAATAAAATAAAAATAGATTAGAACGCTGAAAGACCAACTTAGTATCGGGGAGGCCTTTGTGCGACGTCACCCACGTTCCAGCCAATCAGGCGCCGGGTGCGGTGACGTCACGCTTTCCGGAGTCCGCGTCCGCGAGACGAGCGCGCGCGGTTCGGAGAGAGAGAGAACAGGAAGTTCGCAAATCTACGAAACAAAACAAAAAAAAAACATTTTTTTGTTTAAATTTAATAAATTGATCAAATAAATATATATATAAAAGTCACGAACATGGACAAATTAAGAGTGTACTAGTGTGCTGTTCGCCATCGGAGCGGGGTTTAGAATAAACAGGAACTGTCTCATCTCTCCCCCTCGCCGAGTTGCGCTAGCTTAGCTTAGCGTAGGTTAGCTTAGCATAGCTTAGCTGACAAGGCTAAAAGCTAAAATAGAGAGGTGAAAAAAGGGACGGAAGCATTTACACACACACTCACACTCCTGGCTCGGTTACTCTTTATAAATCTAAAACACGGAGAAGTATTATTATTTTATTCGTTTTTTTTTCCTTTGTTTTGTTTTTGTTTATATACATCCGGGTCAGTCAGGAAAGTTACACACGCACGCTCACTCACACACGGGGTCAGGCGCGCGCGCGCTCAGGCACGCACGGAACCGAAGGCCTGTATGAGTGTGTGAGAGAAACAACACGACTTTATATTCGTAATAATATTAATAATAATAATTTATAACGCTGAAGATGTCGGCTCAGGCGCAGATGCGGGCCATGCTGGACCAGCTGATGGGTACAGGCCGAGACGGTGAGTGAGAACCACAGCGTGTGTGTGTGTGTTTCCTGATCAAAGATCTTTAGCTTTAGCTTAGTGTGTGTGTGTGTGTCCCAGTTTCTACAGCTTCACACACAGCAGGTACCAAAATAAAAAACAACTTCTCATCTGCTCCATCCATAAGGATGTGTTTAACTTGTTTGAGGTGTGTATGCGAGCAGAACACACACACACACACACACACACGAGTGTACACAGAGATATACGTAATAGACCTAACGTTAACAACACACACACACTTCGAACTAAGGGTTGTAGACATTGTTAAAAGTGATGTAAAGGCTTAAAGAGCCTTTGATGTGATATTAAGACCTTACATCACGTGCAGCTTCTCTTATAACTCACACACACACACAGGACAAAAAGTATGAAACCTGTACATGTGCTTCTTCCTCAAACTCTTTCCATGACCGTTAGAAGCACAGGGCGGACTGTACTGTATGAAATGTTTGTCTTCTGTGAAATTAAGACGCACAAACCTGTTCCAGTGTGACGATGTGTGTAAAGACACACACACACACACACACACTGTGTTGAACAAAGTTGGACATTGGAGTTTGTGTGTCCTGAACCAGAACTTTTTAATCTCCTCAACATCCGAACTTCCGCGCCCGAGCTCGCTAATGCTCTCGTGGTGCATCTGCGAATGGACACGCATCCATAGATCTGTACATAAATCTGGTGGAAAGCCGTCTCGGAAAATGGGGATGCGATTTTAGCAAAATATGTAATGCGGCTTTCATCACGGGTGCACATACTTTTGGCCAGGTAGCGTATGTATAAACGCATTAGAAGATGCACTTCGGTGCTGATTTGATTAAAATTCCAGTTATACAAGAATCACAAATTTATAAATATCCTGATTCAATATAAAATTTTACCCTGATTTTTGTTACAGTTTTAAACCTTTAAATAAATAAACATTTAATGAGTAATAAAATGTAGCCTGTTTTTTATAACATTAGTTTTCTCCCTTAAAAAACTAAGTGCAGCATTTAAACAGTACAAACTAACAAGAGTTTAACATTTAACTGAGCAGTGCGTATCTCTGTCCTCCGCCATCATTATTATTTCTAAACAAACTCAGCAAATAATTCACTCCTACCACACAGGGTGAAGATGTGTAAGTACACTGAGTTCCATTCTGTGAGCACGTTTGTACGTCAGATTAATTCGTAAATTCGTTTTTTTTTTTTACATGACTCTTGCGCGCCTTTGACACAAATATACAATGTAAAGCATTAAAAACAACAAACCAAAGTCGTCTACTTAGACTTAGAAGGACTTTATTCTAGTTCTAGAACTGAGTCTTATTTGTGTGGTCATCACCCTCGGGTGTCGGCCAGGACACAGGAACCAGACCAATCGCTGAATTAAGAATGTTTAATAAACAGTTCAAGTAGGCATGGGCAAACAGTCGTATAGTTTGCTGTATGTTATGTACTTAGTGAGTGTGCGTGGTTTATATGGCATTGACGCACACCATCTGCTATATTAAATCCCTGAACATACTTTCTTACATCTACCATCTTTTCGCCCCCTCCGTTCCAATCTCTCAATTATTTTCACTTTTGTTTTCATGGTTATTGCTTTGCGTTTCCTAATAGTCACCTCCACATCACCACTGTTTTTCCTTTTTCTTCCACACATCCCACAGTACAGTAATCACACTGCAGCACTGCTCTGACGTGAGCTACTTCCGTGATTCGTTCGAGGTCCGTTCGTATCTGTGAACGTTCACAACTCGAATATCTGTAAGTTGGAGTCTCACTGTAGTTCAGAGTGCGCCACCTGTAGGATCATAAAGAAACCGTGATGTTTTACAGCCTTAAACGCCTCCGAAGTCTCAAAACTCAACACGACGGTGAGCGAGTGAGTTAAGAGGCAGCGAGAACGCGGATACGTGCGGCTTTTAATGTGGGAACGCAGGGTTTCTAAGGCACGACTAATTAGCGCTCGCAGCGCTTTGAGACCGATGTAACGTGTGTGTATATGAGTGGGTTTGAGACTAATTCACTTAGAGAGTTTGGAGAAAAAGACAGCTCGGAGGATTTTAACACACACAATTTCTGATAATGTAACGCCATAAAAATGTGTTTCTGTTGCGCCGCTCGGTACAGAATGGTTTATATCTGAGGCTGATCACCGGTCACGGCCGATCAGACTGAAAACCAGACTCACTGCTCACTGACCGATCGAACGCTTCATCACTGTTATAAATGTAGTAATAGTTTTTAAAAAATTTTATTTTGGGGTCCGTGTGGTGATGCGTGAATCAGCACTCAAAAGAATCACGATTTATAACTGAACTGATTTCCCCCCCATCTCTAATATCCTTTGCGTTTCAGACTGTGTGTGTGTGTGTGTGTGTTTTTGTGTGTGTCATGTCTAATTATGAGAGAGGTTCGACTGGATGCAGGAGCGACTCATCAGGATGTGTGTGTGTGTTTTTGTCGTTGTAGGAGACACCATGCGGCAGAGGATCAAGTTCACAGATGAAAGAGTGTGTAAAAGTCACTTACTGGAGTCCTGCCCTCACGACATCTTATCAGGGACGGTGAGTGTGTGTGTGTATGTGTCTGTGTGTGTATGTGTCTGTGTGTGTATGTGTCTGTGTGTGTATGTGTCTGTGTGTGTATGTGTCTGTGTGTGTATGTGTCTGTGTGTGTATGTGTCTGTGTGTGTATGTGTCTGTGTGTGTATGTGTCTGTGTGTGTATGTGTCTGTGTGTGTATGT
>JAOVVA010000028.1:14575411-14598368 GCA_028565275.1 Leiocassis micropogon | reverse complement strand
GTGTGTGTGTGTGAGAGAGGGCGTGCGTGTGCGTGTGTGAGAAGGCGGGTGTGTGCGTGAGAGGGCGTGTGTGTGCGTGAGAGGGCGTGTGTGTGCGTGAGAGGGCGTGCGTGAGAGGGCGTGTGTGAGAGGGCGTGTGTGTGTGTGAGAGGGTTAGGGTTGGAGAGATGTAAAGGATGATGATAATCAAGATTTCCTTTTACACCAAGCTGCACTTTTTAATTTGTAATTTTTTTTTTTTAAATCCCAGTCTCAGAAAGACTCAGTTATCGATCGATCTGATGTTTCATAGATTTCTATATCGTTTGCCAATCAGTCAAAACTCAGTCAGCCAGGACAAGATGTAGTGTTGCGTGTTAGCTACGTTAACAAGCCGCAACAAACTCTAAAGAAGTAAAAACACCGAAATCTGAACAAGTTCAACGCTGAAGTGTTCACCAGTGCCCACGTTTTATTTCATCTCACCTACTGATCGTTCATTATTGTTAACAGTTTCTCCTTAGCTGTGTCAAACATTTAACACTTTCAGCACACGTTCACTTTCTCATTTCTGTAAACGCCAAAGTGCATCATGGGTATTGTGTACCCTGTGGAGTACTGTATATTAGTTGAACACTAACCTTAAGCAGTGCATTAATGGATTTCCTTACTATACTGTATATGGGCTGTTTTAGATGTACAATCCTTTATGCTTCTTCTGCCAATCAGAGCAGACCTGGGAGCAGGAGCCGCTGTGATTGGTTGAACAACAGGCATTTTTCATTTAAGTCACATCAGGACCTGGAAAAAACAGACAAAATTTTGACAAAACTTTATTTCCCAAATACTTGGGATCAGGATGATTTAGCTATAAAATATTTAATGCTATATATTTTCTTTCACCTCAAGTCAAACAATTAGTACTGAGCAAGGGAGGCAGGGAACTGATCACCAGCTGGTTAGCGAGACACTCAAGAGTGGTTAAAAATATCCTTGATAGCACCATGGGTCCCATAGTGCTATGTCTTCACTAAATTGTGCACCAAAAAAAAAAATGAACTCACCCCGCTTGGCACAAACAAGTTTTACGCGACGTACGAGCCACCATTGGTTCGGCTCGGTTCAGTCGCTTGCATGACTCGCAAAAATTCGAGAGGCTTCGAAAAGGTACATATGCCGAGGTACCGCTGTACCTTACAATAGAACGTCAATAAACTTTGCATTTTTCTTTAAGAATGTTAAAACACAGCTTGTAGACTGTTTTACAATTCCGTCCTTGAGCCTGTAACCTGTACACACTTTAAAACCAGGCCAAGCCACAGTGGCCATGCTGTAAGAAGTTCTGATGCCTCTGCCCTTTTTTTTTTTCTTTTTTTTTTAATGGCGCACCATTACTTACTAACTTCATTCCTCTACTGAAAACCTCACTTCCTCCACACACACACATTTATCCATAAAGCAGGGGGTTATAGGGACAAGTCACTTTTTAATCATTTTGACCTAATGATTGACGCAGTCACCAGGCCTCCAGGTGAACTCCAGGTTAAATACATTTATGCAGTGTATACATATGAGAGCTGTACTGAAAGTAATGCAAAACTGGGCATAAAGTTTTTTTTTATTACATGGCATTGGATGTTCAAGTTGATGAAGTTACTCCTCTTCTGTACTCAACATAGTCTCAGCCATGATTTTGCACCATTGTTAAACCCAAATCTCAAATCCATCTGTTACTTTGTACCACTTTTGCATTACTTTCAGTACAGCCGTCGTATATATTTACGTGTCTACGTAAAAGAATGCAAAACTGATTGTCCCATGGTATTGGGAGCGAAATAAAGAAACATGAACTTGTTTAGGTAAATGCAAACATCGCCTCCCTGTTATATTTTGGGGGGACAGGGACATGGGGGGGAGTTTCTGGGTTCTGATATTTTATTTTATTTTATTTTATGTTTGCTTCTTTTTGTCATCTAATGTTTTCAATTAAAAATGATGGAAATGTTAAATAAAAATGGTTTTACCGGAACCTGTATGTTTCTTTGTGTTTGTTCGCTTTCATCTCATACAAATGTTGCTCATAAATATGAAATATAAAATCTAAATATTAAATGAACTAACCGTGCACTACTGACGACTTAAATATCTCCTATAGATGTTCTTTCAGGGTTTCATTATAAAGCTATTTAAATGTACAGAATTGTCAGGTATCTAAAGAGACACACAGTGTAAATGTCACAAAAACCCAATTTTGGAAATGTTATACAGTAGATACTGTAGGTTTGACATTCGCAGAGTGTAAGTGGGTTGTGCTTTTCGCTCTCTTAAAATCATCTTTGTTTCCTGAAAATATATTTTGACCTACTTTTGAAAAAGAAATGTGTTATATAAAACATTTTTTTTCATACCAGTTATATATATTTATTACCAACTAATAATCACTCAGTCATCGTCTATACCGCGTTGTCCAGTGTCACGGGGGGCCTGTAGCCTATCCCAGGAGGCTTTTGGCACGAGGTGAGGTACACCCTGGACGGGGCACCAATCCATCACAGGACACACACACACACACACACACACACACTACAGGCAATTTGGGAACACCAATTAGCCGGATCTACATCTATTTGGATCGTGGGAGGAAACCGGAGCACCTGTAGGAAACCCACCAAGCACGGGGAGAACATAAAAAATCTACGGAAATCGAACCCACACCCTGGAGGTCCGAGGCCACAGTGCGAACCACTACCACCACTGTGCCTCCTGCTAATAATCTAATATGTTGAATACATCTTTATTGTCTTTATATTTACTATAATTACTAAATGATGTGAAACTTTAACTGATTACGACTTTAAAAAAGTGTTTTTGTTGTTTGTGAATTTCAGACTTAAACATGCAATATGAGAAACGATCGCACTAATATTCATATTGCATTTGGTTCTCAACCTCAATCACCATTTAGGATTTTTCTACTGATTTATCAGTTTGGTGTTTTCGTTTAAATATTCTCAGATTTATTGGTCACACTATTAAAGAAGAAACAAAGCATATTCTTCTGTTTTTTTTCTTTTTTCATTTACTTTTATATTTAAAAAAACTCAGGCACAGGGACAATGAAACGCCATGTGATTCAATTGCACATGTTTGTTAGCAGTTGCGGTACTAATCTTTGCTTGCTGTCTCATTTCTCTGGGGGCCAGGATGCCCCCACACACACCCACGCACGCGCATGCACTCATACACGAGCAGGTGTTTAGTGCAGACTCTGGCGTAAGGTCAGGGTCAAGAACAATGCAGAAGTGTGCACATTTACACACAAGTGCATCTAATTTGCTGGCTTTAGTTGTTCTCGGCTGCTGAGTGAGGTAAAGTGGGGGGGTGAAGGACATGGGTCATGTGTGACAGCTGTTTTAGGGCTTCTGGCGAGCGAGACGTGAAAAGACAGAGGAACAGCGGCTTGGGGGGGAGGGAGGGTGAGACAGACAAAAGAGAGTGAAAAAGGCAGGAATCAGCTGCAGACATTCTCGAAGACGCTGAATGCTCACCTGATGATGCTTCGACGCGTCCAGGCTTTTGTGGAGTTCACACTGGAATTGATAATGATAATAATAATAAAAATAATAATAATAGCTTGTAATTTACATTTAGGCATTTGGCAGATGCTCTTATCCAGTGCGCCTTCCAAAATGCATTGAAGTTTCCATAGATCCTTAGTTTCTTAGCTCCTTACACTGGGTTATTTGATGCGGGCTGCTACAGGAAGCTAGTGCATATGTCTTTTTTTTTTTTTTATCTTACCACACTGCGTAATGCATCAATCTTCCAGCACAGAATCTTTGGCACCCTGGGAAAAAAAATCTCTTTGTGGGTTTACATAGAATACATCCGTCAGCATGTTGAAGATGACACAGTAAATCAAGATTCCTATACGCACTGTCCAAACAACTCGAGCTGTAAGGAACAAAAGAAAGACACGTCTGAAAGAACCCGACTGTGCAACTTCAACACATGCCATAAGTGTGTTTACATAAAGGGAACGCACCATAAAAAGTCATTACAGCAACATTGTCACTCATTGCCACTTGCCTGCTCAGAAGATGGTCTTTGTTTCACTGCCATGCAGAATGAAAACTCAAAGAGGTAGAACTTTCTCCAAGGATCATTGATGGCAGCATTTTAAGGGGTCGACATCTTTACAAGAAATCTGCAGTTAAACTCATTTCTAATGAAAAAAAAACTCTTTCTTTTGTTAAACCACAAAAGTGAGAGGTGGATGCTACTGTAACTTTAAAGAAAACAAGATTATATAACAAAAATAGAGTTTTGGCCAAACACCAAAAGGTTTGGTGTCAAAAAAAAATAAAAAAAGACAACTAATTCTCTATTAAGTACAGTGGAGAATATTGTGATATATATATATATATATATTTTTTTTTTTTTTTTTTTTTTTTGTATTTCACTTCAAAAATTGAGAATCTGGTTAATGTAGAAAACATAAACTCCAAGAATCAAAAATCTGGCTGCATCTGGCAAGAGGCTAGAGCTGTTTAATTGTTTGAGCAGGAAAATGTATAAACATGCATTCAACATGTATTCACACACACACACACACACCCACACACATGTCTGACCATCGCAGGTCAGACGTGTGTGTGTGGCCTTGGCTATCCCAGGCCTCTGGCCCGCCCTGACTTGGCCTAACTAAGCCCTAGGAAAAGATTGAATAGGACATTCCACAAGAGAAGAACAAGGTTATGGACTGAAGTATCTACAGTATATGTGGTTCTTTCCCAAACTCTTCTCATGTCTCTGTATGCTGTAGCATTACAATGTCCTCACAGTAAAACTAAAAGTCCCAAACCTGCTCCTGAATGACACTGGTGTTAAGGTTGAACTGGGAGATCTTGAGTGTGTCCTGCACAGATCCCTGACTTAGCTCCAATGAACACCTTTGGGATAAACTGGAACTGAAGCCTCCTTGACATCCCAACATCAGTACCAGACTTCACTAATGCTCTTGTACACAAACTCCCAGAGACATGCAGGAAAATCTAGCAGAAGGCCTTCTAAGAGCGAAATAGGATGCAGCAGAATATACATTATGGAAATATGGGTCTGATGTCAGAGGCGCACATATGTTTGGGATATAGAGCATCTCATGCATTATGATTATGATGAAGAAAGGGGGGTACACAAGGTACTAAATGCAAGGGTGTCAATAATTGACAAATAAAACTTTTATATTCTTATAACAAATGCTCTTTAATTACAGGTTAGATTTCACTTGTAATCATGGACATATTCATCTTTACTGAAGGTGCCAATAATTCTGATCCTGACCGTATGCTATCAGATTCCACACTACATTCATACAATCCTCATTATGCTGTGTGAGGGTTTTCAAACAACGTCAGTGAGAATAATAGTGAGTATGAATCATGCACCAACGTCGAAGGTGAGCATTACGCTCACTATCATGCAGTAAATCCATCCTCCGCTTCCACACTCGCTCCAGATGAGTCGCTTGTTGCTCACTCCTCAGCAACGTCCCTTCTTTTTCTTTGTTCATCCCACCATCTGGAGCGCATGATGTCATGCTCAAGCACGAGAGAGGCGAAGGGGAGAGAGAGATATTTAAATAGCTTGTGTCATACGGTGCTCACAGATGGCAACTGGAATTGTAATGAGGGACAGAAAGATGTTTTAAAACACAAGAGTTGGCTGAAATATAATCTAAAACTTCAAACACAGAAATAGTCGCCTGCTTCATCTGGAGAATTCCTTGAGACAAAAGCATTAATTATATTATATTATACTATACCCTAGATATTTCTATGTATATATAAAATAATAAGTATTTTATACCTAGTTAATGAAGTTTAATACTATAGACTGAGTAATAAACTGAATTTAACAATTTTGTTGTTCTTTTAGGTTTCAGAATTAAAAAACAAAATAAAAAACTCCTATAACAATGTCTAGATTGTTAATAAAGTATGGGTTCTAGGATTTATGAATTCTGAAATGTTAAAAGAACCTTGGTAACGAAGTGTTATGGGTCCAAAAAAAGCTAAAATTCTTATTCTTAAATTAATTATAATAAAAATATATAACTGATGCCTTTGGTATTTTGGTTTTGAAAAGTGCTTTGGGCTCAAAAAGTGTCAAATTAAAGCTATTTTTAGTCAAGGAATTTGGGTTCCAGAATTTTTTACATTTCTGGGACTTTCAAGAACCCAACTGATTTGGGTTCTAGAATATTTGACATTGCTGGAATTCTTCAGGGACTACAAGTCAAGTGGTTTGGTTTCTAGGATTTCTTTGACATTTCTGAAACTTTACAACAACTGCTAGTCAAGGAATTTGGTTCATAGAAAATTTTATATTTCTGGAAATTTCTGGGACTCTACATAACCCAATTGATTTGGGTTCTAGAATTCTTACCATTTCTGGAAATTTACAGGGACTACTAGTCAAGTGATTTGAGTTCTAGATTTCTTTTGGTTTTTTTTTACATTTATGTAACTTTACAGCCACTGGTAGTCAGGTGATTTGGGTTCTAGATTTTTTTTTTACATTTATGGAACCTTAAATTCATTGTCAGTCAAGTGATTTGGGGTTCTAGATTTTTTTTTATATTTCTGCCACTTTATAGCCATTGCTAGTTCACAAATTTGGGTTCCAAAATTTTGAGATTTCTGGAACTTTAAAGAGCCCGATTAAATTGATTAAATTCTTGATATTTTTGTCAATTTTACAGCAACTGCGAATCAAGATTTGGGTCCTTAAACGTTTTTACAATTATGGACGTTTACACAGTAACTGCTAGTCAAGTGATTTGTGTTCTAGAAATGTTTATATTATTATAAGGTTATATTATTATAAAGTTATTCCCGAAATAGTGTCAAGTGATTTGGGATCTAGAATTTTTGACAGTTTGGTAACTTTACATCTACTGCCAGTGAGGTTATTTGAATTCTTGTTTTTATTTATTTTATATATATTTTTTTTTACATTTGTGGAATTTTACATCCTTTGCTAATTAGGTGTTTGTTTTTTTTTTTTTTACATTTCTAGAACTTTAAGTGATTTGAGTTCTATAATTATTTTTGAAACTTTAGAACAATTGCTAGTCAACTGAGTTGGGTTCCAGAATTTTCACATTTCTGGGACTTTAAAGGACAAAATCTATTTGGGTTCTAGAATTCTTGACATTTCTGTTACCTTAACAGCCACTGTTAGTCAAGTGATTTGGATTCTCAAATGTTGTTGTTTTTTTTTATGTCTGTAAACTTACAGGGACTACTAGTAAAGTTCTAGAATGTTCACATTTCTGGGACTTATTTGTTTTGGGTTCTAGAATCCACATGTTTCTGTAACTTTACGGTCATTGATCGTCGGGTAAATTGGGTTCTAAAGTTTTAAACTTTAAAGTCATTTCTCTTTAAGTGATTTAGGTTCTAGAATGATCACATTTCTGTAACTTGACAACAATTTCTGGGCAATCTGTTCTGGGTTCTGGAATTCTTCATATTTCTGGAACATTCCTTCACTCCCTGTCGCTGGGCAGTTGTTACAGATTCACACTGATCAGTTGCGCTCGAGTGTAAAATGACTTCGTGCCTTTTTTTCTTTCTTTCTATTGTTACGTTGTATGTGTATGTAACCGCGCTTAATGAGTCGCGTGCTCGCGGGTACGTGCCTGCGAGCGCGCGCACCTCACGGCCGGAGTCAGTCGCTCTGTGACGTCACTGTGTGGGTGTCGCGCGTGAGAGGAGGCGCTCGCGCACACAGTATACCCAGAGCAGTGGAGAGACTGAGTGAGACTCAGTGTGTGTGTGTGTGTGTGTCAGCGCTAACGGAGGGAGAGAGAGACAGCGCGCGCACTGTCCCCCCCGGTCTACAGGCTCGGAGCTGCGCCATGACTCCACCGCGGTGACACCAACACTGCGCTCAGAGGAACTGCATGCGGTGAGTGTGTGTGTGTGTGTGTGTGTGAGAGAATGAGTTTAAAGGCTGTAAATGAGAAGTAGAGCAGAGTTCAGGGCTCGTAACTCATACACGGATTCTCGTCGTCTTGTCATTCAACACCGGATCGTTATTTCTCCCTGGATATATTTCTGTCTTTCGGCTGATTGGAGATCAGTCATGTGTTGGAAGTTTTTGAGCGTCTGCTGTTAAAGTTGGTGATCATTAATCAGGAAGAGCAGCGAGCGCCTCTTGTGGTCAGTGATTGTAACTGCAACACAGCGCCCCTGCTGGACAAAGCTGGTGTTACCAAAAAACACCTTCACTCTGGCACTGACTGCTTAGACAAAGAACTTTATTGTAGTTATTATTAATAGTAATATTAATGACAGAATATTAATATATATATTTTATTTATTTATTATTAATTAAAAAAAAAAACAACTTTAACAACACTCTCTCTATAACAATTGCATTTTTTTTTTTTGATTGAACCAAGCATTTTGTACATGTACATTTTTTATTTGAACCTCTCAGACTTAATATTATAAAGTCAACAACCTTTTTTTTTAATAGCTTGGAATTTTTTTAAAAGCACTATTTCTAAATCACATTCTGTCCAAAAACTTTTTTTTTTTTAAAAAGGCGGTTAAATATCATAAAGTTTGGTTTCTATTTATGATGTCATTTGCGATGTCGAGTGCTGCACCATTCAACTTTTGGAATTTTTGTGTTTTTATTCTTTCGCTTTCCAAAACTGATTTGGACTTTATGGGGATGCCCAAGAAAAACGAATCTAGCTTTCCATAAAGGTTTAAATAAAACAGCATAAAATAATGAACACGTTTTTATTTTTACACTTCAGTCGCACTGGTGTTGGGAAGACGTTCCTGTCAAGGGGCGTGGTGTGTTTCCTAGGCAACAGTAGAACGTTTTAGAATGTTGTTCAAATGTTTTATAATTCCATGCTCATAATAGCAAAAAATATATATATATATATTATATTATGTTAAGAATATAGATCTATTTCTGAGGAGATGAAAATGTTAATGCCTGGGTGAGAAGAAATGAAACTGCAAAGAGTTTGTTTAGAGTGGAAAACACGCACACACACACAAACACACACACACACACACACAAACAAGCAGACACACCTTTAAATGTCCAGGCAGAGTGTGTGTACAGGCTGCGAGAACATACTATCACTTTCATTTTACTGAAATGACTCTCGGTTCTTCCTCGGCCTGAGACTCATCACGATTTGTGTGGTTGTTTTAAACGCGTTATTAGGAAGGTTTACATACTTTAGTACGCCGAGATATTTCCGTTAACAAAACAAAAATTTAAAAATGTTCTTGCGCTTTATTTCTAAAAGGTTTCAGCTGTTATTTTTTATTTATTATTAACAGAATTCCAAGCACTACCTTCTATTTAAAAAATGTTTTTAAAACCTGACCAATCAAAAGCAGCTTAAATTGAGGAAATAAATAATTTTTAAAAAAAAGCAGCCATTGAGAGTTGAAATCTGTAGAAATTATTAGACGAGATGTGAGATTCCGGAATAAAAACGCTACAATTGTACTCTAAACCTCCAAATGTACGGGGATGAAACGAAAGCTTTAACCTGATTCCGTGTCACTTTTTAATTGTAATAGTAGTTGTAAACAATTTTAGTAGTTTTAAACTATATGAACACACTTTTAGTTTTCCACTCAGTTACTAAACACTACTTTGCGAGTTGTGAAAGGTCGACTGTGGGCGTGAGTGAGTCAAACTCAGACTGACTCGTGATTCTTATTATCGTGACACGTCTGCTGACATGCGACCGCTTTTAAACAGTCAACCCCCCCCCAAAAAAAAGAAAAACGCTTAAAAGTTCACAAGTTCTCAAAAACCCCTTTAAAGACTTCATTAACCATCGCTTCAAGTTCACAGTTTTCTTTTTTTTTTAAATACTTTTTCCATTTCTAACTGCGCTTTTCATTTTTCACAAGTGACCACCAAATCATCACTCAGCACTTTCACCTCACACACACACACACACACGTCATGCTCTGAACAGTGTGTCGTGTTTTCCTGTAAAGCGTTCGGTTCCCATAAAGCAGTACTTCCAGGAAGTCACTCAGACACGTTCCGCGCTCAAACTGAAACGGCACGAGGGTTTTTCTTCTCTCTTGTTTTTTTACACACACACACACTCACGTGATACACTGACACACACATTAGTCGAAGTCAGGGTTCGGTCCTAGAGAGCCGCAGTCCTGCAGATTTCAGCTCCAACCCTGAAAACAAAAAAAACAGCCCATCTGCCTTTAGCGTCAATAATCCTGAAGACTTCGATCAGTTTTTCAGGATTGCGGCTCTCTAGGACCGAACTTGCTGATCCCTGGTCTTAACTGAATATTGAACTAGTACACCTGCCATCCCAGAATGCACTGGGAGTAGGACAGGGTTTGAATCTTTTGCTTATGGTTTCCTCATAATGCTCGAAATAAACAAAATAATAAACATCTGGGAATCGATGGAGATAACTCTGGACTGTTTGAGTTATTATTGGATCCTCTGTAAATTCGAGCGTGTACTGCGGTTCATTGTCCTCAAATGAACTCGAAGAATCCATAAACGTCACCATGCCCTTTTTTTTCTTTTCTTTCCAGGACGGTAAATAACCGGATTAGCGACTTTGTTTAGGTTTATAATTAGGTCACATAGTTTAGTCTGGATTGTCGAGTTGTTAGTCAGGACGGCGACGCGCTGCAAAACGTCGTATCGTGAACCTTCCCGTTCCATTAATAACCGCTCGGGGGGTCGATTAAGTACATCAGCCGGTCCGGGATTCGGCACGCGGCTCCGGTTGTACTTTATGATAAACGTTTTTAAGACGTCCTGTACATGCTTCAAATAAGTTGCGTCAAGTCTCCTGTAGTGGTGTAAAGTGGGGACCGGAGTCACCTCGACATTGTTTACGTATTGTTTCACGGTGAAGGATCGAACACACAAAGCTTTCAAGCTGTCATGAACGTTTGTCTCTCCTCCTCTTCTTCCCGACAGATACCTGCCACATGTCGTGCACGGGTCTGAAACGAACGCTGGAGCCAGAGGACGAGGACGAGCCCGAAACGCAGCCCAAGATGGCGGCCGTATGGTCGGAGTCTTCCACGGCGTACTCGCGGCAGAGGCAGACGGTCCTGCAGCTCTCGCTTCAGAAGCTCTGCCACGTCCCCTCCCTGGGCCGCCGTGTCCTCATAACCAACACGCTCCGCCTCATCCAGGAGGAAATCAGCCACCAGGGGGCGCCGCGCCCCAGCCCTCCGGAGGAGGACGCGGGGGTGAAATATCCGCAGCATCAAGCACTGGAGGTCAGTCTGACCCCGGCGTGGGTTCTTGAGCAGGACGGTGACCCGGAGTCCTCGTTAGCAGACATCGACACAACGGGAATCTCGACTTCAGAGCTGGAAATGGACAGACTCGGCAGAGACGCCCCTGCACAGTCCATCTGCCTCGAATCGCTATCGTCGCCCTGCCCGGCGTTCCTCCCCGACCTCTCGCTGGACGACTTCCTCTTCTCAGATCTGGACAACTTCCTGTGCGAGTTCAACCCTTGCGCTCTGAACCTGACTCCCAGCCCGGCTTCTCAGTCGAAGGTCGTCTCCATGGTGACGGACGACCTCGTGAGGAGCCTGACGAACCAGCCGTTCAAGACGGACCTGAACGAACTCGAGCACATCATGGAGGTGCTGGTCGGATCATGAGGACATAACTTTATTATTGTTTTTTTACAACAACAAAAAAAAGGATTAGAAATGTTTAAATTATAATTTCTTTTAAAAAGAATTTTGTTCGAAATAAACCAGGGAGAGTCCGGGGGTTGAACGTCGATTAAAAAAAGAGAAAAAAGTGTAAGGTAAATTGTATTTACTGCAGCAGTGTTGTGACCCGACACGGTTGCCATGGAAATGATTGTATATTTATTTACGCGCGTATTTATTATACGGCAGCCAGTACAGGGATGTAATATATGAATAAAATATGAGATTTCTCAGATCTATTTTTGTTTTGAATAGATGTGACACTTAAAGATATGAAGGTACACTATTTTGCTACTGATTCAGAAAAAATAAAGGTGACGGTTTTGTACACACGTGGTTTCTTTCTCTTTCTTCAAACTGGATCATCATCTTTAGTAGTATTATGGTCATCTCGGGGTGTTTTAACTGGCTCAGAGACGTGACACGCACACATACAGCTTCTCTTAAATTATTTTAATTCCTTGTGTACACTAAAAGAAAATTTACACACTTAAAGATTTTTTGTTTGTTTTTTTGTCCATAAGAGCCCGAGCATGCTCGTTCCAACCTGGAGGGGACGGGGGGGACGGGGAGGGGTAGGCGGAAGGAAGGAAGGAAGGAAGGAAGGCGGAGCTCTTTTTTATCCCCCCCCCATACACACACACACACACACACACACACACAAAATCATCAGTAAGATTGTTTTTTTCCATAGGAATTTCTCCGTAACAATCGGGTTTTTGTACATTTTTCCACAGTCTTACTGTACACAGTCACCTAACGTGGTTTTCTTTTTTTTTTAGTAGTATAGTAGTACTTCCATTACAGCTTTACAATGTGCAAAATTTCTCACATAGAGACAGAGAGAGACAGACAGGATAACACTCAAGCGGGGAAAAAAAAAACAAGAAAGAAACTCAGAAGAATAGAAAGATAGGGAAAACAGCTATTAAAAAAAAAAAAAAAAAAGGCGTTGATCTTGGACGACGTTTCCCCCCGTGATGCTCATCTGAAGAAAAAAAAAAATCCTTTCTGTAGATCAACAACAACTTTCTGTAGATTTATTGGTCCCTTATTGGCTAAAGTACTTCAAGTCGATCACGATGATTCCTTCATCAACACGCGTCACATTACAGTGGTTTTACCTTTAAGAGATTTTTAAAAAGAAAAAAAAAATAATAATAACGAGGACAGCAATAATAATAATAGAATAAAAAACAAACTGTACTCTTTCTAAGAAATCGTCTCCTACGAGGATGAAGCGCTGATTACAGAACAGAAACGTCGCTCCGACGTAGAAAACCTAATAATAATAATAATAATAATTATTATTATTATTATTAATATTATACGCATTTTTATAACTAAAATCATTAAAAACCTAAGGCCTTTTAAACACATCATTAATAAAAACAAAACTCACCCAGCAGAATTTAGCAGGCAGTATGGTTTCAAGTCTATTTATTTACCTCTTTTATTTATATTTATATATAGACTGATTTCACTTCACTATTTGCCTTCGTTGAAGGACTTTTAACCAGTGTCTCGTCAGCAAAATTTTTTTTTTTTTTTTTTTAGTATTTATTAATTTTTTTCTTACATACCCTCACACACACACACACACGCTGAGACGTACAAACACACAGCTGGAATCGTACTGAACTAACCATAAACGTAACCTAAAATGGAAAAAGAAAAAAAGAAAAGTAGTCTTATCCCTGATTATATACACGCTGAAAATCTATCCATCTATCTATCTTAGGACGAGCGCTCAGGGATGCACCGATCCGATAATCGCCGTGTGATCGAGAACCCGAATGATGTTCCATTTATTTATTTATTTATTTATCTATCTATCTTACAGAAAATCAGGACGCGAATGCAACGATGAGCAACACGTATGATTGGAATAAAGATTTTTGTCAGAAGCGTCACCGTATCTGAGGGATAAAAACGTAACGTAAGGGTGCGAGACGAGAACTTTAACGAGATCTGGAAAGTGAGCAGGGAGTCGTTTGCTGGACTGCTGTAGACATTTGAGAGTCTGAGTCGGATTAAAGGCGTCAGAATGCTACAGTGATGAAAGACTTCAAAGTGCAGGGTTCTAAATTTCTAGAAAGAATCTGTTGAAAAAAAAAAAAAAAGAGAAAGAATGTTTGTATTCAGGATGACAGAGTCGTGTTGCTGGTTCGCTCTCTAGTTGGAGTGAGCTACAGAGCCTGTGTCACATGACTAGGTTCGAATCCGACATCAACAAGATGGGTGCATCCTTAATCACCTCGCCACGCGCTCACGCAACAAAAACCTAAACCGAGTCCAACAAGCGGAGCGGAAAAAAAAAAAAAAAACTAATTCAAGACTGAAGAAAAAGAGAGAGAGAAAGAGATCAGTCTGGGACAGAAGACGGGGACGTGGAGGGACAGGAGGACGGAGGGAGAGGAGTGAGTGTGGAGGGGAACATCAGCACTTTGGCCTGCATGAAGGACAGATCGGGCAGGGTGGAGATGACGCGCCGGGCCTCCTCGCTCAGATTCTCCTCCTTCTGCGTCTGCGCCCGCCTGCGCACACGCACGCACACACACACACACACACACACACGTTAGACACGTCTTAATTAAACCATTATCCTTAATTAATTGTAAGATTCATTTTCTATAACAGCAGCATATACTCAGAGTAGTGACGCTCCAAATTTATTCGTTTCTATAGCAACAGCTAATTAATTTTTGGAAGGAGTCTCCAGTGTCAGTGCTTTCTAACAAGTCAGAGAGAGAGGGGGGGGGGGGTAAAGCTGAAACTGAACAAACTGACTAGAGAGAGAGGGGGTGGTGTGTGCTGCCCCCTGCTGTCTGAGTCCTGTAAGTGCAGTGTGTGTGTGTGTGTGTGTGTGTGAGAGACCTGGTGGACGTGTTGGTCTTCTCCACGGTGGACATGAGGCGGGCGAAAGCGTCCACCACTCTGCTCCCGCCTGCGCTCACGTCCAGCTTCGCCTGGGTCAGCTCATACAGCTCCGGGTCCACGCCTACACACACACACACACACACACACACATTACACTAGCACACACAGCTTTAAAAGCAGATAAAGACCGTACTGCTACTGCAGAGCCGAACTGTTAATGCTGAGCATGCACAGACAAGACAAAGGAGGGAAATAAAAATAAATAAATAAAACGCAACAAGCATTTTATTGTCCACAACCAGCAGTGACCTTTGACCTCTGCTGACCTGGTATGGAGGTGGCGGAGCTCGTAGGCGACTCGTCCACCGGGCCGAAAAAGTCCAGATTCAGCAGAGACGAACCTCCACTCGCTTCAGTAAGCGGACGAGAGAGAGACGGGAGACGAGAGAGTGCAATAGAGGAGAACGAGACACAGCAGCAGAGTGAGAGAGACAAAGATAGAGGACACAGAGGGGACACGCACACGTGCATGTTGTTAGTATAAAGGGGAAAAAAAAAAAAAAAACAATACTGTTAACATTAACGGACAAACAGCCGAGAACATGAAGTCACCCGAAACGTCATTATTTAAGTTAGGAGTGAGACACGCCCCAAACTCTGGTAAACCATTACCTCATGGTCTGTATTTGCAAACCAACACGTGATTGGCTGTTAGATGTTATGACATAACAGCGTCTTTTATTTCCAGTTTCGGTTGACTTTAGTCAATTAACGCTTTGCTGTGTTAGAAGGTTAGGAGAAGTCAAGACTGGCTGTCTACAGTACAGTGTCCTCTAGACCTACACGTCCTCGTTCGTGGGTAATCCTCATCAGGACGAATCGTCTCTTACATCACACACACACAAAAAAAAAGCAGATTCCTCTCACACTGCTGTAGGAGAGAGTGTATTATTATTAGTAGTAGTAGTAGTAGTGTTATTAGTAAACCTTATGAGCTTGGTGTACGGACCGTGAGGTCCGTGCAGTCTGAGAACAAGGTCTACAAACGGAAGCCTTCGGACAAAGGAATGGAATCACCGCCTACTGTTTAACATCATCACTATCATGTGAAATGTTCTGGAACGTAACGTACCATCCAGAGGGTTTGTAAGGCCACTGCTGCTCCAGTCGAACTGCACCGGTGGAAGCGACTCCTACAACATAGGAGGAAAAAAAAACGTTAAAAATCAATCAATCTATGGTTCTTTTAAGCATTAAGAGAGAGACAGACAATCTGGGGGGTTTTGTAAAGGAACACTATCAATGGGGTTTTTTTGGGGGGACATAAACGGCAAAATTATTATTAAATTTCACACATACAATATACCAGACTTTAGAGATTTTATAAATTCATTTAAACACTGAGAATATTGTATATAATTGTAAATATTGATAACTGGTGAACTGCAGTGTCTATCTTTTGTACAATAACACGTGAGCTACTTCCATGATTAGTTCTCATCTCGAAAAAGGTTCGTTTGTATCTGTGAAAATTCCTAAGTTGAATGTTTGTAAGTCAGGGACTAGCTGTATTTACCTTAAATTTGTGCTGTCAATTGATTAAAAAGTTTAATCTAGTTAATCACAGTCATACTTGTCAAACTTGGTCATGTGATACATTTTTTGTTAAAAAAAAAGAATAATAATAATAATAATAATAATAGACAGCTCTACTTTAAATACATTAAATACAGAGGAGCCCAAAACATGTATACACACTTCAATGGGTGTTATCTACTCGAATTGAATTGGCAGCAACGTGTAGTATTACGTCGATGACATTCAGGCAGGACGCAGGACAGAACGCAGAGGTGCTGTTGAATTCCCTCCTGATGTGATTACGTAATGCAAACATGACTTTGTATGCATATATACTTTCTCGTTGAAGTGTGTGTGTGTGTGTGTGTGTGTGTGTGCCCCTATGTGTTTATCTTGTAGATTCCTGACTTTAAGGGGATGGAGTCGTACCATATTGAACAATCCAACAATGACAAAAAGAGGAACTGTGACAAGAGAAGTGATTCTGGTTTTCCAAAATGGCTGCTTCTGTAACCATCCAGTGATCAGATGATCAGTAATTAGTCTGTGTCTATGTGACATCAGGGGGAAAAACTGAGGTTTGTGAAACGTACATAAACAAATAAACTGTAAAATCTACTTTTAGTTTTGCCGTCATAGTCAGTCTTGCTGGGACGCCACTAAATATACATTCATGTTTTACGTGACTGTGACCATTGTCTCTGTAGTCTCGTCTCTTATCCCATCCCCCTCTCGCTCACCCGCCCCTCTCCCGCCCCGTCCCTCTCGCTCCCCTCTCCCCGCCCCGTCCCTCTCCCGCCCCGCCTCCCTCGCTCGAGGGAAAAAAAGCACTTAGGGTCCTGTAAAGCATACACCTGAGCTGCATCAGTGGGGCAGGCGCTCATCTCCGTGGCGACAGAGGGAGACTGAGCTATGGAGGCGATCATCTCAGCAGCAGAGACGGGCTTCACAGGCTCTTTAGTGGGTTCCAGCATTCCCTACAGAGAGAGAGAGAGAGAGAAATAACATTTATATGAGACGGAAGAAGAAAAAACAAAATCATTTTTTTTGTGAAGGAATAAATTATTATTTTTTTTAAATGAAGGAAGCCTCTCTCATACCAGACTGGCAGCATACATGGGCACGATAACAGGTTGCTTCTTCTGACCTGTGAACAGCTGAGAGAGAGAGAAAGAGAGAACAGAGACAAAGTGTTTAATTAAAACATGTAACAACTATTGAGTCAAAGGTAAAAATAGAAAACAATAAAACTGTGAGTGAATATGGCCTAATATTCTAACAAACACACTAGACTGACGCATGGTCTGCAGTGATGCTTAAGGGACCAAGGACAAAATTATAGAGAGTCACGCTGTAGTTACGTTCACTACTAACACTAGCTTCTCCTGTGAGGATTCATTAGTTAGCGTCACCGTTGCGTCGTTAAATCAGGGTTCGTTCACAAACTTAGCATTCCTTAATAAATCAGGGTTCATTCATCATTATGTCAGCATTTCCTCATTAACTCAATGTTTCCTCCTGGAATACAGGTTTCTCTTGCTAAGTCAGCGTTTTCTCATCAACTCATCTCCCACTCAGTGAGTCAGTGTTTATTTTCTCAAGAAAATCAAGCAAGTATTCACTTGGGAAATCAGTTTCTGTTAAAGAACTCTTACTTATATATAGACCAGGAGTGGGTCAGAACACAGCCATGAATAAAAGAACGGTACAAAAACATCCCAACATTCCACTAACAGTTTGGTGACAAACAATGGCTTTTACAGAACCATAACGAAAATTTGGAAAATTCTGGATCCATGACCAGGAAACTCACCAGACCTTAATCTGATTGAGAATTTGTGTTCGATCCTCAAGAGGCGGGTGGACCAACAAAAACAACACAAATTCTGACAGGCATCTGATTATGCAAGAATCAGTCATGATGTGGCCCAGAAGTTGATTGACAGCATGCGAGCGGTCTTAAAAAAGAAGGATCAACACTGCTAATATTAACTCTTAATGTAATCGCCAATTAAGACCTCTGACTCTTATGAAACTCTTGTGATTAAAGTTCAGTATATCAGAGTAACATCTGACACAAAGATCTAAAAAAATAAAAAATAAAAAAAAACACTGAAGCAGAAGACTTTGTGAAAATTAACACTGGCATCATTCTCAAAACTTTCGGACCCCCGTGTTTTAGTCTCGTCATTGGCGAGATCGAAAGTTTCACAAGCTTAACCGTGTTTGGCTCCGCCCACCGTTGACACAGAAGAAATTCTGCCCGGGTTTACTGGAGTCTTTACATACACATGCCTTTGCTGAGGTTTAGTGGAACCTTCCCTTGAGCGGCTAAACACACTAGCGCTGTATGATGACTCACAATGTTCCGTGTGTCGATGCCGAGCGAGCAGAGGAGAGCTTTGTTACTGTGTGATCCGCCCCACTGGTACCTCAGACCAAAGGCGTTGTGGATGTCCTGCAGCTGCAGCCACACACCCTGCACCCCTCTACATGTGACAGAGAGAGAGAGAGAGAGAGAGAGAGAGAGAAATTAAGTATAGCACTAAATTTCCATCACCATGGCAACACAGTGGTGAATAAAGGCTTTAACTTTAAACAGTATATGTTCTCCGCAGCTGTTTTTAGTTAAAAAAAAAAACAAAAAAAAACATTTGCTAATGATGTGGTTCGGCACAGGATTCCACATCCGAGCTCAAGATGGAAACCCCAGAGCCTGCCACCTGCTGGAAACAGTGTGGCGTGTTGTGGTGGTGTATGTACCCGCTGACTGGCGCTGGCTGTTTCACATTTTTTTCTGATCCTTCACACGGCTCTAGGAAGGCTTTAAGAGGGGGAACGTCCTCTTCTACGCGAGGCAAGGAGATCTCAATAAAACTGGCCATGAACAGCTTCTCTAACCGGCTGACAAGAGATCCCTGAATGGAAAAGAAAAACAGAGATGAGAGATTTTTTTCAAGAAAGACAAGAAAGACCTAAATATGGTGGTCTCAATACTATACTCAATAATAATACTTCTCCACTATCAAAAATCTTGGCACTAATGGTGATATCACATGGTAATATCTACACTATGTCGATGTTTAGGAAAGGCATGCAAGGTTTGTTTCCGCTCGACCACAGCGCAATGCTGAGCAGGTAGACAATCCTGTCTGGCCACATTCCTCGAAGCAAAAATAAAAAATTGACCTACTACTGGCTGTGTCAGATATCCTGAGCCCGGTTCTCTTCACCACTTAAAAAAAAAAAAACAAGGTAAATGTTATGAACAGGACATAAAAGAATTTAATGAAACATACCGTAACGCTGTCTTTCCTGCGCTCTTCATCACCGTCAGTAGGGGGCGCAGCTGGAACAGCTCGGCTTTCATGCCAGTGGTCGTCGCTCTCCTCCTCAAAGGTCTTGCCCTGGTCCTGACCGAATGCTGCCCATGATTCCCCCGCTTCCTCGTTCGACTCGCCGAACGCCTGCCATCCACCGCCACCGTCAGCAGCTTCACGGACAGGTGCAGAAGTAAAGTCCGCGAAACTGTCGCTCCCCGGAAACCCCGCGCCCTCCGCCCCCTCCTGATCTCCTTCCGGTCGGCCGTGCGCATCGAAGTCCCCGAACTCGTCCTCGTCGGCGCACGGCATGTCAGCATTGACGGGCTGCAAAAGTGCAGAGTGCAGTGACGTCCCCTGCTGGTCGAAATCAGCAAAGCCAGCGCCTCCGAAAGAGCTCGCATCCCCAAAGTCACCAAAATCTCCAAAGTCCTCGTCGTCCTCGACCAGCTGGCTGTGGTCAGCAGGAGTGGTGGTCTCCTCCTGGAGTGGAGGCGAAGGTACCGAACCCGTCGTGCTGAAATCCCCAAATTCCTCCAGCGCCTCCGTGGACAGCGGTCGGCCGAAAGAGGTCTCCGTTTCAGTCTCCGTTTCCGTGTCGTTCCCGGACCCCTTCTCCTCCGTCGGCTCGCCGCTGCAACCTCGCTCATCCACGGAGACGGGTGACACCCTGTTATCCGCCTTTTCCTTGACCTCCAAGGCATCCTGGGCGACGCCATTCTGTGATATCCGCTGCTCTGTGCTAACAAACTCTGTAGCATTCGTGTCCTGATGTGCGCCGTCATTGTCTCGATCCATGGGTCCCGCATGGAAACCCCTGTCCCCGTTGCTAAGGTGATCTGTAGCCTCTGCACACAAGGTGAACCCTGTAATACAATCGTCCTCGTCATTGTCCACCGCTCTGCCAGCTAAGCTAGCTCTGTGATTTTCCTCGCTTTGTGGTTGATTGTCTTGTCCTAGTCTCGCGTCGTGGTTTGAATTCTCCCAGTTCGCATCGCCGTCGATGTGACCGGGAACGTCAGCATTTGAAAAAGCAGCAAAATCTGCAAAGTCGTCATCGAGCCGACCCCCCGAGGGCCCCGTTTCCCTGTGTGTACGCCGTAAGGGAGGAGTTCCCTCTGTGTCGAAATTTGCAAAGCCGTTCGTGAGAACTTCGCTGCCCCCTCCATTGCAGTCCACGGCATCGCAACCAGTCCTGGTGTTTCCCGGAAAATCTGAAAAGTTTGTGTAAGGCCCACGAGGACGCTCCGCGACCTTTTTCAGTTCCTCCACGCTAACAGTCCTACAAGCAGGCGTGTCGCCCTGGCTGCCGTTCGCCATCACTGGCCTGTTCAGGCCGACGACCCTGCCGTTACCCACCAACTCCGGCGGCGACGTCGCGTTCAGTGCCTGCAGCTGGTTGAATGTGGCGGGCGTCTCGAATTCCGAGAAGCTGACGCTGTTAGGGACGCCGGAGAAGTCGCTGAACTCGTCGTCGTCCTCGTCGGCGCCATCTTCCAAAGGCGGGGGAGAGGACGAGTACATGTGGAGGACGTCTGGCTCCATGGCGTCTCCACAGCGCTTGGGCAGCCGAGACGTTACACCTGGGAAAAGATGCACCGACTGGTTAATCAAGACCGACATGAGG
This sequence comes from Leiocassis micropogon, assembly GCA_028565275.1. Classification (NCBI taxonomy): domain Eukaryota; kingdom Metazoa; phylum Chordata; class Actinopteri; order Siluriformes; family Bagridae; genus Leiocassis; species Leiocassis micropogon. The sequence continues at coordinate 14,577,204 of JAOVVA010000028.1, read as the reverse complement.
CACAAATCAATCAAGTCAGGTCCGTTTAAACAATCATGTCTGCTTTGTACATGGTTAAAGAGAGAGGGAGACAAATTTGGTTAAATAGTCATGTTCTGGCTCAGACGCCGAGCGCTATTCCACTCAGCAACAGCATACGGTTAAACTTCGTCTCGTGAGGAAGTCCCGCTGACACCAGAGTGTTGTTCTGCAGCGAGTCTATTTATCAACTCCCGCCTTGTTCTCGAGCTTAAATTAAATCACCCGGATCTTTCACGGAGCGCAGACAGATGAACTGCGCTTTCAGATTGACGGTAATTACGTGATAACGGGTGAAAGCCTGGAGAGCGGAAAGAGAGAAGAAGAAAAAAAACCCTAGAGAACAGTTCGAGGGGGAAAAGCACAACTCTGGTGTGCTAACGGGTGATTGTACACGGGAAAGGTGAGCACAGAGCCAAGACAAATAAAACAAGGAACTCCTTTTGTAACCGCCGTGTCAACAGCATGAATTTATTCTAAAGTGGGCAGGCGGAACAAAGAAACCACCAGAGGCTCACTTCAACCTGGTGACCTTGAGCTGGGAAAAGTGCAGGATTTTTTTACACCAAGGGTTAGAGCTTTAACAAAATGAGGAACAAAATCGAACGACGTTGACTGATTCTCTAGAACAGCAGCTCTGGCAATAGTTAGAGGTTCAGCGTACACAGAGTACACTCAAGTGGGCCACTCGAGTACATTTGCCCACCCTTTAAAAAAAAAAAAATAAATCTATATCTGGGAGAATTGATTAACCAGCGGCGGACAGTCCCCTCTCGTGCTCCCGCTCCTGTTTATACCGCTACCGTGAAAGCGGTCTACTGAAAGCCGGATTCAGCGGATACTATTAAGCAGTAATGCAAAAAAAGACTAAAAATGCTCTGGTGTTTAAGGGCTATATGTTCTGACAAACACTGCCATCTTTGTACTTAAAGAGTGTTTATTTCCTTATGTTTTTTACTTCTTCTTACTCTTTAACTACTGTATGGGCAGATGGAGGGGAGGATTAGTAGGTCGGATCTCTGAAATGAAAAATGAATAGAGATATTAATAAATAAATCAAAATATTCTGTTAAATATCAAACATGTATTTGTTGTTTGTTGTATGCAGTAGACCACTTTAGTGCTGGCGGGTAAAGCCGGCCCGATCCGCCGGTTAGCACCGCGAGTATATTTCACACCTGACGTTTATACGATTTACGCTCACGTCTCTACAGTGTGTCTCACCACACTTCTGAGAAAAAAAATTACAGGGTTGAATCGGGACGCTGTCTAGTAACAGCCCATTACTGGGATTTACTGGGGGAAGGAAAAAAAAATAGTGTTGTTTTTGATATGGTATGGCATTCTTTAAAGAGAGTCTTTTTTCTGACATCTTCGGGATACTTTGTGGCTCAACAAGCTGCGTATTACTTTCAGGAGATTCTGAAGGTTTACAGCATGAACAGGAAATTGACTGTACACGCTTGGACGTTCAGCAAGAATAGACGTTACTATACACAGGTGAAAAAGCAGGCTGGTTGTAACTGTGTGAATGATGTGCTATAATGGAGAAATAAATAACAGGTGGATTATTTTCCTCTTACAGCCCGAACTACGTAGTGTTTTTAATCCCTACTGATTGTCCTTAGGCTTAAACGTTTTAGCGCTGACACTGGAAATCGAAAAAGATCTAAAATTGCCTGTTCTTGAAAGATGTAGTAATGTCACATGCTCGATTCTGATTGGCTACAGCGCCTCGTGTCTAATCAGAAAGGTGCATGGGGGGGGGGGGGGGC
>JAOVVA010000028.1:14541199-14555341 GCA_028565275.1 Leiocassis micropogon | reverse complement strand
CACTACAAAACGCAACATAAACGTCTAGGACGTTCAGAGCGCGTTCGTTTATCCAAAAAGTAAACGCCCGTGTGAACAAGGCCTTATTCACTTATATTCACACTTTATCCACCATTATTTGCTCTGTATTCCTCGTTATTAAATCTTAATGAACTTATTCACTTTTATTAGTACTTAAAGCAGGACTTAGCCATAAACATAAACAAGGATATAAAGAATGACACTGATCAGCCATAACAAGAAAAAATGTAAAAAAAACATGAATAGCATTGATGATCTCGTTACAATGGCATCTTTCAAAGGGGTGGGATATATTAGTTAGCAAGTGAATACTTGGTTCCCAAAACTGATGTGTTGAAAGCAGGAGAAATGGGCTAGCATAAGGATCCAAAGCCTCTTTTCCACCAAATTGAACCAGGTGATAGTTCATGTCTGGAGCTACTGCGTATGACTCTACTTTCCCAGCGATGCTAGCGGCAATGCTAGTGCTAGCAGCAAAAAAAGAAAATGATAGTGGCAAAAAAATTATAGCAGTAAGCACAACAACAACACCAATGCCGACCGTCTACATGGCTTGGAGAGCAGTTCTCTTGGCTTCTCAACTAATTATTATTTAAAAGCTTTTTATTTAAAATTATTTTAAAAGCTGCCCATAGCATATTCCACTTTTTAAAGATGGCGGTCACAATTTTTTAGCTGGTCGTGGTAATCCAGCCCCAGCTCCTGACATGAACAGTTCTTTGTTTTGACCCAGCAAAGTGTTGTTGCCACAATGGAACTGGCTGGTGCTTTGGCTATCTGAAAACCAGCTCTGAACTAGCTCCGGAGCTGCCTTGGTGGAAAAGGGGTGTGAGAGCCACCATGACACCTAAGCAGGGATCTTCATCTCCGGTCCTGGAGGACCACAGTTTGGTAATACTTCTGCTCAAAAACACCTGATTCAACTAATCTGTTAATTACTAAGCTCAGTGGGTGCACTTTGGTGTTGGCGAATTACAAATCGTTTTGGATACTTAATGTAAAGATGTGTAGTAGAGAATGGAAATGTGGAGGGGAAAAAGAAAAGGGGAACAATGTAGTAGAGAGACAAGAAAAACAGAAATAAGAAAAAAATGTGTAGTAGTACAATAAGAAATATTTGGACAGCAAAAAGGAGGATAACGTGAAAGCAAGGATGATGAAAGTGAAAAAAGTTCAAATGAAAATGGGATAATGATAAAGAAGAGAAGAATTATGTTTTTAATTGTAGTACTCGGTGTAGTGAGTCATGAGCCGCGTGAACACCAGTGCTCAGAGCCATACAAACGAAAAAGAGAAACCTGATAAATATGTGTGAGTAAAGCCATGAGTTGTCTTGTGTTTAGGTTTGTGTACAGCTACATCCATGGCTACAAACACACACAAACACGCACACACACACACTCACTTACAGACACACACACACACACACGCATACACACACACGCACACAGACACATGCACACTGCAAAATTACAGAAGAGGTTAGGTGTAAAATGAATTGCACACAATCTACGCTTAACCTCAGAATATGTTTATAATCACAAGTGTAGCATTGAAGCACTAAAGCAAAACATTTTATAATCACCACAGCAGTGTGTCGCCAGGCAGATTTGAGAGATGTTCTGAACATTATCACGTGTAAGCTCTTAAAGAACCAGAGGAACATTATCACATGTGAGCTCTAAAAGAACCAGAGGAACATTATCACACGTGAGCTCTAAAAGAACCAGAGGAAAATGATCACATGTGAGCTCCTGAAGAACGAGAGGAAAATGATCACATGTGAGCTCTAAAAGAACCAGAGGAAAATGATCACATGTGAGCTCCTGAAGAACGAGAGGAACATTACTGCAGGTGAGCTCCTAAAACCCAGAGGAACATTATCAAATGTGGGCTCTTGAAGAACTAGAGGGGCTTATCACAGGTGAGCTTCTGAAGACATCACGTCTATTAATAACGAAAGAAAAAGAAAGAAAAGAGGATTGAGAAAAAGAAAGATAATTACAGTCAAAGACAATAAAAAAGGAAAGAAGGAGAGTCAAGTTAAAAAGAAAGGGGAAAAACTGAAAAAAGAAGGAAGGAAATATTTTTAAAAGAATGAGAAAAGGGAAAAGCATGTAAAAAAAAGTAATTTTAAAACAAAAGGAAAAAAACATAAAGATAAAAAAGATTTTTAAAAAAACAGACAAAAAACAAAGGAAATAACATAAAAAAGGAAAAGGTACAGAAAATAAAGAGTGCATTAAAATGTAAGCAGTAAAACATGAAGGGGAAAAGAGTAAAGGAAAGATTAAAAACGAAAGGAAGAATAAAAAGCTCTCTGTGTGTGTTTATGTGTGTGTGTGTGTGTCCGGACAGAGGAACACCTAATCATCATAGAGAGTGCGAGAGGCTGTACAGTGCGCGCGCGTCTGTGTGTGTGTGTGTGTGAGAGAGAGAGAGAGAGAGAGAGAGAGAGACCGACTACCTGAACACTAGTTTAGTGTGTGTGTGTGTCCAAGTCGGTTTGCCCGCGCCTGTTTTGGGACAGACAGTCGCGCGCTGGTTTGTGAGGAGAGAAAGAGAGAGGACAGAGACAGAGAGAGGACAGAGACAGAGAGGAGATCCAGCTGTGAGGAGACAGGTAACCCGGTCCCCGCGCTTCACTCTCCTCTGCCTGGAGCTCGAACCCGAACAGCACGGAGCAGCGCGCGCACCGACCGAGTGCGCGCGTGAAACGCAGCCGCGGCGCGTGCCACTTCAGTGCAATGTAAGTGCGCGTGAGAACATTTTTTTTTTTTTTTTTGGTCTGTCTAAGCAGCACGTGCACATATCTTGGTTCAGGTTAGTTTAGTTTAATTTACTTTAGTTTATGGATCTGCGCTTTTTGGTGCAGCGTTTGGAGAAGGAAATGCGCATTTGCATGTGCACACGCGCTCACACTTACAGTATATACGATATTAAAAAAATGCAATATAATACATAAGATTATATAATGCAAAAATAAACGAATTAATTAGTAATCGAATTTTCTGATTGATTGTAAAAGCAAGCAAACAAGTGCATGCATTATAAGGCGTTAATAAAAATGTTTGTGTCTGTTTATCCTCCTGGGACCAGAATGTCCTCATATGAGGAGGACAGGACACTTTCTTCCAACTTCATTGTCCATAGATCCTTGAAAGATCCTTATATGAGGACTTTTCGATATAGTTCTTCATCCTGGTTGAAGACATTGATTAATCGGTTATGAATAAAGAGAAACAGTCAGTAGAAAGTGCAGTGTACACGATAGTAGAGTCTCTCAGCTCTCAGGAGGTTATTATTATTATTATTATTATTATTATTATTATTATTATTATTAGTGTTATTATTATTATAGTTTTTGCCACTTTTCTGTTCTGAATCTATTCACACACACACACACACACACACACACACACACTTTGAGGTTGAAATAGAAAAAGAGAAATGAGAAATCGGGTTATTAGATTGCCCAATGTGAGCCTCTCTCTTTTTTCTTTCACTGCGCCTCTAAACATTATGTCAACACTGCTGTTTGTCATGGCAACGTCCAGCCCTGTCCTCCTAACACTTCTACACTGGGCACGTCCCAATCTACACCTACTGCAGCACACTACACACTCCATCATCATCATCATCATCATCATCCAGCACACAGTAAACATGACACTCCACTCCACTCTAGTGCACTACTCCAGTGAGAGAGAGAGAGAGAGAGAGAGAGACTCGCTGCTGACTCACTGCTTATAGATGAGATCTGGGACAGAGCCAGTTAAAACCAGTGTATTAAATGTCTATGAGAAACACAACAACAGGAAGCAGCAGCTAGAGACGTGTAATTAACCTGGTATACGTTAACATCTGCTTAATCCTGATAAGATATACACACGTGCAAAACCAACAGCTGATCGGGACAGAGAAATGCTTTCACACTCGCCAAACACACACACACACACACACAAACACACCTTATAGCTATGGTTATGAATTTACATCTTAACAACCATGTATCATTTATGGTGTAGGGTAAAAAAACTATAGGCTTATTTATATTAATATTATATAGTTTCATTATAATCATATTAGAAATATATAAATAAACATATACGTATTTAATTCCAGTACGTTACTTTGCTTAGTTTTAGTATGTAAAGGTGATGCTTGTTTATTAATTTATTTATTTGATTATTTATTTGCTTGTTTGTATAACAAGCATTATCTTTACACTCTGCTGTTGCTGTGGTTTGTTATGCAAATTATATTATTTTTACTACTACTACACACACACACACACTGTTTGTTTGTTTGTTTGTTTCACCCATGTGACCAGAATGTATCCCAGGAAAACATGCTGGATGAAACACCAGTTCATTCCACAAACAAACAAATGAACAAACAAACAAACATTGTTTTTTACACGTTGTTATTGCTGTGGTTTGTTATATAAATAGTATTATTGTACAACACACACGCACACATACACACACACACACATACACACGCATCCATCCAGAGTTTATCGCAGAAAAACATGCTGGACAAGACCCCAGTGAATTCCATAAATAAATAAATAAATAAATAAATAAACTTTTAAACACAAAAACAAAGTAAAAAAGCAAAGAACAATATGTGCTGGAATAAAAGTATATTTCTAATTATATGCTGTATTTCTAATATGGTATTATGCATGTGTGTGTGTGTGTGTTTAGTATAATAATATTTATATAACAAATCACAGCAATAACAGAATGATAGATAGATAGATAGATAGATAGATAGATGTGATTTTTCTCCATCACATCTCCAAGAAAAAATAAATTTCAAAGGTAAAACACATAAGAAACTTTAGTTTTTTTGTTTTTTTCTAAGTTGAGATTAAATATAAATAATCTCTGAGCTTAATATTCGAGTACTTTAACACGTTAGACGCCGTTATGTCCCACATCATTTGCTCCAAGCGTAACGTGTTACTTCTCTGTGACGTCTTGTCGGTTTTTTTGTTGTTCTAATTAAAAGCAAAGTGCTGATGTGATTGTGGTGAATGAGTATCAGTTTGTGAGTTTCAAATAAATATAGATTTATCGAGCATCCGTGCGTCGCTTCGGAGAAACTGCACTTCTGATTTGTTCCAGTCCTGTCAGTCAGAAACTTCTCCGGAGTCTTTTGGAGTCTTAGTCACGCAGGAGGGGTTTTGGTTCCTGGTTTTTTGTGACCATGACTGCAGTGTTTTGTTTTAAAAGCACAGCTGGATGAACCACTGGATAACGCTTTATGTTAAAGCTCTCTTGACGTATCAGAAAATCATTATCTTTGGTAGTAATATATTAAGAAAGATAACTGCACTTATATTAATCACTTTTTTAGATAATAACTCAGTAATAGTAGAAAAATTCCTCAGGAACAGTGCAGAACCAAGGCCGAAGCTGAGACCTGAACGCAGGAGGTGTTCAATATTTAATTAGTATTTTATTGATCGATATTGATCATTTAGCGTGATTGTGAAACATCAATTGGAGATGTTTGTAATCTTGCTGAAAATGTGGCGACTTTCTCAAGACGTCAGACAGTGTGGCATGTTGTTAGCCCTCGATGTGGTTATGCTTCTGCTCAGAAACGTGAGTGTCTTCTAAACCAGCAGCGTTCTCCAATGTCATCCTACAGTTGCAGAATGTATGCTCTTCACACCCAGAACTAAGACTGTATTTTTCTGTATCTGTCTGGACTTGTCTCAGTCTGGGGCGAAGTGGACAATTGTTCAGTGTTCAGTGTTCCCCTGACCTGTACAGCCATACTTGATAAAGTAGGAAAGCAGGCAAGAGAGTCGTACTTGATATATATTCTCCAAAATATCAATAATATATTTATAGTGCAAAGGATGACATCCTTGTTCTCTTCCTCTTTACGTTTATTAGTTACTAACAAACCAACAACTACTGTATCCCATCAATCCATCCATCAAGTGACCTCTGTAGTCCAACTAGGGACCATTGTATTTATTCTCAGTTCTACGACTGTGGTAGGATCTCTGGTCAACAGTCACCTGCGCATTTAGGCCAATTAGCCTAATCTGCATCTCTTTGGACTGTAGGAGGAAAAACACCAAGCACAGGGAGAACATGCAAACTCCAAACACACAGAGCCCAAGGCGGGAATCAAACCCTTGATCCTGGAGCTGAAGGCAACAGCTCTAACCATTAGGCCACCGTGCTGCCAGCTGCTTGTTTGGAGAAGGGCAACCTCTGGTTATGAAAAATAGTCCAAGAACGCTCTGGGAAGTGAAATTTTATGCAACCCCTCAGTTAAAAAGCATCAAGCCATATATTTCTATAAGATTAGGGGTGTCACACTGCTGCCTATCAGCTATGCATCATTTTTTGACTACATTTCGACTACATCCCTAACCAGCACCCACAGCCAGGCATCTGCAGTGAGTTGAAGGAGTTTATGCCAGGCCGAGTTCATGTTATTCATAATCTTCCTCAGTGTAATATCTCTAAATTATTAGAATGATCTCTAAGCTGTTTTAGTCTGTGAAAACAATGACAAATGGTTTGATGATCCAATGAGTTTGTTGTTGGTCTTTTAGCTGCTCTCTCATTGAGGGGTCACCACCGCGGACCATCCGATCCACACAATAACTTGGCACGGGTTTTACAAGATGCCCTTCCTGTCGGAACCCTCTCATTTTATTCAGGCTTGGGACCAGTGGCTGGGGTTTGGGCAGGAATCGAACCCGGCCCTTCCGCATGGTGGAAAAGAAACCTACCACGGAACCACCAATACCCATCAGTTTATGGGTTTATAATTACAATCAGAACTAATATTAGTTGTATAGAAACACAGCTGTGGTACAGATTTAGGTATGGGTGGCATGAGCATGAGCAGAATAAAACTGGGATTTTAAAATAAATGTAAACGTGTTAGTCTGACTGAAATTGTACTAAACCAAACCTCGTGAAGTAGGATTAGCACACCCGGATGATGTGTTTGGGAGTCGAGCTACTTTTGCACGTATAACTCGGTCGGACACAGGAAGTGGCCTATGAGCTCTGCTCATGCTCCACGGTTCTCCCCCTGGGATTTGACCTGGGAGTCAAACAAAATGTGGAAGAAGCCGCTAACAACACGGCCGTGTCGTCTGCCTTCAGATAACACCATGAACAGCCAAAATACCCGAAATGATTAGAACCTAACTAGCATTATATCGATGTGGTTACTTTTCATTGAGGTGACATTTTGTATGCGTTGTGATAAGTTCGGTGTTTTGTGGCGCCTAGTCACGGAGAGCGAATGGTGCGTTTGGTTCCTCTTCTGAAAGTTTGATCAGGTGTGCATAATGAGGAGTCATATTTTATACATATAGTACTGTGGAAAAGTCCTGAGCCACCCTCAGTCTTCATTTCAAATGGAAATTTAATTCAGTTCAATTAAATGCTGTAGGTTAGGGCGGGATGGTGGTGTAGCGGTCATCATTGTCGCCTTGCACCTTTAGGTTCCGGGTTCGATTCCCGCTGCAGGGTGTGTGGAGTTTGCATGTTCTTCCTGTGCTTGGTGTTTCCTCCAGGTACTCTGGTTTCCTTCCAAAGACATGCAGTAAGCTTTTTGGCATAACCAAATTGCCTATAGTGTGTGAATGAGCTTGTGTGTGTGTCCTGTAATGGATTGGCACCCTGTCCCAGGTGTACCCTGCTTCATGCCCTAAGCCTCCTGGGATAGAAGTCTCCAGCCCCCTCGCGACCCTGTATACAGGATAAAGCGATATAGACAATGAGTGAGTGAGTGATATAGATTAATTGAAAGAAATGTGTTTTACTGTGACGGGCTACAAAGTGCCTAAAGATAACAATTTAAAAACTGGTTATTTATGTAACAACCTCATTTCCCCTCTCGTCTGTTCCAACCACTCAGTATTGAGCATCAGCAGTAAACTAATCACCAGCCTGATCATCTCTCATCATCTGCACCTGTTTTTCACTGGTTCATGCCTTTAGTTAGATGTTTTTTTTTTTTATGCTTTAATGATTCATAGGTCACTGTGTGCCTTAACAAACAAAAAAACATTCCTCTGAAACTGCTCATTAGACTGAGAAATGATGAGGGACAAAAATGTCTAATACATTACAAATACAAGAAAGTCTGAAGCTTTGGAAGCAAAATATGAAAAAATAAGAGGGGGGGGGGCGTCAAGACTTTTGAACAGTACTGTATATATTTATATATTTAAATAGTTATGAATTTTATCATTATTTATTTATGCTACACTATAACATAATAACACTATAACCGATACCGCAGTGGTGTAAGCTGGAGTGTAGTTACACAGCATGGTTTAAAGGAACAAATATCAGCTGCGAGAGAACAGTGTCTCTTTCTTTCTTTCTTTCTTTTTTCATTGATTTATTCTTTCTTCCTCCGTCGCTCTTTTCTTTGAGGGAAAAGGACGGAAAAGTGAAAAATAAAATCTCTTCATCCATCATTTCCCATTTCTTTTTCCTTTATTTTCTGCAGTCGTTGATCAGAAGCACTGCTGTCCTTAACGTCGTTCCCATGGACCTTTTATTCCTCAGCTGCACTGCAGTTACTCCCTGAAAGTACAGTACATTCAGTGCCAAGCTTCACACACCTTTACAACAGCAACAACACCAAGACAACAACACAACTTGTACTGTTCATTACAATCATAGAAATGAGCGTACAAATCAGTACACACTCTCTCACACTTTCTCTCTCTCTCTCTCTCTCTCTCTCTCTCTATTCTTGCGTTCATTCTTTTTTAAAGAAGAAAATACGTTTTTTAAACTTTTAAAACTTTTCACTCTTTCTCAAATGATATTTTAATAACTCCTTTATCTTTTTCTTATCCTTCTTGTCTTTGTTCTTTTCTTACTTTCTCTTTCTTTCTCATCTTCTCCCTTCTTTTCTTCTGTTGCTTCTTTCTTTTCTTTTGTAGGTTAACATGCTTAGTTTTTATTAGGATATGATACAGCAAAAGCTTTGTTTCTTTACACACACAGACACACACACAGGCTCTTGTTTCTCAGGCTGTGCATACTTACAGAGGCGTGGACCCTATATAAGAGACTGTATACCCGTCGCCCCGGCAACGGCGTGGTGTGTTTTAGTCGCCTGGCGAGTGCGAGCGAGTGTTTGGCATGGTTACAGGAATGCGGGAGGAGTCACCAACACACACTCACTCATGAATATACACTTATACACAAACATACAAATGAACTCACACAAGGTCAGTCTCACACACACATACATACACACACACAGCAGCAGCAGCACAGGCATTCATTATCTGTCCCTGGGAATCATCTGTTCCGCCTGACTTTTCTATGTGTGTGTGTGTGTGTGTGTGTGTTGGCAGGAAACATTAGATAAGCAGTAGTTGTGGCAACGAGCAAACACACAGGGCCGAGCAGCTGGATTAGATATTTGTCGTGTGCAGATCTGACAGCCGTGTGCCATCCTGAGCCGTAAGCCGCGCACTCCGGCTTCACATGTGGACTGAAGAACATCTTTCTTTCTCAGCATTCACTTACCCGAGACTCCGACTACACACACTTTAGGACAAGGTTTTATGTAGAACCCTAAAATCAGAAAGGATTCCGGGTACAATATTTTTTTTTTCTGGAAGCTACGAACACTTAATTATCCAAAGAACCTTTAAAGAACCGTGTACAGAGTAACAAACTTTCACTGCCTGACTGGTTTCAGGATTTACGGAGAAAATAATTACTAATAATTTTGACTTTCTTCAGTCGTCCCTCTGGGGCTTTATGTAGAATCCTCAGAGAAGGAGGTTTTCTTAGCAGAAATGATCCCAAATATAGAGTACCTTTAATTGTCCAATAAACCCCCAAAGAACCCTTTTTAAAAGAGTGTACCAAGAACCAACAAAATTTTACATACCTGACCATTTCTGGATTTTTAGCAGTAATTTAAAGTTAAAGTGGGCCCAAACAGTTGAGGCTCTGGGATGCTGGTGGGAGGGTTGAGGGTTCAAACCCTGCCACCGCTGGGTCGCCAATATTTGACCCTTGAGCAATGGCCTTAACACCAACTCCTCAAATATAAACCCAGCCACTGATATTCAGACAGGAAATATATCCAGTGTAAAACCTGTGGCTGTGATCTTGCAGATCCAATGATCCAATGTGGCAACCCCAAGAATAAAGGGACAAAAGCTCAACAAAATGAATTAAAGTTTGAGTTCTTCTGTTGTTCCTCTTGAAGAACCCTGCTATTCAAGAACTCCAAATTATTGGCCTTTTCCAAAAAAAAACTAAATAAAGTAAAAACAGGAACCTGTCAGGAGTTTAACATTTAGCTAACTATCTGGTTTCACACTCTGGGTTTGTTGGATAGCTAAAGGGTTTTAGCTCCCATAAATGTCATGAATGACGGTGAATGAAAATCACTTAAACACTTGGTGAACCTGACAGTAGAAACCAGAGCTTTGTTCAGTAGTGAAAGTAAGAGCATTTCCATACACACACAGTGTGATGAGAACTCTCATATGATTGGGACTAAACAGCTGTGTGTCCATAAGAAAACCACTAACTGTTGAGACTCATCAGAAAAAAAAGGCTTCAGTTATCTAGGGAGCATAAAGATCAGACTTTGGAGCGATGGAAAAGGGTCATGTGACCTGATGAGTCCAGATTGATCCAACTCCTGAGTGATGTGTGTGTCAGGGTAAGAAGGGAAGCGCATGAAGCGATGCACCCATCATGCATAGTGTCCACTGTACAAGCCTCTGGAGACAGTGGGGGTTGCTTCAGTTACTCAGGTTGAGACTCAGTAACGTTATGGGGCAATAAAATAAAGTCAGCTGATGACCTGAATGTACTGAATCACCAGGTTATCACATCTATGGAGGTTCTCTTCCCCGAACAGATGGATTCCAGAACTTAAATTGTGAAAGAGTGGTCCTGGGAGCATGAGGAATCATTTTCACACGTGAACTGGACACCACATTGTGTGCTGTAATCCAAGCTAAAGGCAACACAACAAAATATTAGCCTGTGTGACTTTTTCGGGCCGGGAGCTTATGAGCGTCATGGTGGTTGTTTAGGTTCTACTTTGAAAGAGATTTTATTTGGGCATTTTTGATAGAAAAAAACCTCCGATAACGACTAATGAACCCCCAATGGTTCTTAGTTTACAGTAAGTGTAGACTGGCTGGTGACAGATAAACGTCAGTATCGTGTTCTTTTTACTACTTTATGGGTAAATAGAAAGACTTCTGACTATTATTGGTTAAAGGAAAAGTGTGCAAATAAATCAAGTTCACAAACTCTATCAGCCCTGACATGTTAGATATCTGATGCATCATTTTTTTCTTTTGCAATAGCTGTTAATGTGGCAAAAAAAAAACCCAGGAAAAACATATAATAATTTTTTTTCCAGTTCTTCTTTAGAAATCACTGATGTGGAAATTCATGTTATCTATATCTCTATGTAGTCCAACCAGGGAACGTGGACGCCAATGGTGACCGTTGTATTTATTCCTATTTAATGAATGTGGTGGGACCTTCGGTCAACATTTACACGCGCATTCACACACTACGGGCAGTTTGGGAACGCCAATCATCCTAATGTGCATGGACAAATCTTCACTATTGTTTTGATAGCTGACATTTTGAAAAAAATTAATCTCTAATTTGCCTTAGGATTATCGATAAGATTTTACACCATCAATAATAATAATAATAATAATAATCATCATCATCATCATTAGCATAATTTTTTACAAATCAAACAACAAACTAAGATTTCCTAGGACATTATTATTATTATTATTATTATCTTTGTAGCAAATAAAGCTATAAAAACTTCACTGAAAAAAACAACGTTAGCATAAAATGCCCATGAACTCTTGTGCAATTCTAAGCTGTAACTTTGTGGTTTGTGTGTTATAGGCGATGAGTCGTGAGTTCCCGCTGATGAGGACACACTGACACAGAGGGAAAGATGCTGAACTTAGAGGAAGAGCCCATCAAATACGGCGAGCTCATCGTCCTCGGGTAAGAATATAAAAGAAGAAAATTACAAATAAAAAACATAGTTGCAAGCAGCGATGATTGGGCCCAAGCACCAGTGCCCTCGCCGCCCAGGCGCACCAGAAAGACAGTGGGCACATGCATTTAAAAGGGACATACTAATACTAATAAAGGCACAATTTTAGAATCGGGGAATTTTATGTTAAGACCTCTAAAAAGTCCCAGATGCTGGGGGTAAAAAAAAACATCACACTATGATGTCACTCATGAAGTTATTAGTCACTTTTCGGCATAAGTTTAGATAATAAAAAATAAATAAATAAATGTTGCAGTCGATTCCATAAGGAGGAAATTATCATCATGTGTAATAGAATTGAAAGATTTCTCTTTGCTAATGGTTTTCATCTCAGATTAGACCTGGTTTATTTGTGAGATTCGTTTTGAACGAATCAACGAGGAAAATTCATAACTCGTTTCTTTTGATTGCTCGATTCTGATAAGATTTAACTGTAAAAATTGGTAAAAAAATGAAAATTTCACACACACTGTAACAAATATCATTTGGTTACATTTGGACAAACTGCAACTCTACACACACACACACACACAAACACACCGGTGAATGAATCGTTTAACCGAATTGATTCAAACGACTCAGTATGACTCACTGTTGTTGAATCATTTCTGTGGAATAAAATGTCCTGAAACTCCACAGTTGTTTTTAAACCATGTGTTAGGAAACGGGTGATGATGTAATAGTTCAGCTCTCAGACTGGTGGAAACATGGCTGTTTTGGAGCATGTGTGTGTGTGTGTGTGTGTGTGTGTGTGTGTGTGTCACTCTGCCAGGCCATAAACAGTTACACTGGCTAAAATTACCCATACATTTAATACAGGGGGATGGCTTATGTGGTGTGTGTGTGTGTGTGTGTGTGTGTGTGTGTGTATACAGGTGCAATGGCTCATTCCCAGGAGGAAACCGAGGCAGGAGGAAGAGTTGCTTCAGTCTCTACAGACGAGTCACAGCTAATGGAGTCAAACCTGGAACTGTACACATCGCATGCAGCCCAGAGGCAGCCAAGGTACACACACACACACACACACACACACACAAGTCTACACATAAAGCCCAAACACATTCTCATAGAAACACACAACCACACATACACAGTGCACACATTATGCTTAACATTATACTTCTCTAACACAAAAAATTAACACACACACACACACACACACACACAAGGTACGTCATCCTTAGCACATGAGTCAGACCATCTAAAGCCATCTGGAATGGTTTGGTGTGTGTTTACACAGTATGACACATGATGGATAAATCCCAACACACACACACACACACACACACACACTAAACTCACTATTGTTTTCCTTTGCTGCAGATGATCAGTAAGAACAGTCAGCACAGTGTGTCGTACACACTTTCAGACGCAGAGACGGTGGTGGTGGAGTACACAGACGACAATGAGACAGATATGTTTCAGGTACACACACACACACACACATGCACACACACACACAAACACAAGGTGCAGTTCACAGCAGTGTTTGACTTCTCTCTCTGTCTGTCTCTCAGATCGGTAGATGCACCGAGAGCCCGATCGACATTGTGGTGGCGAACCCAGCCGGCTGTAGTCATGGTAACGGACTCTCAGGCTCCTACCAGAGCACCATCTCCCGCTTCGCCTGTCGGATTGTGTGTGAGCGGTCTCCGCCCTACACCGCCCGAGTGTATGCTGCCGGCTTCGACTGCTCCAGGAACATCTTTCTCGGGGTGTGTTTACATACAGTACACACACACACACACACACTCACACAAACACACCAAAAACAGAAATATGGATGCAATTTTTGTAGTTACTTATTAATGTAGTGTTTGTATGTGTGTGTTTTGTAGGAGAAGGCGTCTAAGTGGCCTTCCTTCGGTGGCCAGATGGATGGTTTGACGACTAACGGCGTTCTGGTGATGCGGCCGAAGGGTGAATTTAGCGGCTCTCCTGAGCCTGGTGTGTGGAGGGAGGTCTCCGTCTGTGGCAATGTTTACACACTCCGAGTGACCAGAGCTGCTCAGAGCAAGGGCCAGCAGGTCAGAT
>JAOVVA010000028.1:14508001-14519563 GCA_028565275.1 Leiocassis micropogon | reverse complement strand
ATGATATTTACAACATTATAATAAGAAAGGGTTATGAAGGACACGAGCATGTTTATTCAGAAAGGCTTTTAAAAATGTCATTAAGTACCCTTTCAGTATTTTTATACCAAGTCCCAGATTCTCCTCTGTGTCACTCATGAAGCTCCTGTGTAGAAACCACTGCATACCTTGATAGAGACGCAGGAAAGAAATCGGTTCGGTTTGGTATCATGATTCATTTTATGTGGCTTTTAAAAATTATATTTAATTTATATACAGTATGTTCACGTTGGAGGTAGCTAAAAATGTTGCAGTTCCACAATAATCCAGCAGGGGTAGCTAGATTGTTTTACATTTGGGTTCTCATTAGAGGTTGTAAAATATTGCAGTTCCTCTATAATCCTGCAGGGGGACTAAACTGCACCCAACTGTTCATACATTGGCAGGCAGCACAGCGTCGTTTGTTGCAGGAGTAAATTATTTGCTAAGTCTGTTCAGAAATTCATCAAAATCTAAAAATGAAATTAGTATAGAATCATGATATTTATAAAATCGTAATATTTAGAGAACCGCAGTGAAAAAGGAATCGGTACCGTGATGCTAACGTATCGACTGGTCCACTGGTTATTCCCTTCCCTACACCGTAATACTTATTTTGTTCGATTTTGGAGGCAAGCTGTAATATCAGGCCACGGTTTTTTTTTTTTTACCAAGAAACCAACGCCTTCAGTCTCAGAATGAGTCATAAATTTAAGCACCCTCTGCTTTAAAAATCATCAGTTTCGTTAGAGATGTACAGCAAATCCGGTACATTATAACTGCTGAAATCTTCATCGTCCCTAAACAGATCTATATCAGCGCAGTAGGTTTAATGCTTTCCTTAAGTTTTGAGCTTCACGCCACCTGCGTCGACACAGACGCCTCCTCCACAAACATGTCTCAGTCTCGAATACTTTTAAGATCGTCCGGTAAAGTTATGTAATTTGAGAAGGCTTCATAAATAAGGCAGCTTTATCTTAAGCATGCACAAATGATCTGCCTCGAAAGCTCTTTTCTCTTCTTCTGGAATGCAGCTGTTCACAAAGACAGTTCCATGTTTTTATAAATGCTGCTCTGGGAACTCTAGCCATTAATTTAAAGCTGTTAACCCACGATGCCCAGTCGCCGTTACATCAGGGTGTTGAGTATTTATTAGGGTAAGGAGGCGTGGCCTGTGTGGCAGTCCCAGTAAAGGAGGCAGGGCCTTCCATCTCAGTCAAGTCGAGGCTCTCACTCGTATTATGATATTATGACCTTAGTTTCACCCATTAGGAGAGAGACATGCAGCTAGTAGCTAATGTTTTTATTTATTGCTTTCATATTAAACTTTGGGCACATTTTATATACAAATATATCAACTGTCATCCTCTGATAAAAAACAAGAAAACACACTAATAAAACATGAACTGGAAACAGAGATGGTGGGAGACATGTTTTTAGTGCATCTGAATGCACAGATCTGTATTTTTTCACCTCCGATGTTCACAGCATTAAGAAAAAACAGAATGGAGCGCGAGAACGCTCAGCCGTTTTTAACCACAGCACTGTCTCGATCAAAAGTGCCTACTTTTGATTTTCCATCAAAGACTACTTCTCCTCTGACCGACTTACAGCCTTGTGTGTGTGGGTCTGAGAGACATCCATAGGACTGACAGGAGAAATCTGATGGCATGCTCGATGTTTGTTTTTTTTAAATGGAAAAGTCACTTTAAATAAACCCAAGTTGTAAATGGTTGATGTTTTGTCTTTATTTTCTATTAATTAAAGCTCTGGATGATTTCATTAACTATTTCTGTAGCCATATAAACTGACAGCAAAGTGAAGATTATACAGGTAAAGTTTATACAAAGAAGGTTTTATCATTCCTGGGAATGTACTATAAGAACAAAGCAACAAAGATCTGTGAAGGAGCTTTTTATCCACTCACACCTGATACATACAGTCCTGTGAACGTACTGCTAATATTACAGTCATGCTAATAATATTCCAGTTACTGATAAATATTTTTAGCTAAAAAAAATAACAGCTGATATGGGATATTTTCTACACAGTCAAATGTGTGACTTCATTTTTTTGTGCATTTTTCTTTTGCCAAACTATGATGTAGGCTCTGTGGTCTAGAAGTGAATGACACCCAGACGCAGGGTTTAGTTTCTGGGCTAGGGGCAGTTATTTGGAGGGTGCAGCGGTGGTGGTTTTGCTGCTTCCTGCTGCTCCTCCTTTACCCTGAGGGGTCTTCAGGACACTCAGCCTCTTGTGTAAGGAACTGCTGGCTTTCTGAGTCACCTCATGTTCAATCTTATTCCTGATGGCCACCTCCAGACCCTAACGCAGAAAGCACACAAACATACAGTTACACTTACTTTTATTCTTCTAACTCACTCTTCTTTCACCATGAATTCTGACACACATTATTTTAAGAAACTTGCCTTTTTAAGTTTCTGTTGTTGAACTATTGCTGCTTTTTTCGGAGCAATGATCCGACCTGTAGAAACCACACAAAGCTTAACATTTAGTACAAATCAGACCACACACCAGTTTTTTATTATTATACTAATACTGTGTAAAAGCCTTAGACGGCCTGTGGTGTTTTTTTTTTACTACAAACTTCGTTATAGATATTTTAAAATTAATTTTAGGACTCTACGATTGAGTCAGTTCAAAAACGTTTATGATTTTCAAACAAACCACAAAATTAAAAGTTTTAGAAAAATATTTGTACACCAGAAAAGAAAGCAGCAGATTATATAAGTAACCACTTTTTCGACAAAACAACTAAATGGAAGTTGACGGGATCTGCACACCAAAAAGAAGCAGGTACCACAGGTAAAGTCCTCAGGAGAACTGTGTGTGGTTCTGCAGAACGCTCAGTGAAACTTAATAATCTAGATACTGTATAAAAAACTTATACTAGTAATATAGTAATAAATACTGTTTACTGGGATTCATTATAGTTTTTTGCACAGTAATGTATAAATTAATTAATTGTATTTATTTTTTTTATTTTTGGGGGGGGAGGAATATTGATTTATTATCATTATTATTCGTAGTAGTATTACTATTTTAATTTTTTTTTAAAATATATAATAAATGAATAAAATCCAGGCAAGCAAATATAATAATACTTTTGTATTTTATTTTATATTATAAACAAAAAAGTAAAAGAAAAATTCAGGCTTACAAGAATTTAATACAGAAATGATTTATTTTAAAACAGGAAAGCTATAAAGACTTTACATTTATACAAATCCTTAAAGGATATACTTTTTATACTTTTTTTATTGTATTTATTACCTATAATTCTGCAAGACACCCTTGTATTTATTAATAAAAATAATAAATTAAATGTAATTAAAATGAACATCACCAGCAGTCAACTGTAATGTTTGGACTAGCACGCGCTCCAATATGGCGGCCTGGTTAGCTTAGCACGTAAAGCAGAAGTGTATTTAAACCCTTATATAATATTAAATTAACCCTGTGACGGGTCAGACCACACCCTCACCTCCTTTCTTCGGTCCTTTCGGTTTGTTTTGTTGTTTTTTCGCTCCGCCGGGCCGCTGTCCTTTAAATTTCTTTTTCCCCTGCGCCATAGCGACTCCGCAGTGTGAATGACGGAGCCCTGCGTACTACCGCACTACGTAGTACGGACGTACACAGCGTTGCTAAGGGTTACCAGGGCCCGCGCGCTGCATACTGCTGAGTACGCTAGTATTAGTGTGGATGTGTACGAGGACTACACGGAAGTGCGTCATTCAGACCGGAAAACGCACAAAAATGTGTTTAAAATCCTCCACAAATAGTTAAAAATGTGTATAAATGAGAGGAATATCGGCAATTATTACAATTTATTCATACATTTTTAGTGGATTTTGGCTCGCAGACCAAAGATTAAGCTCTTTAGAAAAGATAAGGTTCCTTGGTGACAGTTACCTCAGTCCAGTTGAATCTATTGTAAATACATAATTAATATATAATATGATATTAAAAAAAAGTAAGAAATATGATTTAAAATGTTCTTGTTTATTCAGAAGTGCAGCAATGATGTGGTGTCCCTCAAGGCTCCATTTTTGGGCCCTTGTTATTTTCACTTTACTTACTGCCATTTGGATGTTAAGACCTACAAAACGCCCCAGATGCTAGGAAAAAGCATCACGCTATGATGCCACTCAATGTGATGTCACTCAGGAAGTTATTAGCAAATTTTTTGCATAAGTTTAAGGCATCTTTGAGATATCACAAATCCGTTTCCCAATTTAGCATCCTCAATGTCTTGAGATCATATTGGCCCTGTCTGGTGGCATTCGTATAAATCCCATTGGAGGAGCATTTCAAGTTCCTTTGGATGAGTTTTGCAAACAACACAATATTATGTAATATCAAATTAATGAAATAAAAGTGATTTTGGAAATTTGGAAAACTTTCTTGTTTATCTAGAGATTCAGCCATGATGTGGTGTTCCTCAGTGGCCTATTCCTGGGCCTTTGTTATTTTCACTTTACTTACTGCTATTGGGATCTGTTATTAGGAAGTACAGAATGTCTTTCACTGTTATTTATCTCATTAGCTAACTCAAGAATAATTAGAAACAGAAAAGAAATGTCTCTTTCCCGTAGGTCCCAGCCCATTCGGGTATCTGGGGAAATTAGTGAGCAGATGAGCTTGTGAAAGAAGCAACCAAAAAAGTACATGTTGAGGTAAATATCGAATTATATTGTCACAGGGGAACAAAACAACAATGGCAACATGAGTGGGATATTGACCCGAAAGGGGGACATTTGCATTTAATACGGGGGCTGGGGGTGAGGTCATACTCTTTTCCCTGTTTTTTTTTTTTTTCGTTATTATTTATTTATTGTTTCATTGTTTTGTTTTGTTTTGTTTTTTGCTTATTTTATGCAGTGAGGGTGAACTTGTTTGTTTTATTTAAATTTTATTCCATTATATTGTTTGTTTTTCATAGTCCACTTCTATGTCTGCAGCTATTTAAGAACTTAGTTGAGCACTTAAGTCAAAAATAAATTAGATTTTTGTCTTAGTGTGGCTTTTTCTCATCTTCAGTGTGACGGGTTTGGGCTCGGGCTTGTGTAGTGTTACAAATGTACTCCCCATGGCCGTGTGGATTTCCTCCAGAAAAAAAAATCATTAAATTGGATTAACTAAGATAAATAACCTCAGTGTATAAAGAGTGTTTGTATTGTACGTGTGTATCTGTGAAACAAATCCACACAAAAAGCTTAGTTTCATGGATATATTTATTCCTCTTCAGCATTTTCTACATTTTAAGGCCATTTATGCCAATGCAGGGAGGGTCTCACACATGCATGATAACTTCTACAACAGGGCTACGACTCAAATCACACACCATGTACTAAATGCCTATGATTTGTACATTATTAAGATAATATAATGTTTGTTTGTTTTTTATTAGCAATATTTTGAGTCGAATGCTAATACTTTGCGGTACGAGTACTTATTATACAAGTCAAAATGGTCGCTCTTAATTTACTCAATCGGTTTGCTCTAAGGGTCCTTTAAGACACAAATTCAGAAATTTCAGTATTGGTCCTGGATCCTTCATCATTCATTAAATGAAAAGTACATGATTTGAGACGTAGCTAAAGCAAACTATCATCTACATTAACACACTTTTATAATTGCAAGCTTTCTGGACATTGCAGAAATGCAAGAGAGAGTATGACGTCATGGTTCACGCCCCTCTGACTGTTTGCTCGCTGTAGTTTGAGCGCAGGAAGCGAGGGAAAGAGTCTTTGGCCATCAGGGTAAAGATGCGCTGCTGAGCCTCGGCAAACGTGTTGGCTGTTGGCGTGTCCATCCTGTCCGTCAGCGCCTCGCGCGTCTCACTGTCCAGATTCACCTGCAAACAACATCGGCTCAGGTTAAACAACAAATCTTTAAAGCAGCAGCATGTGAGATTTAGAGCCACCTGCTGTTTGGAAAATGGAATTACATTAAAACACTAACCAAACATTACCAGCGGTAAAGCTATGTTTTAATGAAGGTCAGAGCTACTGCACTTGCTCTCTCCGTACCTCCTGTGGGGCATCAGGGTTGATGAACTGAGTGTAGATGCTCTGGGCTTTAGAGGACAGTTTGGTCTCAGGCATGGACTTGTATTCCTCACAGGCAAGCCAGAAGGCCAGGTTCTCCTCGCTGAACTCCGAGCGCAGGAACCAGCGGAACGCCTGCAGACTCGCTGAGAGAGAGAGAGAGCAAGGGTGGGGAACGTACAGGGAAAAGAAGAGAAGATGTTGCTCAGGAAAAAAAGGAATTCAGTAAGAAGCGATTCCACCCGTGCTGGGAATGTTACGACCCTTGGTGGTCTAGGGGTATACACTTAAATTTGTTAGACATTGGCTAGTTGAATTTCCAGCACAGGTTGGAACCAAAGTGATGACAAACTAAATAATTTATTAGCAATGGGTTTTTATTTACATAAAGTACAAGAAGTTATACCAAATTAAAATATTTACAAGTTGTTTAAAGTCAGGCACTAATTGAAAAACTGGCAATGGGTGCTGCTGAAAATAAACCAAAAACCCAGTAACCCAGTAACCTAACTAAATCACAATTTCCCCCCCATTTGGTCTCCTCTAAAAAGAAAAAGAAAAAGCAAAAAAAAAAAAAAGAATAAATAAATAATAAATCTGATGAGCCAAAACACCCTAACTAGCAACACTATTCTAAGATTCTTACCCTTGCTGTGGAGCAGAGCCTCGAGGTCAGGAGGAGTTTTTTCCTCATGGGCTCTAAGAATGAAAGCGAAATAAAGAGGAAAAAAAGATCAGATCCGATAGTTGATGGTAACCTGACCACTGCAACGTGTGTATGTGTGTGTGTTACCTGTGTTTGTGTGGTTTCTCAGTCAGGTGTGTTAGCTTCACCTTCATCTCCTTCGCCCTAAAACACAAAGCGTTTAACAAAATTATTAAAAACTTAAAAAAGATAATAAAGTTCAGTAAAATACAAAAGTGAACTCTGTATTAACTTGAACACATCTCCTGTTTATACTGAACTTTCCAGCCTCCTGACAGATCAGTTCCTGAGATCTGTTATAAGGTTTCTTACCTTTTGTCCCTATTTCAGGGAGTTTTTCAGGGAGCACCGTCGCTCACCATGGACTGATCATTATGATTTGTACATATTTCCTCACATTTTTTTCAAATTAAGCTGCTTTGAGGCAATGACCATTGTTAAAAGTGTAAAATTGTAAAAAAAAAAAAAAAAAAATTAAAATAAAAAAGAATATAAATAAGAATTTTTATTAAAATTGTGAAAATAGTAAATTATATATATTGATATCTGAAGATCTTATATATATATATATATGTATATATATATATATATATATATTTTTTTTTTTTTTAAATAGGACACTCAGATTTCAGTGCATTCAAGTTTTTCCATATCAAGTGTTTGATTAACTATAGTAAAAAAAATGACACTGAAAATGACAGAATAAAAGTTAATATAGACAAAAAAAACAACATTTACTGTATATAAAGAAAAATCACTCCACACTGTTCCACATCGCTCCACCATTCCCATCTTATCAGTCAGAAGGAGTAAATATAAATGTACCAAAACTTATTATAATGCAATAAAGCAACTTTCTTAAAAAGGGAAGAACACACACACACACACTCCACAGTACTTACTTCTCCAGGCATGATGAAGGGAGGGCGGAGAGCCCCTTACACATCTGTGGTGATCAGAGAGAGCGTTAGACAGAATGAGAGCTTGTGCACGTTGTGTGTCTCTCTGCTCCTGCCGCTGTCTCTTATACAGCTGTTTATCTCATGTTCCATCACCAAGCACGTACACATGGAAGATATGAGTGCTGTGTGTGTGTGTGTGTGTGTGTGTGTGTGTGTGTTGGATGGAGATGTTTCCCTGAGGGCTGTACAAACAGATCCATGCTTACAATAATGCAATTACTGGTGATGATTTCCTCCAGGGTCTGGACTCAAAGCAGGACAATAGGGGGTGATTGTGGTCTTTCATGAAAGGTGTGTGTGTGTGTGTGTTTTTGTTTTATGTGGGTTTATTATGAACAGGAGTGAGTGTGTGTGTGCGTGTGTGCTGTTCTTCTGTCTCTGAGACACTGTCACTGTATATATAACTAATTTAAAAGATGACAGATGCAACAGGTGGTGTGTGTGTGTGTGTGTGTGTGTATGTGTGTGTGTGTGTGTACACTTATTAAATACTCCAATAAGAGTATTGGGGAAAAAATGATGCTCCGTGACACAAAATGTTTTTTGTTGTTGTTGTTGTTGTTGTTGTTTTAGTTTTAAAATGAAGCTAATGTAATGTTAATGAGTTTATGTAATGAAAGGGAAGGTCATGTAATATTTTCCATTATGATATTGTTATATATAAATTATGGATTATTATGCCTGCTTCTAACATCATGCTTTGAATTGTTTTATTCTACAGACAGATCAATGCTTCCCAACACGATTAACTTGAAATATGTATCTAGAAATAATCTTAATAATACTATTTTGGGGTGACATAGTGGTTAGCACTATGAACGAGTGTGAGTGTGTGTGTGTGTGTGTGTGCAGCCTGCCCCATACCCAGAGTCTCTTAGGATAGGCTCCAGGCCTCCCGCAACCCTCCACAGGATAAATTCATAAATGTACAGAAAATTAATGAATGAATATTTTATTTGTATATAATAAACAGAAATATTAAATACATATTAGTTAAATTTGCCTATATTTGAAATATTTTTACTTGCAAATATATTATTTTTCTTTTGTAGTTTTATCTTACTCACCCAAATATATTAAATGTCTAAAAGTATATGCACCCGTGACAGTCACAGCCTCATACAGTATATAGTTCTTTCCCAAACAGTTGTTATAGAGTTAGATGCCAAATATTTTTTTGTAATATCTGGAGCATTACAGTTCCCAAATAGCATGTAGTGTGTGAATGAGTGTGCCCAAAAGTATATGCACCTTGACGATCACAGAAACAGTTGTTATAAAGTTAGATGCCCATAATTTACTGTAGTGTCTGTTGTATAGTTCCCATATAGCCCATTGTGTGTGAACGAGTGCATGAGTGTGTGTGCCCTGTGATGAATTGGCATCCTGTCCAGTGTGTACCCTACCGTATGTCCAAAAACTCCTGGTATAATTCTCTATATGTATGTGGGCAGCTGCATTAAAATGGATGGTCCATTGTCTCGAACCCTCGATGGGAGCAGCCCAAAAGACTAACAACAAACATAAATATTAGTTGAATTTGCTTATATTTGAGATATTTTTACCTGCAAATATAGGACTTTTTTAATGTTATCTTACTGACCCAAATACACTGTATTTAATGTCCAAAAGTATATGCGCCCCCTGATGATTTGATATAAAGTAAGACGCCCATAATTGACTGTAATGTCTGTAGACCGAAGTGTGTGCCCAGAAATAGTGTGTCCAAAAATACATGCACCCCCTCGTGCCGATCACAGCCTCATATGTAGTGCTTCCCCAAGCAGTTACTGTAAACTTAGATGCCCAAAATTTACCGTAATGTCTGTAGAATAACAGTTCCTAAATAACCCGTAGGGTGTGAATGTGTGTGCTCAAAAATATATGCACCCCATGACGATCACACTCGCTTATATAGATATTCCCCAAGCAGTAATAAATTTAGACGCCCAGAAAGTTCTGTAATGTCAGTCGAATTAGTTTCCCTCTTAGGACCTCTTAGTTCCAGCCTGACAGAGCTGCTGTGCACAAAGCGAGTGTCCATGAAGGCATGGTGTGTTAATGTTGGAGCGGTAGAACATGATGTGTTCCTACATCTTACCACAGAAAACCTCAGATTATAGATTATAACAGATTTATAAAGTGTCTTGAGCTCCTTTATGATGTTTGAAAAGGTGTTTATGTAAGACTTTAGAGAACATTCACGTGTTTTATTTTACCTGAATAACACCTGTAAAAAAAAAACAAAAAAAAACACATGGGCCGCCATCTTGGTTTCATCAAGGCTTGGTTGCCATAGTTACCCCACTAGTTTTAGTGTGATTTCATTGGTTTAGGTTACTTCCTGGTTTGGAGTGTGTGAGAGAGAAAAAAACAGTAAAGCTAAACAAACCAGCTGTTTAAGAACACCGCTGTGTGTGTGTGTGTGTAAGTGAGAGAGAGAGAGTGTGTGTGTGTGCTTCGGCTCCATTACGGAACCGGAAATTCTGGTCTGGGGACACCCCGAGGTCGGGTTAGTTGGGTTTTTATTAATTTGTGCCCCCCCCCCCGGACGCGAGCGCGCCGATGGTTTTTCTAATAATAAAATAACCCGCAGCGGAGACACCGTGCACGAGCGAGCGGAGCGGAGCGCAGCGCAGCGCACGCGCATGGCCGAGCCGCGGAACTCCGGCGCCGCGCCGTGCTGGTGGTCGCGCGCGCGGTGCCAGGAGAGCGCACCAGAACCAGACACGGACCCCGAGCGCGTGCGGCTCTGGACCGAGATCTTCGAGCAGCTCGACTCTAATAAGGACGGACGCATCGACATTAACGAGCTCAGGGCGGGGCTGGAGGCGCGGGGGCTGCTCTCGCGCACATCGGCGGAGACGGTACAGATACCGAACACACACACACACACACACACTTATTTATGCCTGGGTGAAAGCAGTGGTGCAGCAACACGAAAATAAAACAAATTGTAACCACGTGACACTACATGTCTTTCTACCCTGGGAGTATAATTACCCCTGGGCCTGTAGTGTGGGTTCGGGACAGAACTAGATTCCCTAGACAAATGCACTAGATAGGACATGAACAACCCCCCCCCCCTATAGAGTAAGCATGTGCAGTTATATGAGGAACTGGGTATAAGCAGGAAGTCAGTGTAGCAGTAGAACCTGAAAGCTAAGTCCAGATCAGTTCTCTCTTCCACAAAATGCATGAACTTGTTGTTAGTCTTTCGGCTGTTCCCCTCAAGGAGTCGTCACAGCGGACCATCTGATCCGCACACAACTTTGCAATCCTCCCGTTTTGTCTGGGCTTGGGAGCAAGGTGCATCCAGTGGCTGGGCTTAGGGCATTGAGAGACCTACCACTGAGCCACCAATAGGATGTAGAATATCCTTTGCAACTTTTTATTGTAGAATTTCTTACATCATTCAGGTCAGAGGTGAAAGGTAACTAAGTAACACAGATTTACCATTACTGTACATAAGTACATGTTGTTTCACGTATCTGTACTTTACATGAGGAGATTTATTAGTTGATACCTTTTACTTGCACATCTGTACTTTCTACTCCACTACATTTCAGCATGGTGGTCAGCAGTAAGCTCAATAGATAAGGCATTGGATTACGGATCGGAAAATCCCAGGTACTACCAAACCCCAGCACCACCATGTTTCCACTGGCGAGTGAGGCCCTTAACACTCAACTGCTTAAATGTTTAGTCTTTCAGATGTTCCCGTCAAATAGGGATGGGAATTGATAAGATTTTTACGATTCCAATTCCATTTTCGATTCTGCTTAACGATTCGATTCTTTATCGA
>JAOVVA010000028.1:14408866-14423087 GCA_028565275.1 Leiocassis micropogon | reverse complement strand
ACACACAAGCCACGCCTCCTTCAATGAGACACAAATAGGCCACACCTTCTTCACTGAAACTGGCACATACAGGCCACGCCTCTTTCACTGAGACTGACACACACACACAGAGGCCATGCCTCCTTCAATGGGACACAAATAGGCCACACCTCCTTCACTGAGACTGACACACACAGGCCACACCTCCTTCAATGAGACACAAATAGGCCACACCTCCTTCACTGAGACTGACACACAGGCCACACCTCCTTCAATGAGACACAAATAGGCCACGCCCACTTCACTGAGACTGACACATACAGGCCACACCTCCTTCACTGAGACTGACACACACAAGCCACACCACCTTCAATGAGACACAAATAGGCCACACCTTCTTCACTGAAACTGGCACATACAGGCCACGCCTCTTTCACTGAGACTGACAAAACACACACACTCACCACAGAGACACACACAGGCCACACCCCCTTCACCGACCCTGACACACACACTTGCTTCCTATATAAATGTGTCCTTCCTGTGTTGTCCTGCAGGTGGCGTCTCTGATCAGAGGTCAGTTCAGCGCTGTAGTGGAAGACTTCCTGGTGGTCGACTGCCGTTATCCGTACGAGTACCGAGGAGGCCACATCAGGGTCCGGCGTGTTTTTCACTCTGAGTGTTTCTACATTCTGTAAAGCGGATCGGCACTGACCCCGGATCTGCCTTTTCCCTCAGGGAGCCGTGAACCTGTACACCGAGACCCAGATCCTCCAGGCCTTCCTCCAGGGCTCGTCCACCCCGCAGACATCTCCAGTTCCCCGTCGTGCCCCAGGAGGGGCGTCTTCACTGGGTGCACGGGGCGGCGGGGGGGCGACGCCCGAGTCAGGACTCAGTGAGGGAGCGTCATCGCCCAGAAAACTCGTAGTGTTTCACTGCGAATTCTCATCAGAAAGAGGACCACGACTGTGAGAGAAAACACACACACACACACACACACACCCCAATGATAAAGCAGTGTCTCAAAAACCGTACTGCACCTCAGTGAGCATCAACTGACCAAACATATGGACGGCTATTTTTGGGCTTATCAGACATGGGCTTTTTAATCCCCATAATTTTCATTTATTTAATAATTTTATTCTAAAATAGTACATTTTATATTTTTTAACATTCAGGAAAGACATGTTTAATATCAGATATGTCAGATCTACAGTAACTGAGATCTTGCGTTGTGTGTGTGTGTATGTGTGTTGTAGCTGTCAGTATCTGAGGGAACTGGACCGTGCCCTGAACGCTCAGACGTACCCTTACCTCCTCTACCCTGAGCTCTACCTACTGCAGGGGGGGTACAAGCACTTTTACTTCTGCTGTCCGGTAACACACACACACACATACACACACACACTACATCATCATTACACGTTCCAAAAATACAAGGGTGAGTCAACAATTATCCGCACTCTGGCTGACTTTTAGGAAAGACACGTCCATAATTTTTCAACATAATATCCTTGTGTTTCAGTACACTTTGTCCATTAGTCACCAAACTTTCATATTCCATCATAAAAAAAAAGTTTTACCATAACAGAAGTGCGGATCATGTTTGAATCACCCTCGTAATAATTTTTTTTCTCTGGTTCAACCTCCCTCTCTTCATGTCTCAGAACTGACTCCTGTGTGTGTGTCTCTCTCTCTCTCTCTCTGTCAGGAGCTGTGTGAGCCGTGTGGTTACGTCCCCATGCATCACAAGGACTTCAAAGATCAGCTACATTGTTTCAGCAGGAAGAGGCGCCAGAGTCGTCGCAGACGTCTAGTCAGAACTCAGCAGAGGATGTCACGCTCTTAACACTGCTCCACAAAGAACCGGAAACAGAGACCCAGAGCTGGAAGAATGATGGAAATGACTGACGGTTAGGGCGGGACAATATGATGATGATGAAATATAAATATCATGATCTATACAGTGAAACACTAGTCTTAGATATTACAGTTATAGTTTGTGTGTTTATGATGGACGAACTCCACTCACGCTCACAGAGCGAACAATTAGCTGACTGGATGTTAGTTTTTTGTGTTATGGAATGCAGTATGTTTTTCACCAGCCTTAAAGGAAAGTATTATTGAAATAATATTTATAAACAGATTTTTTTTGGTCTATCTTGAAATGTTCTTCTTCTTCTTATTATTATTATTATCTTCACCACGCATCTTCCTTTATGGATTTCATCAGCCCTACATTCATTTCATGAAAGCTCTTTGGATTTTGGATTGGAATGATCTTTTACAATATACACACTGTAGGTGGCGTAGTGGTGATCACTGTGGCCTTGCACCTCCACCGTCAGGGTTCCTTTAGTTTCCCAATTGCCCGTAGTGTGTGAATGAGTGTGTGTGTTGTATGTGTGTGCCCTACAAGAGCCTGAATTGACACGCCATCCAGGGAGTACCCTGCCTTGTCTGCTGCTTCAGTGTTTTTCAGCCACTTTTGGTCAGATACCATCAGTCCTGTGTCATGCCAACAGTAAAGCATCCTGAGACCATTTATGTGTGGTGTCGCTTCTCAGCCAGGGGAGTGGGGCTCACTCACAATTTTGACTAAGAACACAGCCATGAATAAAGAACGGTATAAAAACATCCTCCGAGAGCAACTTCTCCCAACCATCCAAGAACAGTTGACGAACAATGCCTTTTCCAGCATGATGGAGCTCCTCACTATAAGGCAAAAGTGGGAAGACTAAGTGGCTCAGGGAACAAAACCTGGAAATTTTCGGTCCATGGTCAGCAAACTCCCTAGAATTTAATCCCATTGAGAACTTGTGGTCGATCCTCAAGAGGCGGGTGGAGAAACAAAAACAACACAAATTCTGACAAACTCCAAGCATTGATTATGCCAGAATGGGCTGCGCCATCAGTCAGGATGTGGATTGACAGCATGAAAGTGTGAACTGCAGAGGTCTTGAAAAAGAAGGTCAACGTTGCAAAAATAAACTCTTTGTATAAACTTCATGTAATTGTTAATAAAAGCCTTTGATGTTTATTAAATGCTTGAGCATACTTCAGTATACCAGAGTAACATCTGATTAAAAGATCTAAAAACACACTGACTTTGCAAAAATTCATATTTGGCTCATTTTCAAAACTTATATGTGCTGTATGTAGTGTTTACAGCGCCCTCTGCTGTGTGTGAGACGAACTGCTTCTGCAACAAAATCACCAACGCCTCGTATAAGGCTCCTAAATGACGATTTACTGTAAGAAGTAGAGTTGAGTTATTTAATACCAATGATCCTATGCATTAAAAATATTTAACTGAATATAAATTACGGAAAACTTTTCCTTTTAATGGTTGATGTAAATCAACGTCGAGAAATACGGAACTTGGTATAACAGACTGTTGGGACTGACATCTGGTCACGTGGGATGAGGAGTTGCTAGGGTAACCACTGGCCAATCAGAGCGCACGGGCCTCATCCTGATTGGCGGAAGAAAAGAGAAGAATCAGGAAGCGTTTCTCGTCTTCACGTCCCCGCCGTGTCCGAGCTCAGAGATCTTCTTGTAAAGCTCCACATAGCGGAACTGTGCACCATGGCCGCCTACAAGCTGGTTCTGATCCGGCACGGAGAGAGCTGCTGGAACCAGGAGAACCGCTTCTGCGGCTGGTTCGACGCCGACCTGAGTGACACTGGCATCCAGGAGGCGCGGAAAGGCGGCCAAGCGCTGAGAGGTGAGTAGCAGCAGCGGCAGCAAACCCTGTTTCCCTCAAGCGAATGTGTTCCCTCTTGCGTTGTGATGTAGCTCGGTTTGGGCCGTACGTGGTGCGTCAGGGGCGTGTCCCAGCGTACGTCATTTACGCACGGAGCCAGCTCGTTGCTAGGATACTGCGGCTTTTTTTGCGCGTGCATGCGCTCTGTAATAAATCAAAAACTATCAATAAATAAACACCGAGACTTTTTAATTTATTTTTTTATAACGTATAAAAGACACGCTCACTATACTTTAGAAAGACACGCCCCTTATTATCATATTCTCTAATAAATACAGAAATCATCAAAGTTTTCAGTAAAAAAATAAATAAATTTTTTTTATATTTATATAATTTAAAATTATGTAATATTTTAAAAATAAAAAACAGAAATAAACAGATTTAAAAAATATATGTATTTTAATAAGTGGCCGCATAAATGTATATAACAGAATAAAATGAGTCTAAATGTTTACAATAAATTATGTACAGTACCTGGTTTTCATATTTTCATTAACTTAAAAAAACTATGATTTGAAGACATTTATAAACTCAGAAATGTGTATTTAAATGTAATAAATAAATAAATAAACAAATAAATGCACGCATACAAAAAATAAATAAATACCTAAAATCATACTAAAAAAAATAGAGTGAAAATTAAGCCAAAAAAGTACATAATATCTTTTATATCTAAAATTCTTTTACAAAATAATACTATACATTTTTGTATACAGTTTATTGACTTATAATTAGTCAATATATTTTATTTTAAAAGATTTGCAGTTTTGTTAAGAAATAGGATTATAGTTTTGTGACTAGGTAATAGAGATGGGACGGAAAAAAAATCTGTTCAGTTATAAATCATGATTTATGTAGCGCTGCATGGACTCTAAAATGAATTTTTTACTTAGATATGTTTGCGTTGGTGGTGGGAAAAAATGGTTGCAGTTCCTCTGTAATCCTACAGGCTTTTCACTTTTTTTAGCCTTTCACACATGGGCAGGCGGCATGGTGCTCTGCGTAGTAGGGGAGAATTCTTTCGTTTGTTTAAAAAATCTGGGAAAAAAAACTATAATATCCAATTTTTCGCGATACAAATTAAATTGGCATGGGTATCACCACAATGTTGTATCGTTTGCTCTGTGGTGATTCCTGTGTCTTTGCCCCATAGTTGTATGTAGTACAGATCTAAAGAAACCCAGAACAGACTTGTTGCCTAAATATCTCTTTGCCTGAATTCATGTTCTTCTTCTTTCCCTGTTGCACCCCTACAGAAGCAGGTTATGAGTTCGATGTGTGCTACACGTCTGTGCTGAAGCGGGCCATCAGGACCCTGTGGCTGGTGCTGGACGGCATCGATCAGATGTGGCTTCCCGTGCATCGCACCTGGCGTCTGAACGAGCGGCACTACGGCGGCCTGACGGGGTTAAACAAGGCCGAGACGGCGGCCAAGCACGGGGAGGAGCAGGTGAAGATCTGGAGGCGCTCGTACGACATCCCACCGCCTCCCATGGAGCCCGAGCACGACTTCTACTCCAGCATCAGCAAGGTGAGTACGAACCTTACTCAATAACACATCTCATTGTACAACACCCTAAAACCCCTACGTTCTCTAAATATGCTAAATGGGAGTGTATTAACTCACATTAAGCCACGCCCCTTTCCTGCCTAGCCATTTTTTTCAGTCCTAAAACACCAGTTTTCATACATCATTTTCTGATGAAACAATCTTTTTGTGTGTTTTTCCTCATGGCTTTTTTCATGACACTTTTGTCACCTGTCAATCAAGAATGTTATTGCATTGATCATATATTTAACACAAGGTAGTAAACATCAATACTTCCAGTATATCGTCATCATGACCTCATCAAGTCACAGCCTGATACATTAATAACGCTTTCCCTGAAACCCGTCCCGAGTCTGGGATTTTACAGACTCGGGACCATCGCTTTCCCGCAGGACCGTCGCTATGCTGACCTGACGGCAGACCAGCTGCCATCGTGCGAGAGCCTGAAGGACACGATCGCTCGCGCTCTGCCCTACTGGAACGACGAGATCGTCCCACAGATCAAAGAGGGCAAGAGGGTGCTCATCGCCGCCCACGGCAACAGTCTCCGGGGCATCGTCAAGCACCTGGAGGGTGAGGAGTTCTCCCAATTCTCAGCCTGCGAGCCTAGTGTCAGCCTAAACTCAGTCCTCTAGAGCACGATGTACACCCCTAAGGTGAAGTGGAGAGGAGGAACGGAGCTTCTGAAGTAAAATTATATTTCATTTGTTTTTAGTTATTTGGATAGTTTGCCATTCCGTTAGATGGGGAGTTAGACAGTTAGATCTGAGGAGTTACTTAAATAGTAGTTAGTTGGGAAAACATAGTTGGAAGGGTGATTTAGATAGTAATTTAGCTAGACAGGGATTAAATTGGTTAGATGTGGAGTTTAACCAGTCGGATGTGGAGTTTAATAAATGGATTAATGGAGTAGTTAGATTGAAAGTAGTAGTTAGCTGGGTAGACATAGTTAGATGGAGGTATAGTTAGACAGTTACAGTAGATCTGCAATTAGTTAGATGTTAGTTAGATTGTAGCCAGGATAAGATAGTACATTTAATAGCTAAATATCACAGTTTCAATCGTAATATACAGTATATTAAAATAATTGCAATGTGATTACTTTTTTAATCAATCATAATTGGATAATTATGAAAATGGGTAGTTTGATGGGTAGTTATCTAAACCTAGTTATCTAGTAGTTAGAATAGAGAGTTGGTTAGTTAGATTTGTATCTCATTTCATAATAAATCTTTTCTCTGGCGTTGTTCTGGCTCAATGTTTCTTCCTGTAATTCTTCAGTGTTTCTCCAGTAACAGTTTCACACACTGCTCTGTTTCACACACCGCCCCCTACTGTTCACTCTGGCATTACACCATTTTTATCATGTTGATCCATGATCACATGACTAAGGTCTATAACATCTGACTCATCTGTATTATTATTGTGTGTGTGTTCAGGTATGTCAGAGGAGGCCATCATGGAGCTGAACCTGCCCACAGGAATCCCCATCCTGTATGAGCTGGACAAGAACCTGAAACCTGTTAAGCCTATGCAGTTCCTGGGGGACGAGGAGACGGTGCGCAAGGCCATGGAGGCTGTGGCTGCTCAGGGCAAAGCCAAGAAATAGAGGAAGAGAGAGAGAGAGAGAGAGAGACACGTGTGGGAGGAGACGGCGGGAGACGGAGGTTTATCAAACATGTGTTTAGTCTTATGATCCCTAAAGAACAGTATGTGGGGTTCACACAAAGCTGAACTTATTGGACATCATTCGGTCGAAATTTAGAGCAAATTTTAGAAAATATTCCTCAGCAGTATTAAGCGGTTGAACCCCAGAGTGAC
The DNA here is from genome assembly GCA_028565275.1 of Leiocassis micropogon. Lineage (NCBI taxonomy): Eukaryota > Metazoa > Chordata > Actinopteri > Siluriformes > Bagridae > Leiocassis > Leiocassis micropogon. Next base: position 14,415,972 of record JAOVVA010000028.1, on the reverse strand, counting down.
CTGAGACATCCTTGTGCATTTAAAGTGCTGCATTTTCCGTGTGTTTCAATAGAACAGACTCGGCTTTGCTCGGCGTTGGAAGCTCTACGGCAACAGTATCCAAGCAACAGCACTTAAAGGACAACGGGGCAGCGGATAAATCCACCGTGTGTGTGTGTGTGTCTTTTGTAGAAAAGAAGCCGAATGCACTGTGTTCCAAATTGCACCGTGACTCACACTGAGCATCACACGCCCACCCACAGCATAGCACTTAAAATACACACACACACACACACACACACACACACACAAAATCAGAACATCATTTAACTGATTATACCCTGGAGTTAAGCATGAGGACCAGGAATCACAACTTTTAGAGTTTTAAGGTGCGCTTTTGTCTCAACAGCTAAGCTTGTGTGTGTGTGTGTGTGTGTGTTACATGGTGTGTAAATCTGATTGTGTTGTATCTGATTGTATGTCGTCATCCGGAAATGGTCTATATTAATCCAGGTATATGAATGTGACTCCCGTAAGCGTAGGTGTTCTGTTACGATGCCTTGATTTACTTCTGCCTGACTGAATGTCTGATCTGAACCTACACTGGAGTTTCTGTGTCTCACTTAATAAATGCAGATTGAAAAGAAAGATGGTGGAAATGGGGTGTTTATTCAATGGAATGACAGAATTACAATTCTGACTAACATATATACACACACACACATATACATTGATCAGCCATAACAATAATGTGTACGCCACCCCCCCCCTTTTTTTTGGCAAACAGTAATGCACTGCGTGTTCTAACTGAAACTAGCATTAACCTTTTCCTTAATTTGAGCGACAGTAGCTCTTCTATTGGATCGGACTACACTGGCCAGTCTTCGATCCCCATATACACACACACACACACATGCTTATTCACACACTACAGGCAATTTGGGGATGACAATTAGCCTAAACTGCATGTCTTCGGACTGTGGGAGAAAACAGGAGGACCTGAAAGAAACCCACTAGGCATGGGGAGAATATGCGAACTCCATACATGCAGACAGACCCTGAGGCGGGAATCAAACCCTCGGCCCTGGAGTGCTAACCCACTATGTCACCGTATCGCCCCATCGCTATTATTCTGTTTCCATTTCTCTATTATTTCTGTGTTCATTTAAATAATTATTCATTAATCTATTGTTTCTTGTATTTGGGTATTTATCTGTAATTACCCTACATTGCACATTTCTTTTTTGTAGATTTTTATCCTGTTTTTGTTCTTTTTTTTAATTCATTAAATATAGCTCCAAATCAACGATGATCAGGGCCAAGCACCTGCATTATCGCCACACGGGCGCACCAGAAAGACAGTGGCCACATTCATTAAAAGGGAACATACAAATATCATTATGACATAATACCGTATATAGCTATATAACTAAGAAAGTTATTAGCTACTTTTCCCTATAAGTATAAGGCCTCGTTACGGCTGCACGGTTAGGGATATGAAAAATCTGTTCATAATTTTGCATACCCACTGTCTTGAGATCATATGAACCCAGTTTGGTGGCGATTGTATAAATCCCCTAGGAGAATATCAAAATCCATTTGGTGCGTTTTGCCAACAACCCAAAATAACTGACTTCCTGTTGAGTTGAGCCCATGACATGCATAGTGATGATTGTTCAGCTCAGGGAGATCTAAATGTCTAACAAGTTCTACATGTAAATGTGCAAGTGTGTATGAGTGATGCAGCAAAGTCTCCTGAGAAGGCTCTGTACCACACCCAGGGCCCAGTCGCTCAGGGGTCCTAATGGCAGCAGATTTCGATTTGTTTGTTGATTTTCTTGACTTTTGGAGCCAAAAACTTGGATTCTGGAAAAAAAAAAAATCTTAGAAGAAATATAGTTGCAAAGCAACGTTGATCGATCCTGAGCATCTGCGTCATCGCCACCCAGGTGCACCAGAAAGACAGTAAGCACATGCATTTAAAGGGGAAACACCAATACTATTATGACATAGTTATATAATTATATAGTTATACATTAAGAAAGTTTTTAACCACTTTTCACCATAAGTTTAAGGTGAACCGTTTGAGATATAAAAAAAATCCCCCTGCGATTTTTAAATTCAATCGCGTGCGTTTTGAACCTGACTCTCTGTTAAGTAGATTAGCCTGTTGTTTAACTCAATGAAAACTAAATTTTCCCAGCAGATTTAAACCTGTGTGCTGATTCTTATGACTTTTTGAGCATGTTAAAAAAAGAAATCATTTGATGAACAAGAAAGGCCCTCTGCACACTATGATGTCATACTGCTTGGGCCCTAACAAGAACTTTAACTAAAGCAGATCAGCTGCTTCATATCGCAATCAATCAAAAGCTTAACGTTAAAAACTCATCGTTAAGCAATTTCCCTCTGGGATTAATAAAGTTATGTGAATCTTGAATTTCATTGAGCAAGAAGGTCACTTTGTATGCGTTTCTGTTTTTCGCCACAACAAAGATGGCGTCCCAAGTGTACCACGCTCACTCTCGACCAATCAGAAAGCAGCCTCGCGCTGTTACTACCAGCCAATCAGGGCTGCTCGGGCTCCTCTTGAAAACATGTCGCCCATGAAGCTGTGTGTTCCAGGTAGGTAAAGGGTTTAAACAGTTCGTTTATCCGTGTTTGGTGTTAACTCGGCAGACTGAGGTGTTTAATAACACGTCGGTGCGTTTGTTGGATTTGTTTGCGGAGTTTAGGTGAATCTTTAAAGCGAACTCGTCCACAGTTTCATACTGAATCATCATCATCAGGAGCACGCGCTACAGTGTGACGTTTTAAAATGCCGTTTAAAAATAATTCAAAGTTATACTCAACCTGCAATGACGCACGCGCTGATCATTACTCGCTTTACACTGTGTGTATGTGTGTATACACAGTGGGGTGTGCGCGCGCGTGCTGTGGACTTGTTAAAACTCTTTACTCCCTCATGGGAAAGTGAACGCGCAGGGTGAGTGAGTGAGCGAGCCCCGCCCACCGCCTGCGGCGCGTCACTGCGCTCGAGCCAGACATTCCATTCACGACGTTTTGATCGGATTCCACGTAGAGCGGTCACGTGCAGCCCCCCTAACTGTACACGTACAACCGAGATGCGTCCGAACACGTCTCGAGCTCAACAAACACTGAGTCCGGCTTCAGACACTGCAGGAATTTACGCATAGGGAGAGGTCCAGGGTGGGGCGGGGGTGGGGGTGTTAGGAGAGCAGGTAGTGGTGGGGTCACGTGTCACGAAGACGTGCATGGAGATACAAAAGGCTTATAGAGAGACATGAGCCTGTGCATACACCAGCGGGACAGTTATACAGAGACACGAGCCTGTGCATACACCAGCGGGACAGTTATAGAGAGACACGAGCCTGTGCATACACCAGCGGGACAGTTATAGAGAGACACGAGCCTGTGCATACACCAGCGGGACAGTTATAGAGAGACACCAGCCTGTGCATACACCAGCGGGACAGTTATGGAGAGGCACCAGCCTGTGCATACACTAGCGGGACAGTTCTAGAGAGACACGAGCCTGTGCATACACTAGCGGGACAGTTATAGAGAGACACGAGCCTGTGCATACACTAGCGGGACAGTAATAGAGAGACACGAGCCTGTGCATACACCAGCGGGACAGTTATAGAGAGACACGAGTCTGTGCATACACCAGCGGGACAGTTATAGAGAGACACGAGCCTGTGCATGCACCTGCAGGACAGTTATAGAGAGACACGAGCCTGTGCATACACCTGCAGGACAGTTGTAGAAAGATACGAGCCTGTGCACATAGATGTAGGACACTTACAGAGAGACATGAGCATATACGCACACATACAGGAGTCGTAGAGAGACACAAGCCTCTCCTGTACTGGATGCTCATCAAGAGACAAATCCATGGACACATTGATACAGGACACTTGTAGAGAGACATGAGCCTGTGCACACACATACAGGACGCTTATAGAGAGACGATGTATACGAGTCTGTGTACCCTGTGTCTCGTGTTATGTCGTGTCCCAAATTCACCAAACTCCTGTTCTTTCCTGTTGTTCAGCGTCCCATTAATCACGTGTGTGTGTGTGTGTGTGTGTGTGTGTGTCAGGTGAAAGGCTGTGCAGCGTGGAGGACTGCACCCCCGGCGCGGGCACGTATCTGCGGCACGGCTCCATTTTCGCCTCGCTGGCCGGCTACGTACTCAGGAGGAATGAAGGCGAGGAGGTGAGGACGTGAGCAAGCGAGACATGACACACAGCTGTTTACGTGGTGTGTGTGTGTGTGTGTGTGTGTGTGTGTGGGGCAAGCCTGAGCCGTGCAGGTTTGAGCAGACATGCCCAATTTATCGCTCCTTGTTTCTGTTCTTCGGAAAGTCCTCAACTTTTGTTTTCTCCTGGTTTTCAGTGTTTTAGATTGTACAGGAATTTCAGTCTGATCTTAATCTTTGTTTATTTTTGTTTATTATTTGTTGTTATCGTAGCTACCAGTGATCTCCGTAGTTAAAGAGACAGAAGCCCAGCTTTTGCCTGACGTTGGAGCCATCGTCACCTGTAAGGTAGGCGTGTGTGTATCTGTGTGTCTGTGTGTGTGTGTGTGAGAGAACTCTCTCAATGCTGGAAAACATTTTTATAGACCCCGAATGTACTTTAGTATATTTTTTCTTTACTGTTTGAGATGAAATTCAGACCAAACTGGAACCAGTATAACTTTTTTTTAATGAATTTAAGAGATGACTGCGAGTGTGTCCAGCCCCAGCGAGTGTGTGGTTCATTTTAAACATTCCGTGATTAGTGTACAGTCTAAACTGTGCAGGTTCACTTCTTCACTACTTTATTTACTCTTCAGATATTTCTTCTTTTCTCTCTTTGATGTTCCTCTCTTTTTTTTCTTTCTTTTTTTTTTACATTCATTTAAATATTTTAAATTTTTGTCAATTTTTCACATATCTTTGTTTTCCACTTCTCCTTCCTTCTTTTTTTACCTCTTTCATTCCTTGTACTTTATTTTTTAACAGAAAGAGAGACGGCACAATTTCTTTCTTTCTTTCTTTTTTAATTTCCTTTCTTGATTTCTTTACTTTCCTTTTCTTTCTCCTTCTTTCATTTTTTCCTTAACTTTATTTACTTTTTCACTTCTTTACATTCCTTCCTTTATTCATTCCTTTCTTTCACTTTTTTCTTTTTTTACCTTTCGTCCTTTACTTCCTTCATCTATTTTCTTCTTTTCCTTTCTTCCTTTCCCTGCTTTCTTTCCTTTCCTTCCTTGCTTCATTTCTTTACTTTCATTCTTTCGTTCATCCATTTCTTTCTTTCTTCCTTCTCTTTTCTTCTTTTTCTTCATTCTTTCCTGTGAATTCCTCACCCTTTCCTTAATTTAATTTCTTTACTTTCTGTCCTTTATTTCACTTTTCTTCTTTTAGCTTCCTTACTTTATTTATTTTCTTTCTTGTTTTCACTTCTTTCCTTTCTTTTTTTCATAACTTCTTCCTTAATTTCCTTTCCTCATTCCTTTTCTTTCCTTCTTACATTTTCTTTCTTCTTTTTGTTTCTTCCTTCTTTCCCACCTTTCCCCTAATTTTTTTAGCTTCCTTATTTTATTTACTTTCTTTCTTGTTTTCACTTCTTTCCTTTCTTTTTCATAACTTCTTTCTTAATTTCCTTTCCTCATTCCTTTTCTTTCCTTCTTACATTTTCTTTCTTCTTTTTGTTTCTTCCTTCTCTCCCACTTTCCCCCTAATTACCTTTGTTTTATTTACTTTTCTTCCTTTGTTCATTCCTTCCTTTTGTTTTCATCCTTTTTTTCTTTTACTTCTTTCCCCTTTCCTCATTTCCCTTTCCTTGCTTTCTGTCCTTTCTGTCCTTGCTTCATTTCTTTACTTTCCGTCCATCTTTTCTTTCTTTTATCCCTTCCTTTCCTCCTTAATTTTCATTTCATCTTTCTCTTCACTTTTTTTCTTCCTTCCTTCCCTCTGCATCCTCTTCTTCCTTTCATCACTTCTTTACATTCTGTCCTTTGTTTTTTTCTTGTTTTTTCTGCATTCCTTCTTTTTCACTTTTTCCCTTTCTTCCTTGTCTTTATTTCTTTTTTTTCATTCATTCCTTCTTCCCTGTCTCTTCTTCTCCTTTGACAGTCACTTACATAACCATGTAAAAGGGGTTTGATTGTTTTAAGTTTTTTTTTTTGCTGTTTCGGTATTACCACCAATCAGAGGTCATCAGCGCTGCTAGCCCCGCCCCCTGAGAGCCGTTAGTTCCTGTTAGATGAGTGTGTTAGTACCAGGCTTGTGGCCAGTCAAGGAAAAAAAGAATAAAGTTTTTCATGAATAATGCGCAAACTCCCACGCAGCGTTTCATCACGGCTTTTATAATGGCAGTGGTATGAGAGGTTGTCATGACAACGCGGCCAGAATCTGAAGCCGGGTGTGAGACGAGGCTTCGGCACCGTGACTGTTTTGTTGTGCCCAGTGTGTCCTGTGTGCATTAATGCTGTGGATCTGTGCATTCAGGTGACGAGCATCAACCCACGGTTTGCTAAAGTGCACATCCTCTACGTGGGATCCACCCCTCTCAAAGACCGCTTCAGAGGCACCATCAGGTACATGCACACTGACACGTGTTTCATACTCATCACCTCACACATGTCTCTTACTGAGTGACCTCATCATGAAGGTAATGATACTGATCCACTCAGCCGGCAGGAGATCTGATCAGATTGTCCTTCCTTATTTCTGTCCAAATTTTTGTAGATGAAACTTTAAATTAAACAAATTCATTTAAATATTTGTTTTAAAAGCAACGCTGTAGGTCAGGAAAGAATCACTCAGGGATAGCGTAAGGTGAAGAATGATGGATGGATGGATGGAGATGAAAGTTGATGGATGGATGGATGGAGATGAAAGTTGATGGATGGATGGATGGATGGATGGAGATGAAAGTTGATGGATGGATGGAGATGAAAGTTGATGGATGGATGGAGATGAAAGTTGATGGATGGATGGAGATGAAAGTTGATGGATGGATGGAGATGAAAGTTGATGGATGGATGGAGATGAAAGTTGATGGATGGATGGAGATGAAAGTTGATGGATGGATGGAGATGAAAGTTGATGG